>HG992168.1:17194806-17785902 GCA_905220505.1 Laothoe populi
GTATACTTCATATACCTTTGAAATTCGTATAAGTATTATCAGGTATGCAGATTACCTCACGATGTTTTCCTTCACCTTAAAACAAGCAATAATTATTAGAAAGAAAGAAATAAATATTTATTCATTATAAGCAGTAATGGGTAAATTAAATTTAAACATACATGCATAAAAATATCATGCTTATCATTAACATAATACGTGTTGTAAGGGATGGAGAGGAAATGGAGGAGTACTTTGCCCATCAGCGGGACACAATAGACTAAAAATAAAATATATGACAACCCTACTGACACAGAAGTCAAAATACTTCCAAATCTATTTCGCATTCATTAACGTTTTACTCAAGTAATTCTAATAACGACGTTGAATCACCGCGCGCCGCCTCTCAAGCGAACGGTGCCATTTATATTTCTCGTCAATTATTGAGCAATTTATTACCGTCGACTGCACTAATTAAAAATTCACGATTGGCTCACTGCGGATCAACGTTATCCGATTCAAAATGATCCGCTACTGAAGGGTTGGGGACTAACTTCTCTTTTAAATATTATGTATTTTAATGAATAGCGAAAACCGTTGTATAAATGGGGAATATTTCAATAGCATAAATAATGAGGAAATAAATTGTGACCATTATTTAATGAAATAGTTATTAATTCGTTATGAAGTAGATATACTTGTACTGTTAATTTAAATTAAATTTTTTTTACTTACCTTCACGACATATGCGGTGCAATAAAATATCATATATAATAATGAATCTCCTTATGAAATTAAACATATTTTAGTAATTTAAACTTAAAGTGTTCAATATTACTTATTTTACGGAATTTCAACATGTTTAGCATGTTAGCAACGAATGTTTAGCAATTTTGAAGGATGAAAGAGATCCGACGACGCCAGTTAGCCTAAATCCCTAAAACTATACAACTGTTCAATCAATAAATGTAATTATTAAAGACAAACTAGTTCCCTTCATCCTTGCACCACTTCTGTCGAGCGCAACTACGGGCCTTACAACAACGTTGTATACATTTGTCATAGTTGAGTAGCGTTTTGTCTAGCTTCCTCTGGCATTAAACGTAACTCATCAAAGCGAGACAAAACACTGTCATAATTATATCCATGAAATACTCTTAATATCATCAACATTCCAACAAACACGACTGACATTTCGTTTAAATTATTCCACAAATAGAATTCCATTAAATGTTATTAATTAAGGGTAAACTTTAAAGCACGTGGAATGATCAAAAAACAATCCTGTTTTTACGCTACCCTAAACTCCTGGTCACGGCAACATTTCCACGTAGAACCTTAATTAAAATACTTTCTGTAACATATTAATGGAAACATCCACGTTTATAATAGCTTGTAGTTGTTCTGTCCCGTGGGAGTTCCGTGAGAAATACATTTTATTTTTTAATTGTGTTAAAGTGAAGTGGGTGTACACTTGTATACTGGCTTCATTACCGAGGAATAAATTAATATTGTACACGTTTTTATTATTTTAATCAATTAGTTACGATATGCAAAAATCTATAATTATAAGAATTTTATCAATCCGCCCAAAAATAAGTTAGAAGCCATTCAAATTTCTATCTATGGTCAACAACGTTGGTGTCACATTTACTTGGCTTCATATGGTAGTATTTGGTATAGAATGTATTGTGATACTGTTCTTTGATACTAAAATAAATAAATAAAAATTCGTGAAAGGCGTAGATGTCAAACGACAGAAAAGGGAGGTACGGTGTGAGTAGTGACGTCACCTTCCAGAGTAGCCATTACAAAGCGGCCGTGTGAGGGACATAGGATATGTACCCACTCCGCACTCACTTTTGCTCATACATATATTAGGATATTTTCTTTTATTAGAAATACCGAAGGTATAACGGAGGTATTTAGGAGACTAGTTGGGGGTAGTTAATAATGACAACCAAAGTGGGAGTAGTAAATGTTTAATATAAAACGGAGTGCCTTCCGCGCTCCGGTGTTCAGTTCAGTTCAGAAGACTAGTGGTGTAGCAGTGAGTTGGTAGTGAGAACATTCGTGGTTCGTTCGCGGGGCAGTAAGTAATTGTAAATGGTTCAATGGCGCTGTTCAGTTTAAAAGGGTAATGCTGGTAGATTCATTATAAAGAGAAGCCTTAAGTAAATCCTGACATGCGTGTGTGTAATATTAAGCACTGATATGTGTAACAGAGCCGTGTAAATCAATTAATAAATTATAAATATTGTATTTGTGCCTTTTAAATATCCATCTTGCATTGTTTTGTTGATGTTCCTAACACATACGTCTATACTTAAAATAATATTTGGGACCTTATTTTTTAATAAATTTTAGTTGTTTTCGCATAGGGGTTTCATTTTCGTATTATTTTCGGCTGCATATCAAATAATGTAGTCGGAAATTAGAAACAGGTGACTTCAAGAACGAATCTCGCACCGGATACACTGTATGAAATATTCGAACAATATTATATACCAGGGAGCAACCTGCGGCTCGCGAGCCAAATGCGGCTCTTTGAAGTATTATTTGTGGCTCTTGATAAATGCACCCGAGTTCCATTTTCATTTTTGTGATATTATATTTTAAAAAAATATTATCATTTCGTATGTGTTTCAAAATGTCTTTTAAATGACTGACAACAAATATAAAAGACTAAGTGAAACGTTGTAACAAATTTCATTTCCGTCCAAGTTAAGAATTAAACTAAAACTAAATCGCAAAAATTTCAAATTTTGAAAAATGGCTCGTCTATCAAGGAGATTGGCCACTCCTGTTTTATACTCTGTGGATAGATGCATCAAGTATGAACATGTACCACCACTACGGTTTTATTATAACGACTAGCGACAGTATTATATTTAGCACAACCTATGGCTAATCCTCAATTTCATTTGTTTAGCTTTAGTTAACCCTTAACGATTAACTCCCTTCAAAGTGGTGCGATGCCAGTTTTTATTTCGTTTCGTCGCACATGTATGTACAACCATTACCAACCTTATCAGAATAGTAGTAACAATTGCAAAATTAATATAATTAATAGTTGTTACATATTAAAGTAAACTATACATTTTTTAATTCAACCAGTAAGAATACTGTTTTCTATAGTAGTAAGTACCTACTACGAGAAAAGCCAACAAAATCCATTTACTATGCAAATTGTAGGGTCAGCCAAGGATGATATGAACGAAGTGCTTTCAATATTATATTATGAATAAGTGAAGCTTGCGATATTCGCCATTTTCATTCAATCAAAGTGAGTTTAGAAACTGTGATAGTTTCTTCGAAATTCAAAATTTAGTTGAAGTCAAGAAAGAGGAAATAAATTAAGCTTATTATGCCAATCTAAAACTTAGCATTTATATACTGATATTGAAGATTTTATCACTTAAAATTGTTAAACAAAGTCTGTAATGATAATGAAAAAGATAAAAAAATAATTAGCTTTTTAGAAAAGCTTTTAATTTTTTGTAGTTATGCCTTTCAGTTTTATTTCGTTGGTTATTATCTTCTTGTTGGTTATGTGATATACATAGTATTAACTAAACTACGAGCTTTCTAACCGTGGTTTTTAATATGAAAGCTATCATATCCCGACATGATCGCTTAACGAAGAAAATTAAAAAAGTTCACCAACCTCCGTACTAAAACCCGATTTAATCAGTAGTTTTATCTCTGCTTAACTATAATTAACAAAACAGCATTTGAATAATGGATTTCCTTTCTAAATCCTTTCAACGCAGCCCCGACTAGAACGTCCTTTACGGTTTTAATTAAATTTACAATTTCTTCGACAAACTTTTGCAGACCTCTTCTTTATTGAGGCGCTAAATTAATTAATTTTATAAGGACATGCCAAGCACATAACGTACAGTCCAATGTGATATTGTTTTTTTTGCTTTAAACTAATTTAGGTTACGGCGATCCGGAAAACCACACTGGTTCCTAACCCCTTCTTCAAAACGATACAAAGGCCTTAGGAATAGAACAGAACGGGCTCATAAAATAATATGTTTATTATATAATTATAATGAACTACAATGCCATCCAAGCATAATGTCGACCAACGGTAGACGATTAATCACTTGTTGGCGGCAAAAATGGTTGGAGCGATTTTGGTGAAATTTTCAGGCAATCTTCAGATTAGCACAGAGGGTGATCCTGTGAAGTTTGATAGCCATCGGATCAACAGTTTTTTTCCTTTTTGGTAATTTATGTCATAATTTCCCAATGCGGCGGGGGTTAGTGTCTTTAAATTGATTTAAACTCATTGAACGCGGATGAAGTCGCGGACAAAAGCTACAAAAAATAAATATAACTACTATACTAAAACTTTTTCGCGATCGTCGTGCTTCGTTAAAGCAACAAAATTAGAATTACGTACAGGTAAAATTTTATACCGCGAATAAATGTTAAGGGGGTAGCAGATGTTATAATATACAATGTTGACACAAAACCGACGTGGTCGTGTTACAATGACGTCAAATGGCTCTTTACTCACATTATGTCATTTTAATGGCGTCATAAAGATGATACACTGTCACCGCTCCAATCTCCACACTTACCTGAAAATATACATAAAAAAATACATAAATGAGTAAATCGAGACAAAAACATTAATAATGGTTTCTTATGTTTACGCTAATATTATGCAATGAAATGAAACAAATTTTACGGATTCATCGCGGTTTATTAAACTTTTTTATCCCGACGTTTCGAAAGCTTTACAGCCTTCATGGTCACGGGGCGGACTGAGTTGTAGGCTGTAAATAGACTGAGTTGTAGGCTGTAAATGGAATCCGTAAAATTTGTTTCATTTCAAAAACATTCGTATTTATATATGTAAGTAAATTAGCATTTAAGTAATGTTATAATATTAAGTATTTCAGACAGGAACTGAAATTAAACGAACATATTTGTTGTATAAATCTAAAACACTCTATATTTCAGGTTTTGGTTTGTCTAGTGTTGCGTAAAATCCCAAGAATGTGAATGGATGGTGGATGTACCTGGAATACCATATAACATTTAAGATATATTCCCTCGTAGTTCATGATACCCACAATACAGGTTGACACAGGGTTGAATCAATACTATATATGTTTGGTGTATTCATATTTATTATTTCAAAAGAAATATCTTTACACCTCGTTGTTGTTGTTTCGCCGGCGATATATTTCAATATGTCACTCCTACAACCAAGACTAATCTAACAACACACCCTACAGTCGAAAAACAATGTCCTCCATTCCGAGACGGTCGGATAAATTGAAATTATCGTAATAAAGTAGGATATGTACAGGTGTACACATTACTCATTTATCAATACAAAATCATTTTGCAGAAAGTTCAAATGGTACAAATTTACATTTCTATAAAATGAATTTGGTTCGGATTAATCAAATTCTAAATCGGTTTATTCGTAATGCGTTAAATTAACAACCGATATGTAAACTCGTCCGGTAACATCCCACAGACAATAAACCGGAATTGAACCGCAATATCCATTATTTATAGTATATTAAACAAGTGGTTACACCTGTGTGTTTAAATAGTAATTAAGAACACATAATGTAGGGCAAATATATAGAACGATACTAATAACTAACATTATACATAGGTCCTCCGCATTACTATATTTATTTTTTACTCATCACAAAATATTTAACAAGGGTAACATAAAACCAAACACATGGAAAAATGTTGAAAAATATATACATCATATAAATTATATTATAAATGAGACGAATATCTATTGGATGTCACTCTATTAATTTAAACGCCCGTCTTCTAACAACGATACTCTTATTAGACGGCACTGCACTTGCCATCAGGTGCGTCACTGATGGTAAGTGGCATCATCCTGGCTCGGTAAGCCAGGATAAAAAACCGACTGTAAAGATTTCAATACATATTCTGCTATTATTTGAAGTGGAACTCCAGGAAACGTAAATTTAGGCTAATTAGGTTTAGTAACGGCATACATTTAGACTGGACATAGAATAAATCGTATTAATTGACGATGGCTTCTAAGAAAATTCTGATAAATCTGGTGATCCAGTCGCTGTATAAAAATAAACGTGTAACATAGTTTCATTACGCATCTTTCTATCGAAATTAAATTTGTATAAGAGTACTCGACTGATGTAATAAAAAAACGTTCAATTACCGCTATATTAATAACAAAAAGGATAAAAACACGAAACTCTGCAGCCACAATGGACCTCGACCGTGCGACACATCAAAGTCTTAATTTTTAAGACAAGCAGAGTTAAATTTGACAGCTTCCGTAGCGGGCGAGTAGCCGGCTGTGAAACGAAAGGCCGTGGGTTTGATTCCGACACCGAGACAAATGTTTGTGTGACAGACAGATAGATAGTTGCTTCGGGTCAGGGTGTTGTGGGACCGTAGTCCCTCGTAGTTCTTTATACCCACGATACAGGTTTTACCCAGTGTGGAGTCCGAACTATGTGTGTGACTGTTGGGTGTATTAATTAATGAATTGTCAATTTGCAGTAATTGGTGAATATCTTAATATTTAGGCGACTAACGTTAACTTAACTTCTATAATAGGAGCGAGTTAAGTATTACAATACTTAACTCGCTCGCTATGAAACGCGATGACGACTGTCAACTGGCAGGATATAATTTAATTAGCGAGAGACTTTGAAGGGAATACTGTTACAGCGCACCACGCCGCTTTGTACAGTTAATGAAAATTCAACAAATAACTAAATTAAATAAGAAAATTTATAACTAGGGACTCATAACACAACTCGAACGTAATTTGTATTTGGGAGTCAAATTTAATTTATTTAACCCAGCGTCGTCGTTATGGAATGCCGATAGGCAACCGCTTCTGGGTACAAAACATTCAGTAACTTTATAGAGAATATCTGGAAAGTAGTGTGTCTCTTTATGTTTTAGATAGTTATGTTATTTTATGGTTTTGAAAAATATGAATTAAATGTTTAATCGTTTTTATTTTAAGCGCTAAAAATCTACAAAAAGAAAAAAGCTTTTACACAATTAATAATCTTTTAGACACCACAAAATTATGATAGATTTTATGCCTCAGTATATTTGATATTGATAATTTCTTATACAGATCCGGCCATCCGTGGCTCCCTCCGCAGAGCTGCCGTGGAGGAGTGGGGTTTCAGGTCGGAAAACCCGACATGGTGTCATAGGCCCGTCACAGCAATGTGCCGCCTTGTCTTTCAGCAGTGGTTGGACTGGCGCCACGGCGCGGCGACTTGCCGGCTACATAGACGCTCACAGGCCATTGATGTTTTGGAGAGTAGCCGTGTCGCGTAGCCGGCGCAGAAGGGACAGCTGTGTGTCATCACTGTGACAACTGTCCGCAGGAGACGGCTAACATACACTAGAGCCCAGCCTGGGACGAGGAGCGGACCTCTCGCTGCTGGCCTTGGTGTCGGCCATGGTCGACAGTCGGAGGTCCTGGCGTGCGGTGGCCTGCTTCTGTGAGAACGTCGTCTCACTGAAGGAGAGTGCGGAGAGTGAACGGCAACAATCCGAACCCTTCCGCCGCCAATCGAGACGTAGGAGGCCCCGGGTGGACGACTGACCGGTGTCTCCCGCCCTGTAGTTTGGAGAATCCGACCACCGTATCCCCTGTCTGTCGGAAGAGGCGACTTATCGAGGCCACTACGCACCGTGTTACCCCAGGATGTACGGCAGCACGGGTGGTTTCACAGCCTGTAACACGCATGTGGTAGCTCTCATTTTATACAAAGTTGTATCGCTTTGCTCAGTGGCAATTCCCGTCAAAGCATAAAATACAAAACACTGTATAACTGTCACAGATATAAAACTTATACTAGACATTTTCAAGTGTCCAATGCCATCAAAGGAACGGCCCTTGAGAAAAAATGGCCTAATAATTTTGCAAATATTAATCTATCCTTTTGACAGCCTCCGTGGCGCAGTTGGCGAGTAGCCGGCTGTGAAACGAGAGGCCGTGGGTTCGATTCCCACACCGGGACAAATGTTTGTGTGACTGATATTTGTGTCCTGGGTCTGGGTGTTGTGAGACCGTGCGTCTCTCGTAGTCCCTGATACCCACAACACAAGACTCGTATCTTAGTGTGGGGTCAACGCTGCGTGTGACCGTTGGGTGTTATTATTATAACATGAATAATGAAAAATAATTCGAATAGTTATTAGAAACATAATGTCAAATTTCTATTTATGACTTAAGGTATAAGGGCACCTTAGTAGACAGCAAAGACGAAAACGCTCTCCATCAATAATAAGTTGTTTAGAAAACAATAGCTCGATATATAAGTACAAGCACCTTCGGTGTCAGACAACTCCACAGTCCGCGCCGCCGCGCCGACCTCTCCTCAGGGCAGAAGACTTGTTAACAGGAAGCTGCAACTAGGAAGCGTCTCGAGAGTTAAAACTTTTTATGCCTCTTAATTTATTTACGCAGTCGTTAAGTTTATTCAGCCGGTCCCGTCTCCTTGAGCATAAAAAACGCTTGCTCCGTGGTTTTTCATTAAAAAATAAACTTGTTGATTTGTATTTCGCTTTCATAAATTAAAGTGAGTCTGCTAGTCTTTTCGACGAGAAGATTTTTTGTATTTTGTGGAAACGCTACGAGTACGCTTTATAAACTTCAACTTTGCGGATATTGTTTGAGATGACGCTGGTAATAAATAATTGCTTGAAGTTGGTGTTGAAATTTAACAATATGTGCACATTAAAGTCGAAGATCTAGATTTATTGAAATTAATAACTAAAATATGTTTTCTGTGTGCAAAAACTATATGAAGTATTAGACATACGGGTAATGTTAATCATTAAAAATAGTCACGCACCGTACGACATATTGAAATAAATTATGAAGTTAAATAAATTAAGAAAAATATTTCATTGTTTTGTATCATTAAATTTTACCCTCACAAATCACTTTAACAAAGAATAACCCCACTCGGAAACACTTTAAAAAATCTCCTAACAACCGCAAAAAAGGCGCGACATCGCAAATACCCGGTTGAACAACCACCAAGGTAATCCGCGGGAGTAGATAGAGCACACAGATTCACTCGCACTCCCGCCCACATTGTTTGGTGTGAAACGGCTTTTAAAAGGGAGGCGATCATCCTTTCAGAGAGATGGAGATGACGTTCGCATCAAGTGTTGCCAGATGTCCCGAATTTTGGGAGATTTCCCGATTTTCCAGACAGCGAAGGACACGTTCCGAAAACATTTCAGCCCCTACTTCCTAATGTAATAAATTTAGGAATATTTTATGCTCTACCGGATTAAAGCCGCCTTCAATACCTAGGTGGAAGAAGTTCAGACTAATAATGCATCAAACTGGTCCAATGCAAGTTTTATTTAGATAATATGGGCGTAGTCATCTATTTAGAACTGTGAGCGATGAAAAAACTATATAGATAGATAGCAAGCAGCAACTTTGATGTGGGATGATGGTAACGTAATGGGTCCTATTTCTACGCTTAATATATTTTATTATTTTTTTGTGACTGCTGTGCTGAGGTCTCGGGTTCGATCCCCAGGTCAGGTAAAGTGGTATTGGGTTTTTCTATCTAGAAAATCTCACTATTATCCCGGAGTCTGGAACCTGTGCCCGGTATGACGATAGGCTCGCTCCCTATCACATTAAGGGACCGAAATTCGGCGAAAAGTGGGTGTACCAACACCTCTGTCTACCCCTTCGGGGATTACAGGCGTGAGTGGATATGTATGTATGTAATTAATTAAAATTGTCTCGATAGTTAAAATAACTTGTCTGGCTGGTAACACTAAAGCACCATCGCACTGCGAGGGTGTCTGAGTGCATGGTTGAATCGTAACAGCCTATTATGGATACGCGGGGGGAAACTCGCTGAATTAGCTTTTTGCTCATTGCAAGAAGCATCCGTGATCATTTATTGTTTTAGAAATATAAATACGATACTGTTCATTATCAATTGTTAGATTATTTTTTCAAATATTACACAACGAAAAATTTATTGAACTTAAGGCTTTGTCAGCTCTGGGCTGTGGTATGATTGAGGGGGTGAGATGCGACGGGTGGCGGCGGCGTGCGCGGGGGCTCCCCCTCCAACGAGTAGCGATAGGCGCTCATATAAAGGATGATCATTATTTAAAACAGTGAAATGAGCAAATGTCAAATAAATCAGATTAAATAGAACGTAAAATACCATAAATTTAAATTTTTGTAAAACCCTCAACTATTATGTTATTTTATTAAAATTAAAACCTATATGACAGCCTCGGCCTCAAACGGGAGGCAGTGGGCTCGATTCTCGGAACAAAGTTACCGAATGCTATCGTTACAGACTAATGTTTGTTTCGAGTCTGGATGTTGTGGGACCATATTCCCTTGTAGTTCTCGATACCCACGATATAGGTTTGACGTAGTGTGGGGTCAGAAATATGTGTGTGACTTTTTGGTGTATTATTTATATGCCTACCTATATTATTACAAATTATAATGATAACAATGTCAATTATTACTCATTTTTAACGTTCAGTGAAATAAGTTGCAGTTTGAGTGAAAGTAATCACGTCTTTTATATACTACTCGCTGCTGCTCGAGGCTTCGCCCGCGTGGAGGTTATCTTCGGGAGCAAAAGTATACAATTAATACGAAGTTTATAAAAACCCCTTCGAAAATAATGTATTGTTTTAGGGCAAATTTTATTACCATTAAAAAGTCAGAGGCAGATTTAGGTGAGCTAACCGAAAAAGATAGATATATATATGCTATCGCGGACTTTTTTTATAACTTTTAAAGAGGAACAATTCCGTCATACTTGATTGTTGCGTAACTTTAACCGTATACGCAGCGCACGCAAAACAAGTTCTGAAAAGGAATATATTTTCCCATGTTTGCAACATTTTTCATTGCTGCTCGGCTCATATTGGTCATAGCGTGATGTTATATAGCCTATATCGTTTCCAGATAATTAGGTTATACAATACTAAAAGAATTTTTCAATTAGAAAAAGTACTTCTTGAGATTAGCGCGTTCAAACAAACAAATAAACGTACACGTAATTTTTAAAATGTAGCCTCTAAAATGGTGAATTAGTAGTGGTTAAAAGTTTTCTGTCTGTTACATTTTCACGACTGAACTGAAAACACTGAACCGATTTTTATGAAAATATTTTTTTTTATACTGTGCGTTGGGAATGGAACACCTGTAAGAACGGGGACGTGAGGAAACATGGATTTCTTGCACGAGAACACGATCACCTAGGCTTTCTTACTATAGATCTCAACCCGATTCCTGAGAAAAATAAATATGAGATCTAGGGTCTGGTTGAGCTAAATGATAAGATCCTCGCGTTTTCTCACGGTATCCGCTCGGTAAAGGTTACTAGACATATTCATATAGATGTGATAGCTTAAGCTAGCTAAGCTAAGCTAGACTAGGGATTACACACATCTCTGCCAAATCCGTCCAGTTTCCTTTTGATTTTACCCTCCCATTCTTTACCCTTCTCCCGATCATCATCTCCCGTCACTTCCCTTGATCTTCGGTAAAGGAAGTGTATCCTTTCGATATTCGATTTCGGGATACAACTTGGACTTCTTGTTTCACAACCGACTAAACGTCTACTGCACAATGCAGACCGTCAAGTATGAATTGTCATAAATCCGTTGAATTTTGAGTTCTATTATCAAAATAATAGAACTCAATATATTGTTAATTGAATTAATAATGTTAATATAATATTTCGTTGTGGAATAAAAACTTTTTCGTTGGTATGAATGAATATTATTAGAAAAAAATATTCTGTCAAAACAAAAAGTAATATCAAATGTCATAGTAATTAAAATCGATATAAAGAATTTACAAAAAAATTATCTGTTTGTCTATTTACTATTTTGTCAGGGTGGCTCGGATGATGATGGAATCTGATATTTTTTTTATCCTGGCAAAGTGACGACACTGCTCCTGATGGTAAGCGCAGTGTCGTCCAGTTAAAGTACCAACTAGCGAGAGACAATCTATGCCTCGCTACTTAACACAATCATGTCGACCTGATGTTCAGTTTTTCATACTACGCCATGGAGCAAAGAGGTGAAGAATTGGTTGAGGGCCTAGTGTCAGAGTACTCAGATCAACACGGCCAAACATCATACCCCAACTCTAGACCCCGACAAAAAACCAGAGGTACACTGGCTGAACCCTGAACGCGATACACTTGCGTGTGCCACTATAGCCGGTTTTATAATCTGTGTACGGTGGTCGCTATCCTGGCGGATATGAATATCCTACCACCAGCAGGTATCGAGATAAGTGAAACTGGATAGGGTAATTTTTATACGAAAAAGTAACAGCGATATCATAGGATAAAAATGGGCTATGGAAATTATAATAGTAACTCATTGCTGTAAACAAGTGAGAAAATGTATAGATAATATTTGATAGGGGTGGAGCCGGGTAAAAAGTTTATATCTTCAGTTGATGCATTTTCAGATATCATAAATTTTGCAAGATGTATTCTTCTGACAATTAATATTGTCGTCCATATCTGACGTCATGCACGAAATGACAAGAATAGTTGTATATTATTTCTCTTTTACCGACACGAACACAATAACATATAATCGATCGTCCGCCGAAAACAAACGAGTACTTTAAAACGTATTGTCTGTCAAACTGCTAAATTAATAAAATTATTATAATAATGAACTTTGTAGTCGCCCGCCTAAGGTGGCTATCAATATAAAATAAATATAGCAGAACTTATGATATATAATTGAAAGAAATTCAAAGTGCTGTATCCAAAGCAGTTATTTACGATTATAGTCTTCGAGCTCTAGGGATCTGGTAATCAATCGCAATCGTAGTGGGAAATAGTATGAGCCCGCTGATGACGGTTTTCATTTCCAAAAAAATAATAATCAAATTTGGACATAATTTAGTCATTTCTTGACAGCCTCCTGGCGCAGCGGGCGATTAGTAAGTTGTGAAACGAGACGCCGTGGGTCCGATTCCCGCACCGAGTCAAATGTTTGTGTGACAGACTGACATTTGTTTAGGATCTGGGTGGTGTGTGACCATTGTCCCTCGTAGTTCTTGATACCCAGGATACAAGTTTGACCTAGTGTGGGGTCAGGACTATGTCTGTGTCGGTTGGTTGTATTTATTTTATATTTCTACATTTATTTAGGACATAAACTGTTGGTTCCTCTCGTCTCGCGAACACCGACATTTTAATAATGGTATTGATTAAATAATACTAGTGTTAATTTTTATCGATTATTATCAAAAACTGTTCAGCGGTTTAACCATGCAACCTTCGAAACTGGAAGACTCACTTTCGTAATTATAATATTAGTATATTTATGTTACATCAAGTATCATACCATAATTTAATTCTCAAATAGTTTGTTCAAATCACTCAACCTGTATTCACGACTTTTGATAAGAATTGACAGTCATTATGATAAATAAAATATATATCGTTTGAAATTATTATGATAAGTTAAATATATTTGATTATATTCAATATATTATCTTTAGTTAGTGCTATTTGTGAACACTTTATGTCATATTCATCATGTTTTCACAAAAAATATTTTTGACAGCGCGAGCGAAAAATCGCGTACACGTCTGCTCTCAACACGGCCCAATTGCCGTCTGACAAGTCTCGCACATGCGCATCATATTTAAAAATTATTTCAAAATGAAGACAACGGCCATTTCATGTTTCGTAATTTTAAAACATTTATTTCTTGTATTTATAAATTAAATGTGATAAAATATTCACACACTCGTTTAATGCAGTTCATTGAAAATGTTATAGAAAAATTTCGTTTCAATATTTTTCTTTATAACCGTATACTAAGGATTCATTTGAGGTCGTGTGGATTGAAATTTTAAAATTTCGATGCATCTTTGCGAATATTTTCTATCGAGCCAACTTTAATGAATCGTGTATCGAGAAGCACAATCGTTTTGTAAATATGTTCATCTTTCATGGCAAATTTTTATATTGTTAATATTTTTAGTTTTTAACATCGAATAATTAGTTTAAAAATGTAGTCTGAACTGAACTGTCTGAGCCTACCTCACCTTAATACTGTTACGCGAGTTCTAAAAGTGAGAATCAAAAAGTTTTTTTATTCATAAAAAGTACACCTTCAATAAAAAACAAATTATGCGTCACTATAAAATTTGAGGGTTGCCCCTGATTTGTCTGAGATCCCATCATCAGATCCTGACTTGGAATCAATCAACCAAATAGAAGTAAAGTAGTTTCAAAATATGCTTTTACCATAAACACCAAGGGATGTAGCAGAAATGCAGTACTGCTTAGGCTGTACTGCAGCATATCGCTGAATTAAGGGACTTGTTTTCGGAGTAAACAGTTTATTTTTTATAGTTATAAGTTTTATTTTGTATTTGTTTTTTCCTTGGATTTCAATCAAAAAATAAAATCTGGCAATAAAATCTTTTTCTTTCTTTCACACCTCAACAGTCACAGTTTGCATATAGTTATATCTAGTACTTTTAATTTATTCATAAATAAACAATAATTATCTTAAATTCCATCTAGTTTTATTTTAATTTTTACAAAAATATTTGACAAAACAATCAACATGTAAATTTTGACAAAATTGATAAAGCTCCGCACACAAGTGTTGAAACGAGCTCGATTTGTCGTGAGATTGTCAAAGAGCCCATTCCGGTAATGGGACGACCTTTGGACCTTCATTTTTTATTTTCATATCTCGTGTAAGCGACAGTGGTAATATAATGTGTAAGTTTAGACCAATAAACGACGCACCCTTTTTATATAAAAAAAAATCTGACACAAAGGCTTCTAACGAAAAATGTTTAATACTTTAGAAAATGTTCAAAGACAAGCAAAAGCAATTCTTTCACGAACGATTGCAGAAACTTTCAGAAGCAATTGGTGAAACATGTTCTTGGGCTTAATATAATTAGACTACAAGTTACAGCTAAATATAATCCTGCTGTATCAGTGAGCAGGTAGTCAGTCATGAAAGTTAAATATGTTGTGGCTTGTTACGTACAAGCTGAGCACGTTCATATTAAATTATTTGTTCAACTCTTTCTGAAACATATCCCTCTAACATATCATTCTACTTGAATAAAGTTAAAGTAAAAAAAAACAATTTAGTTAGTAGACTTGATAACTTCCATTTTTTTTTACTCATTCGAACATTTTCATAGTGAAATGTCACACACTAGTGCGTAAATGTAGGCGACACGATAACGATCCATAAAAACATAATGCCTGTGTTTTTCTATCGATTTCATACACAGCGAGGTCAGTCAGTGGGCATGTGAAAACGTTGGCGTACTTCACTTGTACTGGAACTTCAATACATTTTTAATTTTTAACATTAGTGTGAAATTAAATAAATCGTTAATTAAAATGAATAATGTACAAAATTAAACGCAGAAAACTACCCTATTCTTAATCTTACTCACAAGTGGGATTTTGGGTTATTGTCCAAAACATATTTTTAAATCGTTTCAATAAGCGCAATTACCAACTCAACTGCTTCGATTTAAACTATCTAAAACACAACCTAAAGCAAACCACGTTATAATAAGATATTAGGATTTAATAAAGAAACAAAATGTGAAAATTTCGAGTGAAAAATTATTAAAAAATACATCATCATCACTTACCATCAGGCGAGATAGTGGTCAAACGCAAGCCTATTTAGGTAAAAAAAAAAAAAAAAAAAAACCACCCGGGATTTTTATACTTTATTTTAAAAAAATATTAAAAACCGTACACAGCTTTTTTAATATCATACATGTAACCGGTTGCGAATAAATATTTAAAATCTGCATCGCAATTCCTGTCGGCGCAAGATAAAATAAGCGCAAAAGCGCTGCGGCGGGTGGGCCGTTTGTCACCGTCGCGTCACGGGTAAGCGGCAAGCGCTGCATTAAATCTAGATAACGAACGAATAGATCACTCGCTAGTAAGCGGATTTTAGTGGGGACTGTTATCGACATCAAAAAGAAAATATTTTATTTACCACGGATAAAGATTTTTATTTATTTTGGCGTGGCAAAGGGACCACACTGCACCTGATGGTAAGCGCAGTGCCGTCCAATCGAAAGACAATCCTACGCTACTCACCACAATCATGCAGACCTGCATATCTGTTGAGGTTTACAAGTAATGAAGTAATGTACCCGGTACGACTGCTGTGCTGAGGTCTTGCGTTCGTTCCCCGGTTCAGATAAAAGTGATATTGGATTTTTCTACCACGAAATACTAAGTATCAGCCGGGAATTTGGAAATGTACCCGGTATGGCGATAGGCTCGCCCCTTATCACATCATCGAACGAAATGTGGCTAAACTAGTTACACCTCTAGCAACACCTTCGCTGATTACCGGCTTGAGAGCGTATGTATATGTATGATTGCAATAAAATATTCAGTTACTACGAATATGTTAAATGGTCTCAATTAAAATTGACTCTACTCCTTCACACTGTGGAAATAGTCTAACATATTGAGATTGATACTACCCAGTATACTCAAAAACACTTAGAACTTAGTATTAAAAATGAAAATTTGATTACTAATTCATAGTACCTATTAAACCTTCACCTAATACGCTCCTCTAATGCGGGTTGGCAAGCCTCGTATAACGACATCGTACTTAGGCTGAAAAAATCCGTGAGATCTTGTGTTCAACCCTTCAGTCGGGCAAACAAAATTAGTTGTTCTCGATTTAAATAAATCACATCATGGGACGGAATTAAATTAGTCTACATATTGACACAACCCACACATAGGCAAACTAAGGCGAATGTTTTATTCCATTTGTTGCTGACTATGTAACATTTTTCTATAACATTTTGTACATATTTAGAAGAAAAATACTATTATGTGCGTGACAGCAAATTTGATATGGGTAGTAAAGAAATATCGGCCTATTACTGGTGTCAATTGCTAGTTTCACAACAAAGCAATAAAAGAAAACATATTGCTACCAAAATAGAATATTTAGTCACAATAAACAACTATATACTTCCAAACAAAAAAAACACCCACAATTTAAACCATCACACGTCGCTATTAAACGTACAATACGCGACAAAAATGTACAGTTTCACAACAAAACGATGGTCCATAAAACAACGGATTGCACAATGACGTAAAATGTACATTTGAGGAGCAAACAACCGACGGTCAAGCGTCGCGTCGTAAATCGAGCGCCGGTGGAGATCCACCCAACTGCCAGGTACAAATAGAAAGTCCGTAGATTTACTACATTTTAGTGAAGGGGTTGCTTATGGAAAGTCCTACAAGAACTTGTTGTACTAAATCATCTTATCGCCCTACTTCGCACCCTGTATGGCTTAAGCTAGGGAGTCTTAAGAGTCGATAAAATTAACTCAAAAACCTTTAGATTTCAACAAGCAGTGCGCCAGGGATGCATTTTATAATCCATTCTCTTCAACGTTTAGAGCACATTATGAGACATACCTGCGAGAGTTGGGAGGGAGGCATCACTGTTGGAGGCGTGAACATCACCAACCTACGGTACGCCGATGACAGAAGGTTCACGACCCTCAATACTGAGGAATACGATGCAAGAAGAAGTGAAGGGCCTCTCAGCTGCCAGCAGAATAATCGCTTTGCTTCCATGAAGCAAAATACATTTTATTCCGGCTACTTTGTACCACAGATCAAATCGTATTTTGCTCATGTGTGTGTATTTATTTATTTTAGGATAACCAACATGACATACATTGTTACAAAATATACATTTCATTAAGGCATTCTTAGGCTATATGTTTCTTACATTGATTTATTTGTGTCCAATTACAGCGAAAATATACTTTTATTGTTAGCTTGTATCTATCAACTCTCAATATTATCGAACATTTATTAAAACAATCAATCAATTGACATATACATTTATTAGGTCAGTTCATTCGTCCGCTTGCAAACTCAATCTTATACTTTACGGACGCGGGAATACACGAGCAGCAGAGTTCAAAAATTGAAGGCGTGAACTACTGATCTGAGGCGATAACATTTCTCTACGGTCGCTCAGATTATAATACGCCTGTGTATCGGGATATAAAATGGCTGACTCGGGAATAGTTCTAATACGGCACACGATGGCGGGTAATGTAGCACAGTTACGAGAGTAAGAAGCGGCGCGCCGAACTCGCAAGCTGTAGAGTTAAAAGAATCTAAAATAAATTTAGTTACGTCGGAAAAGTGTTCAAAAACATATCTCCGACTTTATCCAACCGCCTGGCAACCCTACGGACCGCTAGGGAAATTACAGCCCACTGCAACACTCCCGAGACACGACCCGATAGTTAACCTGTTTATTTAACTTTGTTATATTAACAAGTTTTATCACTGCGTGACAACGTGGACAGGTCTCATACGGGGCACGAGTTAATCGAATAAAAAAGGTTGGGAAAATGCGTGTATGTAGGTCCTTATATGTATTACCTATAATAGTGTTTCAAAATCAGTCAATGTATATGGAATAACTAAGAAACTAGAATATTTGTCTGGTGTGATGCTAAAGCCATTAGCCACTATTTCAATTTAATTCATTCATTTGCAAATGACGGTTTCTTTAATCTTTGTTAAACTCATGCATATGTATATTAATCGGTACAAAGTATACTTCAAGGTACTATACATTTTGCAATGTAAATTCTGCATAGTAAAGATGTCAATACTATACATATGTATAATGTGTACATACGCATCCACATCGCTCCATTGAGTCTTTATTTCGGACACGTAACCCGAAATAAAGACTCAATGGAGCGTCTGGTGGTGCAAGGTATAATGGAAGGCAAGAGATCCCGTGGTCGCCCTCCGTCAAGATGGTCTGACCTCATTAAATCCATCACACACTCTACAATGACGGAATGTTCTCGCAACGCTCATAACTGAGATCAATGGAGACGCATCGCGAAAGCCGCAACTACAAATGATTCCGGACCCGCCATAACCACGACCACTCTGCCAAGAGTGCACGACTAAGAAGAACGCATCCACGCCTGTTATGTCCGAAAGGGTGGTCAGAGGTGTAATTAGTACACCAACATTTCACCGTGTTGATTATCGTCCCATATGAGGGGGCAAAACTACGCCATACCAGGCACAATTCCAGACTCCCGGCTGATACTGAGTATTTCGTGATAAAAAAAACAATATCACTTTTATCCGACCTGGGTGGGGATTGCATTCCTGAACTGCATTCCGAACTGGTAGTGGAGTAAAAGATTGACTGAATCTACATAATGTATAACATTTCGTGGATTCAATAAATATTTGATTTGGTTTGACATTCAAAACAATGGTGTCAATACAATTATTCCAAGTAGGTTAAGTCCACATTAAATTATTAAGTATTACACAAAGCTATTCTTTTTAATTATATCAATAGTGTCGCTTACAATTTCAATGCTCTTATCACACTGTGTTTTATATTCTAAGTACTATAGTTAGTTGCCGTTTACTGCGGAATGCAATCTGATCCATGCGACTTAACATTCATAACAGTAGGCAATTACAACTCGGCTCCGAGGCATTCATATCCCATTATCTGTTTAGTAAATGTACAATCATTGAAACACAACCGGAGCACATCACAAATATTCATTTAACTACAGCTCCACAGCAGATCTATTGTAACAGATAATTAGCCCATCTACGCACACGAGTAACCAATTCGCGGCGTTTACCGTATTGACAGAACTCGAAGTCGATACAAAGTTACCCTGTGGGCGAACCAGTTCCGAATGCCAAGTATCGGATGAACAACTAACACTGTTAGGTTAAAGTTTATATCGATTCCAGAGATAATTATACGGATACACAAATGGGAATAGATGTTTCAGTCTCGCTTTGATCTAGGGATAGTATTATTGGAGTATAGAGTTCAATTCCCAGGTTGGTGTTAGTATGACTAAAATGATTTGCTTGAGATGCGATCCAGGTCTTTGAAGACTAGAATGAGAGCAGCACCAAGATCATAAAATACTTATTGTGTGAAATACTGTAAATATAATTAGACCTAAATGTCCAAGTGGGCATCGTCAATCTGTCACGTTTTTACGACCAAACATCTGAGTGCCTTGGTTATAAGCAGAGATATATATATCTAGATGAAACTTTTAGGCAGGACATATAACACATTATTCCGGAAATTTACATTCACAACTGCGGAGCCAGCGAAATTTTACGGCTCTGTAATTAAATGGCTATGCTCTTGGACCTAATTGAAGTTGCTAGCAAATATGGTCGACAGCCATAGCTATTTTGAAGAGCAGATTTATTCTACCATTTTCTATCATGGGGAATGCACCGAAGAATTGTTAATTTTATCCCATCCTCTCCCTTCCATACCAGAACCACGCGTACTGGATTGCGGAGCCACAGCTTCGTGGTGTCTACTACCCCGGCCCGAATCAAGAGGTTCGCAAACTCGTATTTTTGCCGAACCATCAAGCTGTGAAACAGTTTGCCAGCTACCGTGTTCCCTCCTTCCTATGATCCTGGGTGAAGCTAAACAGCAGGCCGGCATGATTGTGTTGAGTAGCGAGGGATAGACTGTCTCTTGCTACTTGATACTCTATCTGGACGGCACTGCGCTTACCATCAGGTGCAGTGTGGTAACTTTGCTGCGCCAGAATAAAAAAAGGCCGGCATAATTGTTTTGAGTAGCGAGGAATATATTGTCTCTCGCTACTTGATACTCTAACTGGACGGCACTGCTTTACCACCTGGTGCAGTGTGGTCACTTTGCTGCGCCAGAATAAAAAAAGGCCGGCATAATTGTTTTGAGTAGCGAGGAATATATTGTCTCTCGCTACTTGATACTCTAACTGGGCGGCACTGCTTTACCACCTGGTGCAGTGTGGTCATTTTGCCGTGCCAGGATAAAAAAAAGATTCAGTACCGTAAATATCATGTTTAACAATTGCTATTTATCTGATCTGATATAAAAAACAAATTATGCGTCACTATAAAATTTGAGGGTTGCCCTTGATTTCCTGGGAATCAAAAAAAATGATGATCTGAACCCATCATCAGATCCTGACTTGGTGCCAATGGGACCACCTGGGAAGTATACCCTTTTAAACAAAAAAATAATTTCTCGAATCGGTCCAGGCGTCTTCGAGTAATCGGGTAACATACATAAAAAAAAATATTCCGACGAATTGTTAACCTACTCCTTTTTTTGAAGTCGGTTAAAAGTAAACGCAGCACGAATATAGCCTTCAAACT
Source organism: Laothoe populi (assembly GCA_905220505.1). Taxonomy (NCBI): domain Eukaryota; kingdom Metazoa; phylum Arthropoda; class Insecta; order Lepidoptera; family Sphingidae; genus Laothoe; species Laothoe populi. The sequence goes on from HG992168.1 coordinate 17,216,097, forward strand.
ACCTCACAGTTTACTGCGCTCATCTCTCACGCACCGCTGACTACGATTCATAAAGTCAAAATCGTAAAAAGGGTATAAACAAAACATGTAAAAGCAAATTGAGTAGTCACGCTCAGTTGGACTACTAAATGAGCTCTGTCCTATATTATGTGGGATGGTGAATATGCGACCACCAACTGGACGGTAATTCTTCGTGTGGTCGCAAAAATGGAAAGAATTGTAAATATTAATTGAATTACATTGTAATCACTAATTCAATTAGTTCCAATTGAAAACGCATTGTAACATAACATCAGTGTTATTGAACAATACGCAATAACAAAATAATTATCATTATTCAAAATCCCAGTCATCGTAACTCTTACAAATTTAGCTTAAATTGCACTGGCAAACTGCAAAACAAAGAACATTCTCTCCCTATATGAGACAACATTTCGGAGCACGTAAAAGATATAAAACGAAAGTATCAAGGGATCATAAAATCGCAAGATGTCCACAATCTTAATTGTCCAAATTCATCATGCTTAAGAAGAAATGAAAATGTACCAGGCAAACATGAATTCAGAAGATGTCAGTGGTTAATCAGGTTGCTCGGATAAATGTAAAGAGATCTTTTAATTTTTTCATTGACCGCCGAACGAAGTTGGAGAGATGTTAATACTACGGGCTGTCACATTCTTGTTTTTTATTTGCCATGCAAATGTGATAACACTAAATGCATACTTGAAACTTAGATTGCATTATCCTTAACTGCAACATGCGCATGAAAACCCGAGAGCATCAAAGTTCCATTACCTCAGTACTATCTTGAAGACACCCTATAAAGCGGTGCATCGCACACTCGAGCGGCTGGGAGTGCACTAATAACACGGTGCGACAATTTCCGCGCGCCGGTCGCATATTACCTGCCAGCTAATTGGACTAGCGGCGCCGATAGCAAAGCGCTGGAAATGCTGTTAGTTACAACTCCATACGTGGCTAATAACTTTTAGTGAACAGGAATTGTTGCAAGGTGAAGTAGATCCAAACGGTGGAAACTTCATATTAAAGTAATAAATATAGTCGTAAGTGCTTTTTAAAGTGAAACTTTGAAAGTAGCTGGTGCAAGTTTGAATGGAATACGGTTGTAGCGGCAATGAAAACATTTTAACTTAAAGTGAGAAATTTAAATTAAATACTTTATAGTTACCGGGTTATAGTTTCCACAAAATTAACGAGCGTATCTTTATTCCAAAAAGTTTTTTAATGTAAATAACTGTTTAAACACAGCTTCCTTAGTCACCTAAATTACATATAAAATAATTTATGTAACATTATCTCCTATTTGTTAATTAAAATAATAGAAAAAAAATGTTATTAGTGAGTTAGGTATGTTATAGTACAATATGTTTTGTAACCTAGACTAGAAAAAATTGAGTTCAAAGCAAAAATATTTGAAAGCGAAATCAAACAAAAATTCAGCAAATGATCTCAAAAACTAGACGAGCTATTTTCGACAATACCAATAACACATCTGAATAATCTTCAGTCGGCCCTGACTTCTGCCGATCGAATGACAACGCGATATCACAAAAAAGAGAAGCAAAAACAAAACTGAGTAAATAACGGTGAAATGTGTCGTCGATTCTTGTATTAGAGTTATTGAAGATAAAGCAATACGTGGCAAAATTGAAATTAATACACTTAGATATTGGTAATTTGTGGTATGTAGTTGACAAACACCTAAACGGATAACGAAAATGCTATAATATGTATGAAATCCAAGCACGTCACATTTCAATACTTAAGGGTTGGAAACCACTTTTTAAGTTTTTTTATAATTCTTTACGGCGCGGTTAGAATATTAAGTTTAGTTAATGTCTTACCGCGGTAATAATAAATAAGAATACGTGTGCTCATATGTTAGTTCAGCATGCGGTACGCTTAGCTCTACATCTGTGACGATTAATGACCATAAAATACGAAAGTGATCGAAAAAGAGAGCCAATAACTACCAGAATTTATGAGGATCATTTGTACTGACAATAACATAACCCATTTTATGTAATCTTTAGAAACATGCCTACCTTCGCACTAACTGAACAATGACTACCCAATTCTATTACCTCACAAAAAATATTCTTAATATTACTTAGCCCTTATATCATTCCAAGTTCCTTTGTCAAACATCACGTATTCAGTATTCACACTGGAAACCCGGTAGCACATTAGGATAACCTTTATCGTTGAAAATGTCTTTCAGGTGAAGTTGACCGGCGAGGCACCCTATCAAATTATACTTAGCTAATGTAAAACGGACTGTGTACTCGGTTATAGTTCAACGTCTACTGTGTAATATTTGAAGCCTATTTCAATATAATAATGTCGTAAGATTCGAATAATTTATATTTTCTAGAAAATATTTCGTCAGTGAAGTTCTAACAGTGTCGAGTCAAAATTTGCTACTTTATAAGAGAGGTAAAAAAAATTGTAAACGCAGCCGAACCAAACCAGATAATACCTGTATATAAAGTTCTGGTACCTCCAAAACAACAGTGATCTTCCAACACATATTGTAACTTTTTTCAATTACTTTCGTTAACACAATGTTTTTTCTCCATTGGAAGCCTGTCCCACAGTTTTAAAATTCGCACAGTTAAAACTTCAACGAAGATTTCTAATGAATTTCTAGCAAAATATAGGTTTTGTATATGCGTATTTGTTAAACTATGTTGATAATAACAATGTTATCTCAACCTATTCGTTTTTGAAGGTTTTTATCATAGATTATTTTGATTATTAAAGAATCAACAACTGCTTCGTTCAATTAGGAATATTTATGCTTCTTTGCGGATATTCCGTAAGATTGTATATGTATAGTACCTTGGTAAGACATACTCGTATATCTGTATATATAAAAGAAGAAGCTGACTGACTGACTGATCGATCAACGCACAGCCTAAACGGGTGGGGTTAGAGACTTGAAATTTTGACAGTAGGTACCTTTCATGACGTAGGCATCCACTAAGGAAGGGTTTTTGGAAATACCACCCCTAAGGTGGTAAAATAGGGGATGAAAGTTTGTATGAAAATCCGTAATTTTTAAGTTAAACGCATGAATATTGGTATTTTGTATTGTATACTTTTTCTCCCAAACATGACCTCCACGCGGGCGGAGCCGCGAGCAACAACTAGTACCTAATACTGAATTAATTAATTATCTCTCCCCACCGGTGGTTAATTAGCAAGTCGTTTATTGCAGACTTTACAACGAACATTGTGAAAGTTTCAAAGGAAGCTGCAGTACAATTGCGCTATTCTCTGCAACTGATCTGATTAGAAATTCCGTGACATGCTGTAAGTATATCTAAATTATTAAAAAAAAATTATAGTCTCAATAATAAATTTATGTTCAGGTATTAACGGGAAGTTTCCTAATCATAAAATAAGTAAGAACATAATCTTGATGAATAATTTTTCTCGAATGTTAGAGTGAAGAATCAGAAAGGAGTGTTGAAACACATTTTTTTTATGAACTATCAATGGTCTGTGTCAATATTTAGATGTGAAGAATAGCAGTGCAGGATAAAACTACATAAAACATAAAAGAGCCTGATGAAAATCTATTAAATAATACTTTAAACCCATATTTTCCATTCCAATCCATTTTTTGTCTGCTAGTAAAGCTGAGCCAAATTTAATGGTAAACTAATAAAACCAATGAATAAACGATGCCCACTGAACTAAAAACTTGATAAGAGTAAAAACATGAAAAATATGAGGTTATATTTTGTGATGACAGCAGAGGGCATTGCCCTGGAACATAAACAAATAGTCATTTTAACTAAGAAGGTTAATTTTATAATAAAGGTAAAAATTGCCCGCCACCGGGTCATATTCCAAATAGTTTCAATGTCCAACCAACATAAAAAAACATTTGATCAAAATAAAAGTAAATAAAACACACCCAACAGTCAGACTCATAGAACTCACGACTTCACCCCAACAAGATTTAAGATAAAATGTCTTGTTACGTCATTATCGGGAACTTGGAGACTTTTGATCAAGATCAAACATGTAACTTTTCTATATGACGAAACGACAAAGGAAACAGCTGACTTTTTTTATTGTAAGTGATATGTCTTGTCTGTCCATAAGTGGTAACTACACTCAGAACTTAAAGATGAATACAATTTTTTTTACAAAATAACTACGTGAAGATGTGTATAACATTAATTATATAACTGATCTTGTTTCGATGTTGATTAAATACCTAGATTAAGTTTGTTATTATTTCAATATTTCCGTTGTATATTCAACTCAAAAAAAATACAGCGAAGAGCTCGCTCAAGTATCAGAATAAGTGTGTAATTGCCGCTAATTTGGTATACAAAATGTTCTATATTTGACGTATAGTGGGGCTTTAATTTAATACATTGCATAATTTCATATTGCTTTGTTGGCTAACAGATGCTAGTTAGTCAAATATGCATTGTACACATTGTACTGCAATGTACAGTGAACAGACTTCAGTCTCTCGGACAGGGTAATGCATAATCACATCATGTCGGACTGTGGATACTCAATATAATTATTCTTTTCAAAAGTATACCTTCATTGATAAATCTACGGCTACACAGTTATTTGACAACTATATTGCGGAATTAAAATTATTTATTTAACATGAAAACCTATTTAACTATTCACCCTCTACACCAGTACACTTTGCATAACATCCCTTTCAACATTGAAAATTATAACAACGTTAAGATAATTCACCGTAGCACCGTAACGCCCTTCGTAGTGTCCTTAGGGAGACATCAACGCACTTTGGAAGCCACTGACCCCTTCGTAAGTGAATACCAACGATAGGCAGCGGCTTTGCTGTGCCCTGGCATTGCAGAAGTCTATGGGCGGCGGTGACTGCTTGCCATCGGGTGGCCCGTCTGCTCGTCTGCCTATCGAGGCACTAAAAAAATACTAAGGCACGAATAGTAAACAGTGCAACAGCACCACCTTTCAGATCGTGGATATCCTAAAAATCTCCAACCTCCCTCGATTCTCATTCTCTTACTAATAGGTCGATTTTATCATATTGGTTATCAATGGGGTAATAATCTATTAAAACAGCTGACCAAGTTGCACGTTTGCCTGCTTCTCCTATAAAAAATTGCAACAAGGAAATTCTTGTGCTATTAAATAATTTTATTGAATTCTTAAAATATTAAGAACTCATAATAAGAGTAGTCGAGTAGGCCAGTTTGAAATACAATCTCACTAAAATGGATATTAAAATAAGTACACATAGTAACAATGCACATTCAATGTCACTTATCATCAGGCGAGGTAGTGGTCAAACGCAAGCCTATTTATAGTAAAAAAAAATGCCTATGACAAAAATACACCAAATATACATTGACAATGCAATAGTTGCAATGCGGTAGTCTGCGGTCGACCACAGTGAGGGACGGGAATTCAAAACTGTTAACATTTCCGCAAATAAAATGTGGAACTATACAAAAATAAACCGATTAAATGTAATGGCTTAAATGTGAGCTTCCGGCCCACACACCCGCCACTGTGACTCCCGTAAGCCAGGATCGACAATGGCACGCATTTTGTGGACACAGCAGTGAAACTCGGCGAGTCTTTGGCGATCGCGATGTGAATCTGTCTATCCCGCAAAGTAATGAAGATAATAGAAATATAGGAGATGGAAATATAATTTACATTTACTGCTTGTAATTTAAATATGAGAAACCCCAGAATACGTTAAAAAATATATATCTGTTAATATAAAATATATTATATCCATACTAATACTATAAATGCGAATGTAACTCTGTTTGTTTGTTACCTCTTCACGACTAAACGGCTGAACGGATTGTAATGAAATTTGGTAAGGGAATAGATTATATCCTGGAGATCTTTTTTTTTCAAAAAACAACCTTGAAAAGGGTCAAATAGGAGTTCAAAATTAGTATGGGAAATCCATAATTTCTCGACTTAGGGATCTGTAAATTCATATTTAGACTTTTGGTAGGAAATAAAGAAAAACGTGTTTCAACGTTTTTGAAAAATCATCCCTAAAAAGGGCAAAGTGAGGTTAAACTTATGGGGTATTCTTTAGATGCAATCTCAAGATTCAGTCACAACACCTGAGAGGCCGGACAATCGCTACAGGTGCCTCAATGCAGAAGACAACTCCTTGGATTGTATACTTCTGCTCCCGAATATAACCTCCACGCAGGCGGAGCCGCGAGCAACTGCTAGTGTTATATGAATGAGGCAATCGTTATCCTGTTCCATCACATTTTATTCTCCTCACAGGTAAAAGTTGTTGTATGAAATATTTTTGTATGTATGAGGCATAGTCCCCTAAAATATTATGTGTTTCCGTCTGTAGCCCTAAGTCGTAGACTAAAATGCAACTTGTTTGTTACTGTTCAAGCTTCACGATATGTCTCCAACTAGGAGACCAATTTCAATGTTATTTTTAATTGGTTTCATCGAATGGTTCTTTAGAGTAAAACTTGTTTAGCTATTTAAATTTTAGTTTTTTTTTATAGCTGATGTCGGGTATTTTTAATTACTATTATAACTTGTCTATAAAACCGAACGACTACTCCAAACTTGTTACTATATTCGGTCAATTCACAACACTAGAAACTATAAACACCTCAATCAAAGGCAAGAAATTTCAAAGCCGATAAGTAAGTTAAAGGCGCGCCTCAACCCATTTGCACTTCTTTGAAACGAGAAAAAGCAATCGAGCGTCGGCTTTGGCGTCGCTGATTTGACCGAAGTCGGACAGATTAGGCCGCGCTCTAATTTATTGAAAAGCAATCTCCTGCAAAACGGCAGATAAATGAATGATTTTCTTTGCGATGCGATTTCAAACGACCTCATTGCTGTGAAATCATATTGTACCTGGTTATTTAAATCGTTTCGATTTAAATATACTTTATTTATATGAATTAAAAGCAAATATATAAAAAAAGTACCTATCTAATTACATATACATACGTATTACGATTAAAACCGAGCAGCACTTTCGCTAGTTTCGTATAGACTGCTCCCGCGAGCGTTGATGCTTTCTTTTTTATAACAAATCTTCCCCACCGAGTATCCAATCTACCCACAAATATTTCGTAAGTGACCCCCAATATTTCCATAAAAATCTAAAGTACCCTTACATACGAAAAGTAGACTTTTAGATATTCATACATACACTTGTGTATAGAAGTGTGAGGATTCAGTGAGCCATACATTCCTAATGGCAGGTAACCTGTCCCGGGACACATAGCACCCGACGTACAATCAGAGAGAGTGTCTGTATTACAATTAGGGTTGGCAACTAAGTAGTAGTAAGACCAAATATAGTTGAATTAAAACACATTGTACATTAACACATGCTCTTGCAGTCTAGAGTTGAGGTACGATGTTTGGCCGTTTTGCGTTCTTCTGAGTACTCTGACACTAGACCCTAGACCGCTTCTTCACCTTCTTGCCCATGGCGTAGTGTGACGAAGCAGGCCGGCATGATTGTGTTGAGTAGCAAGGGATAAATTGTCTCTCATTACTCGGTGAGTCGTGACAGAATAAAAAAGTATGCATAGTTTTTTATTTTAATAGAATAAGCAAAGTATACAGCATCGATAGCCTAGTTGGAAGTGGTACGGACTGCCAACACGAGATTCGCTGGTTCGAAACCAATAATGAAGGAAAACATTGTGAGGCAACCTGAATGCCTGAGATCTAAATAAGAATTTTGAGGGTATGTGATGTCAGCCAACCCGCAGTAGGCCAGCTTAGTGGACTAAGGCCTAACCCCCCTCAGTAGCGGAGGCATAAATTATAATCAATAATGACAAATTTTAAATTATAACACTGTTATAAATCACATTTATTCAAGCCCTAAACGGATCGTGCTTGAGATACATAAAACCATCCTAATTAGAGTGAACTAGGAACACTGAACAATTATTATAGGTGAATTTCGATATTAATAAAATTATAAACACATAATGAATATTTTCTCGCGTTTCAAATTTTCTGTGGTCAAAAACGCCTATGCCGCATATTTGTAGATAGATAGATGTTTCTTGGCAACCCTAAATACAGTGTATCGTCTGTGGCTTACTTGTTGAAGACACCAACAGAATAATTAATACAATGAACTTGTGTACGTGAGGCTTCAGTAGACCATTACTAAATTATCCAGGAACAATACTACCTTGAAACACGAGTTACGAACCCCCATAGTATGTTATTAAATACAATCGAAGAAAGGACATAATATAGACAACAGATCTATAATTTATGAAATAAAAATTATTTCACAGATTTTATCGCGGTAATAATTATTATTACAATTTTTTTTTGACTATAATTATAATTTTATGCATTTACAATATTCGCGTAACATAAGGGATACCATTATGTAAAGTACCCTTTATAAAAGCACTTTGTTGTCCGTCTGTCTGTCCGTAAGATACTTCTTGGTGACTTAAAATATTATTAGGCAGAATTATCACGTAGCGTATATAAAAATACAGACGCATTCATGACCTCTTTGTGTAGTCTGTTGAAATATGATACCGATGCAATATATATAGTTGATATTACCAGGCAACGAACATTATTTGAAGATAATAACCAGCCAGAATCTGTGCAGTATCAAAAAAAATGACAGATTCCAGGCAAAATCTCGCATTTATCAAATCTTTATATTGTGTGTTTGAAGAATCTCTTTTAAGCATTCTTCAAAATGTAAATTCTGTTTCCATTTTGAAGATTAAAATGTTTTTTTTTATGGTTTAAATAACTTTGAATGTATCGTCCAGAATTATAACACCATCGGATATATTTTTTATTATAATATTGTGTTATACAAAAAAAATATAAACACAAATTACACGACATTATGTCGCACAAACGAAACATGCGAAAATGAATGGCTGCAATAAATAACATATTAAAGGCACATATCCTTGTGTCATGACACAGAAGCACAGGAAACGCCTCGCGTACACCCCAGACAGATATATTAATGATGATCATTCGCAGAATGTTAGTCAGTAAATAACCATAAGCGCGGTAAAAAAATGTACACAATAAAGGCTAAGCGATGCTGTTTTTGCCAAAAGAAATCGTCAATGATTAGGTTGTAAATAAAAAATTTCCTTAGTCACAATATTTCTTGTTCTTATTATATACAAAAAAAAATATAGTTAAAAAAGTAATAAAACACGCTGAACAGATAGCCGAACTAAAAGGTAGAAATAAATTTTAGATTAATCTGATTGTAAAAAACTCAAGCAAATGAAACGTCGTGAAGGTGGTGAAAATGATTTAGTTACATTAATACATAGATATAGGTCATATAAATTAATAAATTATCATATCATGCTAATATAAAGCGTATATAATCGATCTGTTAAGTGATTTTTCCGGAAAACTTTTAAAGATTTTGACTTTGACACCTTATGTTTATAAGACAAAAACGAGATAAGCTTAATAAATGAGGCACAAAACTAAAAAAAAATGCATATCAATAACAGTATTACCAAGTGCAGTATGGTCATGTCTCAAATTTAATCAATAGAATTAGTTCAATAAACACTGTTAATATCATAATCGCCAAAGTCGACTTCATAACTCTCGTTGCAAGCACCGTGAACCGAATTTTAATACTGATTTAGAGAAACCATTTTCGAAAGAAACCAAATTACTGAATCCGACTATTAAGACGTAGTTCTTATTTACCAAATAAAATGAAATATACGCTAAAATAAATTTGGATATCAATAATCAAAATCTAATATTTATTGAATCCATGAAATGTTATACATTATTTAGATTCAGTCAATTTCATTCATCATCATCAAACATTTTCTCATTATTCAAACACATTAACATAACTATTTATGATACTATGTTTTATAAGAAGACAAAGGACGACAAGAGACTCGGCAAAGCGTCATCGATAAATGGTTGATATTCCACCAGTGCGCACGAAGCGTTTTGCTAGTACATTTATGATGCGCACCGCTAGAGAGTGGAACTCTTTGCCGGAGTCTATATTTCCCGAAAATTATGACCTGGGTATCTTCAAGTCAAGAGTGAATAGGTATCTTCTAGGCAAGCGTGCTCCACCGTAGACCACATCATCACTTTCCATCAGGCGAGATAGTGGTCAAACGCAAGCTTATTTCGCTTAAAAAAAAGGTTTTTTAATTCACAAAAAGTACACAGACTTCAATAAAAAACAAATAATGCGTCCCTATAAGATTTAAAGGTTGCCCTCGATTTTTCTGAGAACCCATCATCAGATCCTGACTTGGTGCAAATGGGACCACCTGGGAAGTCTACCCTTTTAAAAAAAAAAGAATATCTCGAATCGGTCCAGGCGTCTTCGAGTAGTCGGGGAACAAACATAAAAATAAAGATTCCGACGAATTAAGAACCTCCTCCGTTTTTGAAGTCGGTTAAAAAGGGCTTCCCTTCATCATACGTCACTAATGTAGTGTTAAGTCACCATCGAAATTTCGCATTCGATGAAGTCGCGCGAGGTCTTGGCGATCTTCACGCGCGTCCACCGTATAATTGAACTGTCAGATCACTCTCGCCGTGATAGTGATGTCGCCCGCTGACCGGATAAAATAACGCCTACAACCCGTCCCGGGATATAAATTGCCACACACTATATGAAAACGGCTCGACGTACACGCTGCCGCGCCGCACAATTGCTCTACAATATTTAACGGTATCGATTGCGTGTGGCCAGTGTGTGAACGATGTCATGCTAAATCTTTTCACTAGACAAAAATCCATTCGTAACATGTTTCCTAACATGTAAGGAACGAGGCAGTAATTATGTTTAGTAACATAGTCTGTCCGTTGATGACAAGTGATGAGTAAGTATTCCGCTTTAATTGGCTACCGGACTGGTCTTTGCTGTGTTAAAGTTTTGTGAAAAATATAAGGAAAATTAATACGCATACTGAAGAAATTATTTTAATCGGCTAATAGATCTACGATATATTAGCGTTTAAAGTTGTTGGATTAGGAAGGATGTTCTTTCCTCTTGGTAAAGCGAGGGTATCGGTATGGAATTTGTATGACATATTTACAAGTGACGTCATTAATTGAAAGTATAGTGTGCTCTCAAAACATTGATGTGCTTTTATTTTTCTAATTGTGCACAAATTTTAGTTTTACTTTCGGTGATTAAAGTCTATATGGGCTGCTTTGTACGAGACAGTAAAATAACCGGTAGCATATTGTTCACTGAATTGGCTACAAAGATAACGCAGAGAGAACGTGAAAGGAATCGATCTAAATCGCAAGTGAACTTCGTACCGGCAAAATAGTTCCTTCGAGATAGTTCCCACATCGTGCTAAGTCACCAGGCGCCCATCAAACGTAAGAGACCAGTTGATAAATATTGCATGGATCTCGCACGCGCTGTGCTCCTGGTACAACGCGGCCGCGTTTTTGGTAGGCACGTGAAATGTTAATGGGGCGGCGACACGGCACGAATCCGAAATAGGCCGGCGCGATCGTATTAAAACATAATGCCAACTTCCACTCGGCGCTGAGTGGATTGCGGGGAGTAAAAATGATACGCAGCGTGTTTGTTCACATTGACAGTTGATTGTCGTGTTGTGTGGCTTACTTTATCCGGTAAGTGCTGTGTGTTTTAGTGTACAATGCAAAACAAAGAGATATTTTTGTCTGGGTTTATACATACTTATAATTCTATCAGGAACTCTAAATGGCAGTAATTTATAAACAAACTACTTTTCTCCATACTTGTTACCTGAAAGAGTGAGCAGAGCTGCGACTAGTACAACGTTTCAGTGAACTTATTTCCATCCCAAGACGTGACATGTGGCAAGTCATCTCTATATTAGACAAAAATGAAGTCTCGAGAAAATTATAAGATTTTCGGATCGATCAAACACAGGATTTTATAGTTTATAAGTAGACATGACTTGACATGACATGAGTAGTCCAATAAAAATAAATAAAGTGTTAACTAACTAATATCAGTAGCTGCTTCACATACGTTTATCGCTAAAGACTAAAACTCCATAGAAAATGCCCTTCCAGATTTTTTCTTTCCGTAGTTCTTCATTTTGTTCTTACTATATCAAAACTAATACACTTGTAGGAGGAACGGGTGTCAGTGTTACCTCAGTGGCAGCGAAGAACTCCAGTCTGGCGGGTGTTGTGGCTGACCGGCCGCGGCCCATCCAACCGTTCATATTCCTAACTTCTTTAAATGTGAAGCGTTGCGCAAACTTTGCTACCGCGATTCAGGATTGATCATACGAAGCACTGTGTGCCACCACAACCTCATTGAAAAAAATCAAATCGCTTTGCCATTTGACTGCCTCGGTGGCGCAGTTGTAATTGCGCATGCGTTACGACTGCTGTGCTGAGGTCTCGGGTAAAGTGATATTGGGTTTTTCTATCTAGAAATTCCTCAGTATTAGCCCGGAGTCTGGAATCTGTGCCCGGTATGGCGATAGGCTCGCCCCCTATCACATTAAGGGACCGAAATTCGGCAAAAAGTGGGTGTACTCGTTACACCTCTGCCTACCCCTTCGAGGATTACAGGCGTGAGTGTATGTGTGTGTGTATGCTTTGCCATTTCTGGACTAATGCACTTAGTAACAAAAAGTATTTAATATTTATTAAGTACTATTAAAATAAACAGACTATAAATAAAATAAAATTTGTCATCATAAAAGTTGACGTCAGGCTAATTATCAAGTTAATTGATGTAAAACATTTACACTGCGCATAGAGGTGCGGGTCACATCGACATTTGTATTGGCCCCCTAACCCGAATACAGCGGTAGACATAAAGGGCAGGACCAAGCGCCCATGGGAGCGGGTTGAGCAAACACTCGTAAAACTCAATATAGTAAAAAAGCGACAAATATCTAGGTTATATTTTGTTTAATAAATCTTTTAGTTCTTGCCCGTATTTAATTTGTATACATTACACGACAGGTGACAAATGTAAAAAAAATGCTTGGGTATTTAAGAGCAGTGTTGTTTTAATGTGCATTATAATTAACTAGCTGTTGCTCGCGGCTCCGTCCGTGTGGAGGTCATGTTTAGGAAAAAAGTATACCTTACAAAATACCAATTTTCATGCGTTTAACTTCAAAAATGACGGATTAACATACAAACTTTCTTCCCCTATTTTACCCCGTTAGGGGTGGAATTTCCAAAAATCTTGAAACATATATTTTTTTTATTTTAACTGAAAGGCCAAATACCAATTTTTATATCTTTAACTTCAGAAATTACGGATTTTCGTACAAACTATCATCCCTTATTTTACCCCCTTAGGGGTGGTATTTCCAAAAACCCTTCCTTAGTGGATGCCTACGTGATAAAAGGTACCTACTGTCAAAATTTCAAGTCTCTAACCCCAGCCGTTTAGGCTGTGCGTTGATCGATCAGTCAGTCAGTCAGTCAGCTTCTTCTTTTATATATACAGAGATTAATTAATAAATGAACGCATATAGCAGAATTCCCTCTCTCGCTCTCTAAGGTCATCTGCCTATCTTCCGTCCTTTTTCAGCAACGTTTCTTCTAGAACGTAGCATGTGAAAATGTTTCACTCAAATTCGACCGTGCAATTTTACAGTCTTCAGAAAAAAATCTCATCATTAATTAGATATCGTGACGTTGTATAATATCAAACCACACTACAAAAACTTACTTATACATTTTTCGCTATACTTATGTTGTTAATGTATCAGGGATGTCAAGTGTTCTGTCGGGGGTCTAGAGTTGGGGTACGATGTTTGGCCGTTTTGCGGCTTTCTGAGTACTCTTGACACTAAACCCACGACCGCTTCTTAACCTTCTTGCCCATGGCGTAGTGTGAAGAAGCAAGTCGGCATGATTGTGTGGAGTAGCGGGGGATAGATCGCCTCTCGCTACTCGATACTCTAATTGGACCGCATTGGTGCAGTGTGGTCACTTTGCCGTGCCAGTATAAAATAAGTGTCATATTGTTCTATAATCTGCATTATGCAATATTACAAAATTAAACAACCTTCGAGTTGATATGCGCCCTTGTAAATGCAAGTCTCCTGTTACTGATAACATATTCAAATTCAGAGTCCTGCGTTTTTTAAACCCCTATTACACTACTCTAATATAAATACAACTTTCATGTAAAGATACAAAGTAAAGTCTTATTAGTGCAAAGCAGCACAAAAGACTAACTTTTAATACATCTAATTGGAACTTCGATAAAGTTCACAACACTTATGGAAATTTATAGAAGGGGTTTATTTAAATAGAGGCAAACACTCTTCACATGGTATGGATACCGGCGACAGATCAGTATATTATAAAGTTAGATTAAAATGTAGGTAATATAAATATATTCTTTGAAAACCAACTCTGTAGTGACGTTGCCGAGCCAGGACTAAAAAATATTGTAAAATCTTAGCGTGAAATCAATTCTACGTCTAAAGTAAATAAAAATTTATTAATTACTATCGAACATGTTACCTTCTTGAGTGTCTTACCCGATACCGAACAGTGGGATGTACCTACATACTTATTTGGTAACGATAAAATGCTGTTCAATACTAAAAGAGAAGGGTTCATGCAGTTCAATCAGCTCGAAGCTTGCAATTAGACACAAATCGTTTTGATCAATACACACTTGATCATTACACTATCTTTCAGTGTATTCAAATAAAACATATCAAATCTTGATCTTTTAAAACCGATTTTCATAAAAGATTTATATATCTAGACCGATATCTAAAATAAATAAATTAATTGAAATATTCTGTTGGCGTAGCTATGAATTTTTATTCTGACTTATTTACTTTTTTTAATTTCGAGAGTCCGTCTATTACGTGCTACTACGGTTATTTCGTCCACTCTTAAGCTCTTATGGCAAAGTATTTTGGTACTCATTAAGCTGACTTTCGATAAATCAGAAGCGAGTGTCAGTAACATTGTATTCTGTAAACACTATACTGAAGGTATCTCCTTCACCGTAACACCTATTAGATACATTGACACTGTATGTAAGAGGCGTTACGCTCAAATACTATCTCATAAAATTACTTAATACACAATATAAGCACATGATGTGGCAATAACATATTCAAGACCAATGTATAAAACAGCTCTTTGCTATGCGTAGACTTCTGTATACGTCAATGAATTTGAGAAGAAATTGGTCACGAAATATTCAGATTTTGGTGTATTGCTAATATTCACAATTAATGAAACAGTTAAATAACTCGAATCATTGTTTATTATAGATGGTTTTGTGATAACAGGTGATTTAAAAACATCCCAAAATTCAAGCTAAATAAGTTTCAACAAAGTAATAATAAACGGTGTAAATATAATTTAACAAAATACTTCTTAAGTGGTGTTAGCAACTTATATCATAAGTCTTCCAAGAATAAATTTAAGAACACGATCCTGAAAAATATCGGCAGTAATTTAAAAAAACCGTAAAGTTTGCATGGGTATCTTAATGGATATTCCTAATTTCCTCGATTATGCCAAGGGTCATATTATCCTAATGATAAAGCCAATATCTTTTCAAGAGCAAAGTCGAGCTCTGGCACCAATGACTTTTTGGAACTTTTCATCTAAGGATATTAAATCAAATATTTGCCAGTTATAACAAATCATGGACTAAGCTTGCAAAGGAACATAATGCCTTTATTTTCTTAATATACAGTTGCGAATAAAAATAAACAAATAAAATTTATCAAACCAGCGACACGACTTCATTATATAAGCTCACTGCATCTATTGTCTCTGTTGCTGAAAATATTATCATATTATTCGTGCATCAACTTTCCGAGTTAATCCATTTCATTTTGCAGGCCTAACGCTATTTTGGACACAAATTCTAATCCCAGACAACTGACGTCTGTTTTCTAATGAATAAATTGTCTAAAAAACTTTGCCTGACCTGAATATTGAAGTTAAGACCTCACCGGATTCAGACATTACGTACGCTGCAACTAGACCAAGTATACAACACAATATCTGTTTTCCAACAATATTTCCACAATAATAACTTCGATTAATCCACATTTAACTTCATTTTATTCCTAGAACAGATACGTAAAGGAAGTTTATACACAAGGTATGGGAAGGCGCGGAGAGCCACGAGGGGACGCACTATTGTTCCAGGGTTGCTAAAGGTTTGCGAGGTTGTCCGTACAAATATGTATACTGAACGAAATGTTGATATAGTGAGATATTTCACTGTTGAATCGAATTTTGGACACAATAACAAAGATTACAGGTAACTATTAAATCATTATTATATGAATGTACAAACTGCGACGCGCAGCGAGCAAGCAGCCGACAATGAAAAGCGAGTTCAGAGAGCTCAGAGAGCTGAGACAAATGTTTGTATGACAGACTGGTATTTGTTTCGAGTCCTGATTTCGTGAGACCGCATTTCCGCGTAGTTCATGATACCCACGATACAGGTTTTACCTAGTGTGTGTTTATTTATTTATTATAATTTTTTTAGATGCCCATTCTTTTAAATAGATTTTGACAAATTCTTAATTATAATTATACTTTTGATGCATAATCGTGAATTACTAGGCTTGCGATCTAAAAATGTTCTGCGGTTGGCAACCCTAATTGTTTCCCTGTTACAATCGCGCCAGGGCCAAACGATTACATGATTAATTGTGTATTGTTATCTCAGAAACATTGTAGTATGAATAAGATTTATATCGTAGCATTGTTGCTACATCTAGCGTAAATAGTAACAAACGGTAGTGGTAACGTAGTTTTGGTATAAAGTAAACATGGTTGATGTTTAACACAAATAATATTTATGATTATATGTTCTAAGTTACACATACTCTTATTAAAATTAATTTAGTCCGTATGGTCATATATTAAGTTACAGTAGTCTAAAATTATAAAAATATTATATATTAGGTAAAATATTGCTTGCACAGTTTGTATAATAAATACATACACCCAACTGTCACACACATAGTCCTGACCCCACATTAGGTCAAGACTGTGTCGTGGCTATCAAGTACTACGGGAGAGTACGATCCCACAACACCCAGACCCGAAACAAATATATGTATGTCACATAAACATTTGTCTGGGTGCGGGAATGTAATCTACAGCCTCTCGTTTTACTTGCCCTCTGCGCCACGGAAGCTGACAAATGAAATAAAGTTAAAAACATAAATATTTCAAAATGAATATTTCAATTAATTAATAATAATAATTTAATTTACTATAGTCATAAGAATATGTTAATTAGTGTAATTGGTTAACCGTACTTATTAATCAAAATAAATAAATAAATTTCAAAGATGAATCAGTCTCCCCACAACTATTGAAAATATAAATAAATGGTAATTTCAAATATTGTACCCGATGTTCAGAATCAGCCATTTTGTGAAAAACATTTCATCTTGCAACTGGGAACGGTGCCAACTGTAAGTTAAATTCTTTTTTCGTGTAAGGGTCGTAATGGGAAACTTTTTGACTTTGCATAACAAGTTGTTATTTTTATGATTTGGATTGAGAAGATTTAGACGTATTAATATAATGATTAAATAGTAGTACATGAGGATACGTAATATATTAATAGTTATATACTTGAACATATGCACTAGTAGAATATTATCCCGGATATCATTAAGGTGTTTTCTATGCAATCTTTACCTACTGCAACCAACCCAGTATACCACATTTAATTTCTGGATTTTGCCGATTAGGTAAAAAAGTTTTTAGGCTTGTATGACAACACTATCGTGAGCAATTCGCGAGCCACTCTTCCCAGAAAAGTTATATTATCTTTTTGCTAATTTTAAGACCTAACAAATTGCTTATTGGTAATATAATATCGTTGTAAAATTCAGGCAACTTCCCATCTCGTACATACCTAATCAGTTATTTTAGCAAAAACAACATAGAACGGAGTAACGTCTACTCTCCCACCGCTCTTCACTCGTAACGTCTACTCTCCCACCGCTCTTCACTCGTAACGTCTACTCTCCCACCGCTCTTCACTCGTAACGTCTACTCTCCCACCGCTCTTCACTCGTAACGTCTACTCTCCCACCGCTCTTCACTCGTAACGTCTACTCTCCCACCGCTCTTCACTCGTAACGTCTACTCTCCCACCGCTCTTCACTCGTAACGTCTACTCTCCCACCGCTCTTCACTCGTAACGTCTACTCTCCCACCGCTCTTCACTCGTAATACCTGTTATACCGAATGTGTCAACATCATACTAAGTACACATCCAACGTCTAATGACGGGTATCGTGTTGCGGACTGATTAATGGATTTGTAACAGATTTCGATGGTATAGTGGTAGACACTGGATAAATACTGTAACGGTAGGCAGCGGCTTTGGCTGTGCCCCGGCATTGCAGAAGTCTATGGGCGGCGGTGACTACTTACCGTCAGGTGGCTCGTCGGCTCGCATGGCTATCGAAGCACAAAAAAAATTAAATTAATAATTGTATGTGTACTATAGGATATCTTCCAATTCAAACAATATTTATTGATGCTGGCACGGCAAAGTAACCACAATGCGCCTGATGGTAAGCGAGTGCCGTTCAGTTCGAGTAATAACTATAACTCGCTAGTCAACACCATCATGCCGGCCTGCTGTTTAGCTTCTTCACACTACGCCTTTAAATCGGTCGTACTTCGGAAAAGATTCACAGGTGCGAAACCAGACACAGCATACACCTCTAACTTTCAAAGTTACATATATATTCATTGTAAGTATGATAACACATTCCTCTAACTGTAAATGAAGTCATCGTGAGGAAACCTGCATCGCTGAGAATTCTGTACAAAAAT
Source organism: Laothoe populi (assembly GCA_905220505.1). NCBI lineage: Eukaryota > Metazoa > Arthropoda > Insecta > Lepidoptera > Sphingidae > Laothoe > Laothoe populi. Next base: position 17,234,958 of record HG992168.1, read on the forward strand.
TTCAAAGGTATTTGAAGTCTACCAAAATTATTAGGATAGCATGGTGGACTGAGCACTAACTCAGTTTGACTGGCAGAGAATGCCTCCGGCATTAAGTCCGCCTATACTTAAATGTATAAAGTGTGTTAAATAAATAAATAAATAAACTCCTCTCACATTCTATACTACAGATCTAATATTATTAACCTTCTATAACACGTAAACACTGTACAGCAAAAACATGTATCACTAAAATGATTTCTAAACTAAGTTCCAAACACGTCTATTTACACAGCTGTGAAATGTGAGAGAGTTCACTAAATTAGCTCCATAGTAGATGAGCGTGCGGTTACACAACATTCGTCGTAACTCGTAACCCGCTGGATGTTTGACCGGCTAAGACAAATACCTTCCATCCCTCAGCCGCGTCGCCGTGTCACGGACCGCTTATTAAATCGTCTCGGTTTGGTCCACCACTAAGGAGACTAGTCAACAGCCAACATTCTTTACCAATTCGAATTTGTACATAGATAGATAGAATGTTAAAGTACATTCTTCGCCAATAATTACAACTTTGAACCTAAATAATAGTAAGTACAGAAAAATAACGAATTACAATATGGCCACAGTGACAAGCTGAGGTTAAATGATTTCATACAAGATTTCAGATTAATTATTATTTTAAAGAAACTCGAAATAATAATTAAATTTTATATCAAAAGTGAGTGAGTCACCGCAGTTGTGTGTCTTGTGTTCTGTGTTTGCCGCACCATCAAGCTGTGGAACAGTTTGCCAGCTACCGTGCTCCCTCCTTCCTATGATCCTGGCTCCTTTAGGCGTAGTGTGAAGAAGCTACACAGCAGGCCGGCATGATTGTGTAAGATAGAGATAGATTGTCTTTCGCTACTTGATACTCTATCTGAACGGCACTGCCCTTAACATCAGGTGCAGTATGGTCACTTTGCCGTGCCAGAAAAAGAAATCAAAACATTTGCAAGCAATGTACTAAGCCATCACACATAAGCCATCACACTAATATGTGTCATGGCTATGGCTGGTACACATTGCGAAGAAAACTAATCAAATCAATCAAATCAAATCAAATCAAATCAAATCAAATCAAATCATTTATTTTGTAAATTAGGCCACTAGGGGCACTTTTTACATGTCATAGTAATGTTAAAATCTAAGTCTACCGGTGCTTCGGAAATGCCCACTGGTCTGAGAAGAAGCACCAAGAAACTCAGCCGTAGGTCTTCTGTAATTTGTCATTACATTCAAACAAAAAATCACACATAAAATACATTTTTAAATAAGTACATTCACATGACAAAAAAAAATTACGGTATACATGTCAATACAAGGCAGAGTCGTAAAAGAGGCTATACAACTTGTTATTTAATTTTATCCAACTAACAATCAATGAGCAATCCAGGTAGACCAGTCCACACAAGCAGCACCCGTTCACGAGTATGACGCATGTGCCAGCCATCGGCCTCCTCAACCATGACACAGGGAAGTGACCGACCCGGCACACAACGCCGCCGCCAGCACAGACCCTTAAGCGAGCATGACATACCCTAATCGCGTCAAAGAATTATAGAGAAACAAATTCACAAGACAATAGCTTTAACAAAAAAACAAGAAGCCAAGACTAATACGACTCAGGCATCTTGTAAAAACAATTTACATTAAACAGAAATAATCAATACATAATCATTTATTGTAATAGATCTGGAAGATTCAGAGCAATTTAATCCCAAGCCTTCTTGTCGTCAAGATAATCGGAAATTTTGTAGTAACCTTTTCTACTAAGCTTGGTTTTTATTATGTTTTTAAACTTATTTATTGGTAATTCTCTTATATCATTCGGAAGTTTATTATAAAAGCGTATACTTTGCCCCATAAAAGAATTACTGATCTTGTGGAGACGAGTCGAGTGTAACACAAGATTATGCTTGTTCCTTGTGTTTACTTTGTGAATATCGCATTTTTTATCAAATTGTGCAATATTTTTACGCACATACATTAGATTTTCAAAAATATATTGCGATATCACGGTGAGAATGCTTATTTCTTTGAATCTTTCTCTAAGAGAAACTTTGGGTCCAAGATCATATATAGCCCTAACGGCTCTTTTTTGTAAAGTAAAAATTACATTAATATCCGCAGAGTTTCCCCAGAGAAGAATTCCATACGACATTATACTGTGAAAATAGCTAAAATAAACTATTCTTGCCGTATCTACATCAGTCAAACGTTTGATGGTTTTAACTGCATACGCCGCTGAACTTAACCTGCCTGATAACTTTCCGATATGCGGCCCCCACTGAAGTTTTGCGTCTATTGTAATGCCCAAAAAAGTAGTTGACGCAGCAGGGTCCAATTCTTCCCCATTTATTTGAACATTGGTTCTCGTTTGCTGAACGTTGGGCATTGTAAATTTAAGGCATTTCGTCTTCTTTTCATTTAATACGAGGTTATTCGCGTTGAACCAATGTACAACTTTACTAAGAGCATTGTTCACTTCGTCAAAATTTTTAAGCTGTCTATTAATTTTAAAAATTAATGATGTGTCATCCGCGAACAACACAATTTCAGGGTTATTTCTTACATAGTGGGGTAGGTCATTAATATAAATAAGGAATAAGAATGGTCCTAAAATTGATCCCTGCGGAACTCCCATGGTGACCGCAGATCCAGGAGAGAGTTTTCCATTTATATCAACCTTCTGAGTCCTATTGCTCAAATAGGAGGTCAGAAGTTTGAGAGCCTTGTCCCGAACGCCGTAATGGTGTAGTTTCCTGACCAATGTATCATGCTGGACACAATCGAAGGCCTTGGATAAGTCACAGAATATTCCAAGAGCATCCTGCGAATCCTCCCAGGCCTCGAAGATACCTGATAATGACAGAGGTTGTAAGTTGCCTGTGATTTACCAAGTAAAAACAATTACTGCCACACATATCTGCTTTCACAAATAATGTGTCAGAGTATCTGAAACTCTTAGGCCCATTTGATCTCACAACACTCAAACTTTAAGAAACATTTGTCCTAGTTCCAAAACCAAAAGGCGACTTTGTAGTTTTATAATTACATAACCGTTTTATGCACCACAAAAACTTTAATGAAAGTGAATCAGTTGTCTTACGGTACATCCCTGCACTATGCTACCCTCTCATCGCTCGCTCCGCTCCTGTCGCTCAAGTGTGAGCTACAAACGCGCCAAAACAAAAGCGCAGTTGGGCCTCAGAAACGTCTCAGACAAGCGTGGAGATGGAATCAGGTCATATACAGACACCGCGTGACATGTTTCTTATATAATTCCATCATCATATGTTATCCGTAGCGATAGCCTAGTCGGTAGTATTACGGAATGTCGAGACGAAAGTCGTATGTACGAAACCAACCGAAAACGACATACACCTCTGACTTTTCTAAAGTTACGTGTATATTCGTTGTTAATTGACGCTTGCTTTAACGATGAAGGAAAACTTCCTGAGTTATCCTGCATACCTAAAAATTTACTACAGAATTTTCGAAGGTATGTGAAGTCTACCAATCCGCATTAAGCCAGTGTGGTGGACTAAGGCCTAAACCCCTCTTATTAGTAGAGGAGGCCCGTGTCCAGCGGTGGGATTAATACAGGGCTAGTATTATTTTATATTATCATTATGTTATCCAATGCAATTAGTAAAAATTACGACTAAAAGATTTCAAGATATAAATAAAAATATATCTCAACAAAATAGTGAACACTATTAGTGTAATATGTTGACATTTCGAAGAGTCCGTAACACAGTAATATATTTTATCTACGACGTAGCAGTGTAGCCATCGTCTACGCTTGCTACGCGCCTACGACGCCGACTTGGCACTTCTTAAAGAAAAGCCCTTACTATTTCACCGTAGTAATTCCCAAAGCGATCCTTTAAAACTTTCTGAAGTGGTTTATTTTTCATGAAACCCGTTCTCATTCCCGGTTTAATGCGGCCCACTAGAGCTAACTCGGAGATATCCAGCGGTGGTTTTTCTTATAAACCGGGTACTTTTAGCAACTTTCGTTACCAATGTAATAGTAATCTGAGTTTAGGCGCTATAATTTAAATAATTCCTCATTGCAATCACAAAATACTTTATATTGACAGACTATTTATTGCGTTTATTCCACAGCATTCACGTTCAACCACACTTGCTCTTACATCCCCAAGCTACACTTTAGTTGCAGCAACACGTTTTTACATGAGAAACAGTGCCATTGATTCCATCTCTCGCGGGGATAAGCTGCTACCTGAACAAATGTATTCGAAGCGTCGCGTGGCGCCATAAAACCTGCCCAAACAGCAGATCGCGCTGGTCTATTTTTAAATAGGCAAGTATTCATTTAACTGTAAAACATGACTGTGAAAAGAGGAAACCGATTGTGCTCTTTAATTTCATATTTACTTTTTCACACACAAGGTACATTTAATTTTATTGCCTGTAAAAAACTTATTAAAATGGTTACGATTTCACATAAAACAGAGTCGAAAAATTACAAATCGAAAGCGATAATTAGTAAAATAGGCGCTAATTCTTATAAAATTAAAGGGCCACATGGACCACGCTGTTTTATGGCGCGTCAGTAAATCCTACGAGGATTTAATACAGTAATAGCATGGTTCAAACACCGACAAACTGAACTAAGCAAGGCAATTGTCATAAAAGCTCTGAATGATCCAGAAATAAAATCCTTGAATTCAAAATAAAAAAGGTTCCTAAATCGTACGTTAATCACCTGCATAAGCCCCAATTCAAATCATAATGACTTACAAACCCGTGCACTACCCAGACACACGCCAGATCGTAACAAAATGCATCCTAAAATTAACTAAAAAAAGAAGACAAACGAAAAGAAAAACAAGATTTTCTAAGAAACAAAGCCACTAACCACTATTCCCACGAGGTGTTGTGTAACAGCCATGAACATTACATGTGATGAAGTGTGCCGAACGTAACACTCCACATACATTGAACTGTGTACACCGCAAAGTACAACGCTCTCTCTATTATGCCGAACCACTGGAGTAATGTAACGCAATTTCAAGCAGACGACCGCGCTATTGTTGCTTTTGTTTGCGTTATTTTGTGTACTGACGTAAGAAAGAAAAAGTTGCGCTGTTTTGAGTGACGCATATTCTAGATCTGAACAGTGAGCTGGTTGCTTAAGTCATATGGCTAGAATAAAATCTCACAAAGCCTCGACGATCTTGAAAAGGATAAAAAATATATTTATCCCAACACAATTCTTTCTAGTTTCTAATATAAACTGTCAACATTCTAATTACTGTAACCTATTATTTCGTATATATTAATGAAGTGAAAAACAATCCCCTCAGTTAATAATCTTAGCAATTCATAAGATAATATTTTGCGCCTGAACAAGCATCTGCTTCCCTTTTATTAATATCCCCTGACTACACCAGAAGTAGTACAGTGCAAGCGTCAGTAACAATGAGCGTAGTAACGCGACGACGCGCGTCGCCATGACTTGTAGTTAAAAAACAGCATGCGATGCGACGCGACGCTTCGACTCTTCGCCAATGTGAGTTGACCCTAAGTTATATGCATTTACCATAAAGATTTTTTTAACCAGGTTAGAGTACGTCTGCTTACAATTTCAAAGTAATTTTAGTATATTTTTTTTAGTTCGTCGATAGGCAGACTAGCAGACGGGCCACCTGATGGCCGTGGACTCGGTTGCGTCCGCGCCGCCGCACCCCGTGCTTGCCCCGCCGATGCAGCGCGGCTTTACTGCTATTTATCACATACTTCACACTTACTTACGTACTAACTATAACTATGTATTATTTTCATTATTGTTATTTTATTTTTTAATATATATTAATAGTTTGTATTATTTATGCTGGCATCCGTGTGACACTCCTTGGCCTTTGCTGAAAATCAGTGTCAGGTGGGGCCTCCCACCTGGCGGACGCTGAGCCTGTGGCCTTTTTGGTCATGCTTCGGACACGGGTGGCTGGGGCGCATAAGTATGCCGGGAGACTTTTTTATTTTTTTAATTGTGTACCTGTAGCCCTTAAAGTTTTTTTAAATTTGTTTTATGTACTCATCGTTTATTGCCACCTGGTCTGGTGATTATGGCCAAATAAATGATTTTCTTTCTGTCTTTCTGATGGTAAGTAGTCACCGCCGCCATTTCTGCAATGCCAGGGCACAGCAAAGCCGCTGCCCACGTTAATAAAAACGATATTTGTCAGTGTATTGATGATGCTATCTCGTTTGTTAAGGTTTCAGTTTTAAGTTTTTTTTATCCTGGTAAACATCCTCTCTGAGGTCAAGCTCTTGATTTTGGCAGCTCGCGCGCACTCACTCAAGCACTCATTAAAATCTCGATTACGATAAGCGCTGCTTCAGCGTACACACTCAACGGATTCCCGATCTCTGCACTTCATTTAATGGTATTTAAAATAAATCACATTTCGCAATCGAACGTAGTATAATTCAGTTACGTCATTAAAACAAGCTGGATACAAATTTGCTTGTACATTCATATATCTGGCTCAGCGTCCTGCTTTCGGTTTTTTTTTTGTTATTGTTGTAAACTGATATAGCTTTTGATGCATACGATATTTACCACAATGCTGACAAAACTGCATAGATCCAGTCTACAGCCAGATGACACACTAATGACTACACTGGACTGGTTAACTTGCGTTGATTCATGAAAATATATTATTAAATAATTATCCTATTAGATATTTAAAAAAAATGAAGAAAGACTAATACTATACAAGTAAACTATACAGGTTTTATCATTACCTTTCCCCACGGTGAAAGGTAATGATAAAACCTGTATAGTTTACTTGAGGGTGATGCACTAAGTCCTAACTGTTTCATTATTAGAAGAGGTTCGTGTCCATCACTGGGACAGGGTGTAATAGAGAACTGGTATTATTATTATTTCAAAAATATATTCGCAATATTTAAAATGAATAACAAACAGTAAATTTCGTTAAGGCATGATACTAAGGCACCATAAATACAAACTTATTAAAACCCCAATACGCTTATTAAGAAGAAAAACGCGCAAAAAATTATATTAAAAAGATAAAAAGAACATGAAACGCAGCAACCCAGACGAATTCGTACAAGTGCTCCACCGCTTTGACAACAATTGCTACGTTCTGAAAAAGGAATTGTTCTATTACACCAGCACAATTACCTACAAATCCATTAAGTTCGTACACAGGTCGGTTGGAAGTCATTTTAATTAACAGCGGCGCGCTCGCTTTCAGAGAAAACATGAAACATGATTTTTTTCTCGCTTCAATGGATGCTCTCGTAATGAGCTGGCGTCGACCCTTTCTCGACAACGATTAAAAAACCAGATAGAAATTATGCGAACAAAGTTGAAATATTTTTTCATGCCATTATTTATGGAAATACTGTCAAAAAGTTTGAAACTTTTGACAAGTAAATCGATTTATACCCCACTGTAATTGTGGTGTATACGTGTGTATTACGTAGCTTTAGCACACAGCTTTGCAGTAGTGATAAGGTTTATCGCTACTTTAGAAAAAGCATTTTCAGCTATTCTCGTATTTTCCAGGCAATTTTTACAAAAAGTGTTTCCTTAAAAACATTCAGGCTATTAAAAAACATTTGACTATTCGACCTAGCCGTTTCAATATGCGCTTACTAAAAACAGCGTTTATTTTATTTATATAGAAAATAACTGATGAGAAACGAAAACAAAATTTATGGCACAATCGTGGGTTTAATCTAATCGATCAGTCAACCGAGAACAGTTAATCAACACGAGTTTCCAATGGGAAGGGATAAAAAAACTTCTAAACCGAAGACTACGTAAAAAAATATCAATTTTTATTACGTATTGCTTTAAAATATTATTAATTATGATTAATATTTTATGATGAATTATTTCAATAAGACATATGATACAGTAGCAGTACATATTTGTCAAATTTATAATTGGAAGCCGGAAAGAACCATGTTGTATTATATAACCTTCTATGTGTTTGTAATGTAACGACCTATGACAGAAAATGACAAACAAATTATTGTATTATTGAAGCTATTACGTCCAGTAAGCTTATGAATAATTGATACATAAATAGTGTCTGACTAGCCTACACACGTTGAAGTCGAGACAAAAAGACCGACAGAGGGACGACAATGTTCATAATAACAAACATTTAGTACGATACAAAAAAAACTGACTGCCTCGGTGGCACAGTTGTAATTGCGCATGCGTTACGACTGCTGTGCTGAGGTCTCGGGTTCGATCCCCGGGTCGGGTAAAGTGATATTGAGATTTTCTATCTAGAAATTATCGGTATTAACCCGGACTCTGGAACCTGTGCCCGTTAAGGCGATAGGCTCGCCCCCTATCATATTTTGGGACCAAAATTCGGCGACAAGTGGGTGTACTGGTTACACCTCTGCCTACCCCTGCGGGGATTACAGGCGTGATTGTATATGTATGTATGTAAGTGTACTGACAATCCCACCACACTCAGACTTGAAATAAATATTTTTTAGCCACACATACATAACAGAAATCGAACCCTCGTTTCACAGTTACTTATCCAATAAACCACGGATTAAACGAGAAAAGTTGCGAGATGATATGTTTAATTTGCTAATAAAATAATTTAACTATCTCATACTTTTATTAAGTCTGATTTCCTTATTAGACGCATAAAATCACATCAAAAATATAAAGAAAAAATGTTTACTACGCTGTTATTCTTCTTAAGAAAATCTCTTCTGTATTAAACCGATAAAAATTAATTACATCTTATCTGTTCCAGTAATTACTCTACTGAAATGAAGTCATTAAGCTCGGGTCAACGATAAAGCGTTTCCGATACGAGAGATGATCGTTCGAGAATTATTAAAAACAACATAAAACCGATATTTCGAACATTTTTGTTCAGGTAATGGCCGATATTACCTGTTAGACCGCGATTTCAACGAAAACGTACAATAAAAGGAGCCAAAACAGACATCAATAGCGTTTAATAATCAGCTTCCGACCTTCCCCCAACCTCCTCATTTGCTACGAAAAATGGCTTTGCGCGTCCCGACTCTCGGTAAACACGACTTTATGTAATTAAAGCCCGGTATTGTTTAAATATCAAACGGGATTGTGAAAGTAAGACTTTTTACATTTATTTCAAAGAGCATATTAAGTTCTTTGATGTATATAACAAACAAAGTTAGCGTGCTTTAAGTAATAAATTGTGTGCTCTCGTCTATATCAATTGCAGTCGATTTTTCTTATTGTGTCGTTAAACAGTCAATTTATGGGTTATTCATTAAGCATATTAACGGCCGTTTTCGGTATTCTATTTTCAAAATTTATAGAAAAAGAATAAATAATAAAAAAACGAAAATGGACCGTCGGCGATGACGGATATGCTATAATTCCGTCGTCGATATAATCAGCGCGACCGGACTTGTCTGAAATAAATTATGGTTAAAAAACTAAAAAAACACGCTTTAATAGCTAGCTGCATGATCATATTATGATCATTATAGATCATAGTTTTTTTAATCATTTATAATTTATTAAACATTAAAAGTATTATATTTTTATAATTTATTAATTGAATAGAACGACAACTTACACTATTCACTGACAAGACATTGTATAAATTAAAATGTATTAATTATTTAGATTTTTGATGATAAGGTCTTCATTTGAAATTATTTTTTTATCGAAATATTTGAACTTGTATGAATTTGAATGATTTGTTTCGAATTATTTTAAATTTTAATTAACATTTAATTTCAATCTATTATTTTACATAGTTGTGGTTTAATATAATTTTTGTATAAGATAACTTGTTGAACCGAAGTATAGAGGTCATATTTGCGCAGTGCTGAGTGCGTGATGTGTCGGTATAGACACAGTGACACATAGTCACTGGGTGTGTGCTTTATAATATTTACAAAACAGCAGATTATAATAGGGGTATAAAGGCATTATTATGTTAGACAATGCATGCTTCCCGACTAATAAAGACAGGAGCAAAATTAATAAACTTAGTGAAGAGAAATGAAACTATCTAGAGTTTTAATAAATAACATAAAGAAACCATCGCAAACATTTATTTTGTCAATGATTATTTTCTTTTGGTTATTTATTTAATGAACCATTCTTATACTTAACACATGATTATTTTTTGTAAATTTATAAAATAACTATTTCAGTAGGTAATTTGGTAATGATCACTGGTCTGAGAATAAGGACAAAGACACACAGCCATTAGATTTTCTGCATCGTTTGGTCAATAAAAGAGACATGGAGTGTAAATTTTGGAAACCTATTATTAAGATTTTCTTAATTGATTCCAAAAATACGTACAGTAAAACATTTCCCCAAACCGACAAACGTACCGCATTTGAATCCGAAAATAAATTCAAGAACAGGACAAAAATATAATTGGACAATAGCCCTTCCGAAGGGTTAAACGCAAACGGAAAAATAAAGGACGGTGTTATGAAGGGGCGACACAAATTGACGCGCGGGCGCTTGGCACTCATTAAACAGTGGCGGGCCGGGCCTATTGTGTCCGCGGGGGATCATTCCGGTCCTACGCCCAATACTCACCTCACCTCACCTCAGAGACGAGAGGTTTGGGACAAATCCTACAATAGAGTTAGGGAAGAACTTGTCCCACATAATAAAATATTGTTTTTGTTATTTTTTTTTTTTTTCTATTCAAGTTATTATCATTAACAGGTTCCGTGGCACAGTGGGCAAGTAGCCGACTGTGAAACAAAAGGGGGTTCGATTCCCGCACCGAAAAGTTTGTGTGACAGACAGATATTTGTTTGAGTCTGTGTGTTGTGGGACCATAGTTCCTTGTAGTGATTAATACCCACGATACAGATTTCACCTATTATGGGGTCAGGGTTATGTAATGATAATAAATAAATACACCGGACATTCACACGCATAGCTGCTCCTAATTACCTGAGGGTACATAATATGTAATTAATCAATATTTTCCTCATAAAACTTGATAGAGGCTATTTTTATATATTAATTCACGCCAGTATTATTAAGTAAAAGAAAGAAAAATATATGTTGTATTTATTGTTTTAAAAAGTTGATATTTCTTGTATGTGATTTAACTTACTCGAGGATTACCCGTTAGTTATTTTTTAGTAATTTTTATCTTCACTGAATTAACATGATATAAACATACAATAAATATCAAGGTAATTCGTATAAATATATCTCGTATGTTTATTATTATTTCAGAATTAGAGGGGTGATGGAGAACCTCGCGTGACCAACAAATATCATTGTGTGTATTCTACCTTTATGTAATAACATTAGGTCCTTTATTACGAAGTGGGGCTGGTTGGTGGTTATCTAAAGAAAGAAAGAAAGAAGAAAGAAAGAAAGAAAGAAATATTTTATTTGTTACAAGCATTTACATAGGTACAAACTAAAATAAATTATAATAAAACGATAATTATACTAAAAATGTAAAAACACAGGAGAAAAAATAAATAAATACCTTGTGTTTATACAAAATAAGTTTAAAATGATATAAATTTTGTGCTCATAACAAATACGGCCACAGTCTCAGCGTGGACTGGTTTAAATACCAGTGCTGGTCTTCCGATAGGCCGTTCGGTGACATCACGCGATTCAAAAATTTTTGGTCTGGCAGCACTGACAATGTGACGTGGCATTCATAATTCATATTAATCTAACCTAAATTGACATACAAATATTGAAATGTCATCATCGCGCTAACGTGGCATTAAAAAAACGTGGCAAGGAAAGTAAAAATTATAAACAACAAAATTAAAATAAGACACAATACAAGCTCTTACCAGTAATACGTGCTAGCTCATAAACGCGTATGAAAACATCTACCCATGAACATTGTGCCGATATGCTGATCGTAAAAAGAACAGAAATATATATATATATATATATATATATATATATATATATATATATATATATATATATATATATATATATATATATATATATATATATATAACGGCGCGTGATATTATAAAAATAATAGAAATTAGTTAATTTCGAGAGTTATCATTAAGTTTGTTATTTCTTTAATCATTGGTAAATTATTGTGTTATTTCTTAGTGATTAATCGTTTTATATTCGACTAAGATAATTTTAATTAAGAGCGGGTAACACCGAATGGGGTTGCGTGTGTCATGGCGTGGGAACGACATGTCAACACTCACTGATTGACAGCGATCACACGTATTGTTTACGCGCAAATCCATTAGCTCTGTATCACCTATTTTTATAATTGTATAAGTGATATAATTGTGTCTGTAATTAAAATAGTACAAGAACCAACGCTGCAGTCTACTTATTTTAACAGTTCCTGAAAGCTGACGCCCACTATGGATTTCTCTGTTGACGAGTTCACAACAGACGCAGCGGCCCGGCCTCCCGACGCCCCGAGATCAGAAGTTGGATTACCAGAGACTTTTCAGGAACTTCAAACAGGTCAGAGTATTGCACCTAAGCTAAATAGTGAATCCGAACGTTGGAAAACGTTGTTTGAATTGCAACAACGTAGCATGATGGAATTAATTCGTACTATAAAGGAAACAAAGACGGTTGATACAAAGTTGGCTTTCCCCGAATTCAATCCTGATTCTCGAGACGCTGATGCCAAGTCATGGTGCAATACTGTAGATTTATGCATGCAAGAAAAGCAATTAGCTAGTAGTACTCTGATTATCGCTATGAGCAAAGCACTTAAAGGCGCTGCAGCTACGTGGTTGGCTCAAAATAGTTTCGCTGGTATAACCTGGCCTCAGTTAAAAGATTTATTTCTTGCTCGATTCGACTATGTCGAGACCCCAGCTGCCACATTATGTAGACTCTTTAGTGAAAGCCCAAAAGACGGAGAGTGCATGTCATCCTATGCTAGTCGATTCCTGAGTACATTAATGAACCAATGGCATGCTTTATCCACCGAACAAATTGCAATTGCTGTAACTCTGGCTCACGCAGTGAAAATTGAACCACGGCTGCAAAGACTAGCATACACTGAAAAAATTGATACTAGAGTGAAATTACAACAAGAATTAATGGCGTTAACCTATCGAAAAAGAGGACCTCCTATGGCAGAAAAGTCCAATACTTACAGTGACGCTAAGAAATCGCGATTGGAACCTAAGAAATGTTACAATTGTGGCCGATTAGGTCACATAGCTAATGAATGCCTCTCAAAAGACTCTCGTAATACCAGCACTAATTTTAAACCTCAGTTTTCAGCAATTAACAAACAAGAGGCCAAGGACAGCAGTGTACTGAATAAAACCCCGTCGCCTACATGTTACTACTGCAGCGAACCAGGTCATATTGCCACCCGCTGCCCGAAAAGGAGCACCAAAATTAGCAGCGGCAACATAGAGCATCGAGTGAATACCTGCACTATAAAGCCACCCACTGACCACCTCACAATTGAATCCGGTGAGAAAATTTCATTTTGTTTTGATTCCGGTGCCGAGTGCTCTCTAGTGAAAGAAAGTTGGGCAAATAGGCTCCCCGGTAAGTGTTATTATACCTTAGTGACATTAATAGGTATAGGTCAATCTAACGTTAAGTGTAATGTCCAAATATTGACAACTGTAACTATACAGGGATACTCAATGCAGTTGTTATTACATGTTGTGCCAGACTATTGTATTTCTGATTCAATTATGATTGGAAGAGACTTGCTATCAATGGGATTTTCGGTAGAAGTTTGTGAGAGCCAACTTGTTTTGAGGAAAACTAAAATAGTTTTAGCTTGTGATGTAGGCGGGAAAATTTGTAATTTCTATAATATCAATACTGATATTCCCACTGAATATAAACAGCAATTAGTTACATTGCTCGAGAGTAGCTCGAATTATTTTGTAGAAGGCACGCCAACGAGTAGAGTAACGACAGGGCAATTAGAGATCCGATTAGCTGATCCAAACCGCACGGTGCAACGGCGGCCTTATCGTCTAAGCCCCGAAGAGAAAGAAACTGTGCGCGCTAAAATCAAAGAACTTCTCAAAGCTTCTATCATTCGGGAGAGTTGCTCACCCTTTGCGTCGCCAATATTACTGGTTAAAAAGAAAGACGGAACTGATCGTCTTTGCGTTGATTACCGAGAATTAAATAGCAATACAGTACCCGACCGCTACCCACTGCCACTAATTTCTGACCAGATAGGACGTTTGGTGGGGGCAAATTACTTTACGTCACTTGATATGGCTAGTGGCTATCACCAAATACCAGTTCAAGAAGAGTCTATAGAGCGTACAGCTTTTGTAACGCCGGACGGGCAGTTTGAATACTTGACCATGCCGTTTGGTCTTCGAAATGCCCCTTCCGTGTACCAACGTGCCATAAACAAGGCCCTTGGACCCTTAACGGAGTCGTTTGCCGTAGTCTATATTGATGACGTAATCATTCCTTCGAGCTCTATTGCGGAAGGCTTAGATCGCTTGCATCATGTTCTGGAAGCTTTGGCAAATGCTGGTTTTTCATTGAACATTAATAAGTGTGCTTTCCTTAAAACTGAGATTGAATTCCTAGGGTACCACGTGTCCGCTGGTAAAATAAGACCAAATCCACGTAAAATCAGAGCTTTGACAGAGCTTCCACCGCCTGAGACGGTAACACAATTACGGCAATTTATAGGGTTGGCTTCTTACTTTAGACAGTTTATACAAGGCTTCTCACAGAAAACTGCCCCTCTTTATCGACTCACATCTGGTAAAGGAAAAATTAGTTGGACACCAGCACTTGAAGTTATTAGACAAGAAATCATTGCTGTACTGACAGACAAACCAGTTTTGACTATATTTGATCCTACTAAACACATAGAGTTGCACACTGACGCTAGCGCTGAAGGTTATGGCGCTATATTAATGCAGAAATATGAATGTAAACTACACGTAATTGAATACTTCAGCCGTCGAACCTCTAGCGCTGAGTCCAAGTATCACTCTTACGAGTTAGAGACGCTCGCAGTCGTTAATGCTGTAAAGCATTTTCGACATTATTTGCATGGGCAAAAATTTAAAATAGTAACTGACTGCAATGCAGTCAAAGCGTCTAAGTCAAAAGTAGATCTGACTGCGCGAGTGCATAGATGGTGGTGTTTTCTACAAACTTTTGAGTTTGATATTGAACACCGTCAAGGTAAAAATATGGGGCATGTTGATTTCCTGTCGCGAAATCCCTTACCCTTGACTGATATCCAACGATCGGTCCCAAAAGTAGAGCAAAAGCGCGTCAATTTGACTGAAATCTCTGATATGTGGTTACAGGCCGAGCAGGAAAAGGATAGCGAAATCAATTCTATAATAGTGAAGCTTCGGGATAATGAAATTAATCATGACCTTGCCAGGACCTACGAAATTAGACGAGGGGTTCTGTATAGAAAGATAGAGCGTAACCACAGAAGTGTTTGGTTACCTATAGTACCAAAAGCGTTTCAGTGGTCAATTATAAATCACATTCATGAAAGCATAATGCATTTAGGATGGGAAAAAACATTAGAAAAAGCGTATTGTCACTATTGGTTTCCTAACATGAATAAATATGTCAGGAAATTTGTCGAAAATTGCATCACATGTAGAGTATCCAAATCCCATTCAGGGAAAGTTCAAGCAGAATTACACCCAATACCAAAAGTAACAATACCTTGGCATACCATTCATATAGACGTAACGGGAAAGCTTAGTGGCAAGCGGGACTCTAAGGAGTACGTGTTTGTGTCAATAGATGCTTTTACGAAATACGTACTTCTGCATCATACTATGAATATTGACGCTAATAGTGCAATAAAAGCGTTGCAGTCAAGCGTGTCATTGTTTGGGGCCCCTACGCGTGTTATTGCGGACCAAGGTAGATGTTTTGCAGGGAAAGAGTTTAAGGAGTTTTGTGCTGCACATAATATTAGTCTACATCTCATCGCTACCGGCTCTAGTCGCGCTAACGGTCAGGTAGAACGAATAATGTCCACACTAAAGAATATGCTTACGGCAGTGGAAACAAGTAACTATAAATCATGGCAAGTTGCATTACCAGAAGTGCAGCTAGCTATTAATTGTACAATGAGCCGAACAACTAAAGCAAGTCCCCTTGAACTACTAATAGGTAAGGTTGCTAGACCGTTACAACTTATGACGTTAAATACAGACGAGACAAATTTAGACTTAGATTCCGTAAGAGAGCGCGCGGCACAGGAAATAAAGATAAACGCCATTATAGAAAAAACTAGATTTGACAAAAGTAAAGCAAAAGTAAGAAATTTTAAAGTAGGTGACTATGTGTTATTAGAAAATCATGAACGCAATAAAACAAAACTAGAACCAAAATTTAAAGGACCGTATCAGGTGTCTGAGGTGCTTGATGGTGACAGGTATTTATTGAAAGCATTGAACTCTAATCGGACGTATAAATATGCACATGATCGCCTACAACCTATGCCAGAGTGCTACATTCCATTGGAATTGAATAAAGGGTTGGAAACACCCACAAACAGCGTAGAATCAGAATGTGCCGATAACGGCGCAGGTAAGTTGTGCAGCTTTATTAACTTGTTTAGTGTGAAAACTCAATAGCTTGCCAAGAGGTTAAATAAAAAAAATGACACCCAACAGTCACACGCATGGCCCCGGCCCCACACTGGGATAAGGGTCTTGCGTTGTGGTGTCATTGACTACGGGAGACTTTCGGTCTCACAACACCCGGACCCCGGACGCAAATATCTGTCTGTCATACAAACATTTGTCCCGGTGTGGGGGTCGAACCGCGGCCTCTCGTTTCGCGGCCGGATGCTCGGAGCCTCCGTCTAAACAAATATAAAAATAACTATGTGTGACAAGAGCCTGTGTGGCACCAGCCTGTGTGGCACCAGCCTGTGTGGCACCAGCCTGTGTGGCACCAACCTGTGTGGCACCAGCCTGTGTGGCACCAGCCTGTGTGGCACCAGCCTGTGTGGATCCAGCCTGTGCGGCACAAGACTGTGGCAATAGCCTCTGTGGTAATCAGGTAATTTTGTTGTGTGATCCGATAAACATGGTCGTTCTCTGTGTGTGTGTGATATTATTGAGCATGACTCAGTTAACCCCTGGAGCCCCGAAGGATATTAAAAAAAAAAAAAAAAAGTAAAGTAGTACGGAGTAAATAGAAGCAAAAATTAATTTTATTTCTATAACATTAAAGTTGAAAATAGTATGTAAGAACAGCGAATGTGTTGCCAGTGTTGTGGAGCACCGGCGTTCCCATTGGGACCTGACTGGTTAAGAAATCGGAGTGTCATAATATAGTGTAATTGTACAACCATCCTATAATGCTATTCATTCTAAGACATTAAATGTATACTGTACTTTTTTATGGAAATAAATTATTATTATTATTATTACTTATTATTGTTATGGTGATTGAATTAAAACGGTCAGAATGACCGAACGTTATGTTGTCTATTTGAAGTCTTTGGTGTTTGTCCACAGGTGAGGAGGTAAACCACACACCCGAGGACGTGTGAAGATGCAGGACGGCCGTAACGGCGCGTGATATTATAAAAATAATAGAAATTAGTTAATTTCGAGAGTTATCATTAAGTTTGTTATTTCTTTAATCATTGGTAAATTATTGTGTTATTTCTTAGTGATTAATCGTTTTATATTCGACTAAGATAATTTTAATTAAGAGCGGGTAACACCGAATGGGGTTGCGTGTGTCATGGCGTGGGAACGACATGTCAACACTCACTGATTGACAGCGATCACACGTATTGTTTACGCGCAAATCCATTAGCTCTGTATCACCTATTTTTATAATTGTATAAGTGATATAATTGTGTCTGTAATTAAAATAGTACAAGAACCAACGCTGCAGTCTACTTATTTTAACAGTTCCTGAAAGCTGACGCCCACTATGGATTTCTCTGTTGACGAGTTCACAACAGACGCAGCGGCCCGGCCTCCCGACGCCCCGAGATATATATATATATATATATATATATATATATATATATATATATATATATATATATATATATAAAGAAATGAAATGAAAGGACCAACATAATACATTATTTTCTAAGACTTGTCGTACAGAAGCTTGGTTAAAATACCAAATTATAGTTAAAGGAGTAAAAGCGAAGGTGAGTTATTTATATATATCGTATATCTACATGTCAATATTAATAATAATAATATAAGTAAATACAGTAAAAAGTCTGCTGTACAGCTGATAAATAAAATAATACTAGTAAAATCCTTAATGTAAATTAAATATACATATATATTAAGCACCTATATAGCTATTCCTTTATATGGCACTAGTATCATGTTGTAGCATCTCCTGAGCTTTTTGATGTTCAAAGATAAATTTTTTCAACATGATCCTAAAGCTGTTAATATTTTGCAGACTCCTAACTGGAGGTGGTATATTATTCCAACACCTGGTAGCAGAATAGCGGAAGCTACCTCTAAATGCAGCAGACCTATGACATCTAGTAGAGAGCTGTTCAGCACACCGCCTGGGCCCATATGACCTGTGGCTTGATACCCATGACAATCTATGAAACAGATAGCTAGGTGCTTTATGTTTCAAGACCCCAAAGAGAAGACAAGCTAGGTGTAGTTTACGCCTGTGCTTCATTTTTAAAATTGTATGAGCATTTAGATATGGAGTGACATGAGCTCTCATAGGAATGTCATAGCAAAAACGGCAAAATTAAAGCACAATTTAACCGATACATTTATTCCACGATGCAAGTGTTGATTGTAAATTATTAATTTATAAATAGTGTTTATCATTTGCATCAACTACATTTCATGTGCGGTCATGAAAATGCATTGCAGAAGGTTATGGCGAAGTTTTTAATTGGTATTAAGTATGGTGTAGGCAAATTGCTTAGTCTCATTAGTTATAAGTCTCATTCTAGCACTCCGATGTGAACAGCCTTAATAGGCCTGTGAATCCGGTATAACCATTCTTTCTTGAGGTCGAGAAAGTATCCGTATAATGGTTTTTCGAACCGAAAAAGGTGCGATTAAGATAACCATCACATACATATTAAATCCAGTACAAAAGCAAGAAACTGCAGAGTAAATTATTTATTATGAGGACATTAACGGCGCTACAGCAAATATATCGAACACATTACACCCTCCGCTCGTATGAAATATTCACGACCTACCAAATCTATATGTTCCTGTGCTTTAATCACTTAAGGCATTACTAATAATTGGTTTATACATCTATCATACTAACAGTGTATTGTCTTGCTTTCTCTAATGTTAAATGCTACTTAACAGAGCGAGACAGAACAGAGTAATCTATTAGAGACGTATTTTAGTAGTACGCTTAGTCTTTTGGGACAAAAAATATTCCAGTATTCTCCCAAAGTTCCAGTAGAATGAGAACAACACGAATAGATTCGTCTCGAAAAGTAATAAATAACTTATGGACGTGACAAACTTTTTATATTTGGCGCGTACGTGTCAACAGTTAGCTGGTGGCACCTCCATCTCCACCCTGCTGCCCTGGTAAGGCATCGAGTGATAAAATTAATATTCAAAAACTATCGATTCTACGGCGCTGTATAAAGTGTTATCGATAAAACTGAAATCAATATTTCGGCAATCGATACTCTATATTGTACTAAAGTATTGAACTAAGTAAAGATTTGTTTGAATTGAATTTTAAAATTGAATTAATGTTGGTAATACAAATTACATACAAAAATGGCTAAAGTCTACAAAACCCTGCCTTCATTTAAGTCGAAGGTTAAACGAAGCCGTCAGTAGGCCGCTCAAAGTACATTGTATCCCGCCAATGTAATTGCATATTTCTCCAATAGCATGAATATGTGTGATAGATCCCAATACTCCGAGTTCTCGATTACATTTACGTCGACATTCGAACCCTACCCGTAATGAGTTGCGTCACATTTTACCTGAAGAGCATACTTTAAACACGCGTACCTAGTTAAATAGTTTCCGCGCGCGTCAGAGCTCGCGACATGACGTTCGGAAGTGGGTGTTTTGTCGGGTTACACAGTTTTAAAACAAGCAACGTGTTTTATGAGGGACGGAGGAGAGGAAAACTACACTTTTTGTCTAGATAACATTCGTTTCTGTTCTGATTTATATATCTAAATAAAAATATATATTCAAATGATAAATTACGGAAACATAATCTAATAGGAAGAGATTTGTCATTTCTAATGGCTTAACAATATTCCTTCCAAGTAAACGAATCGAAATGAATCCACCCATTCGGGAGATGCTATATACAACTATAGACAGATACTACACAGACAAAGAAAAACTTGCATTGGAGGTTAGAAATGATAAGAAACAGAATAGAGTTATTCAGAAGCAACCGAGAAAATTTCCAAGAAACATTCCTTTTAGAATATTATCAAACTTTTAATTTATACCTCAGTAAATAAACACTCATTATACCGTCAATGCCGCCTACGTAGGTTTACAACCTTTACAGTTACGTTTACAGCCTTTAGAAAACATACTATATACAGAATCCTATCATTCAAACAACTGGGCCAGTTCAGTATACATAAACCCTTCGATATTATAATTCTTCACGATATCTGTACTTGTTACTCCATACACGTATGCACCAGAGCCTTATTTAAGCACATGATATCTGGACTGCTTCCTAGGTTCTAGGGAAATAAGGGTCATGTTTTTCGGGTGAATATAAGTAAGGAATTCAATTTCTGTACCGCTCTCTGTAGTCTAAGCGGGCGGAAATAATTCGCATTAGTTTCTTTTTATCCTGGCACGGCAAAGTGACCACACTGCACCTGATGGTAAGCGCAGTGCCGTCTAATTAGAGTATCGCTACGCTCTCGCTAGAGACAATCTAGCATACCTGAGAAATCCAATAACAATTTCAAAGGCATATAAAATCTACCAACCCGCAATAAGCCAGCATGGCAGACTAAGACCTAGCACTTGTACATTAGTACAGATATGTGCCTGATAGTGTATTATAACACAGTGCTGGTATTATTTATCTGTATATATAAAAGAAGAAACTGACTGATCGATCAACGCACAGCCAAAACGGCTGGGGTTAGAGACTAGAAATTTTGACAGTAGGTACCTTTTATGACGTAGGCATCCACTAAGGAAGGGTTTTTGGAAATACCACCCCTAAGGGGGTAAAATAGGGGATGATAGTTTGTATGAAAATCCGTAATTTTTGAAGTTAAGTTTATGAAAATTAGTATTTGGCCTTTTAGTCAAAAATAAAAAATATATATTTCAGGATTTTTGGAAATTCCACCCCGAAGGGGGTAAAATAGGGGAAGAAAGTTTGTATGAAAATTCGTCATTGTTTAAGTTAAACGCATGAAAATTGGTATTTTGTATTGTATACTTTTTTTCCCAAACATGACCTCCACGCGGGCGGAGCCGCGAGCAACAGCTAGTTAATAATAACTCAATAGTATCAAAAAGTATAACTTCAACCAAATATTTTTAATGTGGTAAACCGCTCAAAATACACGGTTGAAACTTGAAAAATCAGCCCAGGAGACCACAAATCCGTCCCTGTCAGGCATAATAAAGCGCTTTATATTCGTGGGCTCACATTTTTCCGCGCGAGTGCTCTGGCGGGATAGGCCGTATCAATATTAGATACGATAGCACTAGCGCCACACAACAATATGAGATGTTTTTGTAAACTCTCAGTTTTGTGCGACACACATGCCGATGCTCATAAGGATTTTTCACGTGGCAAAAGACAAAAACTTGACATTACTTGTCATATATGTTATCCGAAGTGATTGGGTAAACATTTGAGATTTATTCATTGTGGCGTTAACACGCCCGAATAATTAATTATAGTAAAACATACTGGATTTGATAATGAATAAGAATTCTACAACGTTTTAATAGCGACTGACACAAGGAACAATAAGGAACTAGTAACAAAACACAATCGTAAAACATATCTATATATTTATAAATGAATCCCTATTTCCCTTGGTTACGGCATCGTGAACGGCTGGACCGATTTCGGAAATTTTATTTGTATTTGTTATTGTCAGAAGGTCCGTATGAAAAAAAAATAAGAACGTTGCGCGGAAAATTAGAAAACTTAACGACTATATAAACTTTTCTGATGTAACCTTAGCGCGTTTGCCAGTTCGCAAAATATAGAAAAACATAGCTTAGACTCTATGGATTTTATACCCTTTCTTTCAAAAATAGCTACGATGCGGACGGAGCCGCGGGCAAAAGCTAGTAGACAATAAAGAAACATTATACTAGAAAAAGTTGTGCAGTAAATTCATAAAGCCGAAACATGTATTTTCATATGCTTATGAAATTCAGTATACATTTTTATTTGCAGGCCTCGGAGACAAACCAATGAAAAATGCAATATTAATCATTTCATCTTTTTTTTATAAACTAATGCTTGAAGTTACTTGAACACACGTAATGGAAATTTTATGATTTTTTGCAACAATGGCTGGCCAAGTGCCATAATGTATTACGAAATAAAAAAATTGCATTCAACATGTGTCATTCGTGCGAATATGCACAATTGAGTTTGTGCTATTTAAAAAGGACATTGCTCTCTAAAAACTAAAACATGATTACATCATTTTTATTTCATAATTATCTCACATGTTTATTTTGTGCTGTTTTTCCATACGATTGTTTTCTATTCCGACGGTCATTACTATTTTTTGTAATAAGAATGCTCTATCAACGTTGATCTCAGTGGACAACAATCATTACCACTAGAACAGGAGCGATTGGCGTTGGCCGATGGCAATGCTATTTAATTAAAAACACAGAAGGTGATGGCGGACGGTTGTCGGACCACAACGCAGTATCGATCTATGTGACGCACATATTTGCACCGCTGTCGTATTCATGCTGTCCTAGTACATTTGCATGTTTACTTAGTCAGTGTTTATACATACATCTATCTACATGTACAGTGTATTATATATACGAATGGTTAAAGTTGACTTGCTCAGTTGAGTGATAACGTGATCATCGAATATGATTTCAATAAATATTTGAATTAAAAACACTGAACTGAAAACGGCAGGTATTTTATGAAATAAATAATCACATAGTAAGTCGAAAAACACCGTGTTTTTCCATTATACTATCTATACTAAAAATCCAGTGCGAACACTTAATTCTAGGCACTGCATCTAATAATACCAGGACCAATTTCTCTAAAACATAATATATTATGCGAAAACGCGTTCAATCTACTCATCAAACGAAGGATGTGTAAATAAAACAAAAGTCAAACGTGATCAATACGGTCGTAAAGTGTGCCGGGCCTGTCCGAAACCGTTATAAGGTCAGGCTAGTGCTAAATAAACCAATTACCCCACACCCCTCGTCTCACACCAATCCCCGGTTAGTTCTAGGGTAGAGATGTATATTAAAATGACTGAAAGAAACTGGTCTTTGTTGGTTGAAAACTAGTCCTATGTCTCTGAATGTATTACGTTTTTGGTTCAGTTATTAACTTTTTTTATGCGTGTCATAAAAAAACCAAATACAAGTTACTTACTTGATAGGCCTCAGAAAATAAAACTAACTATTTATTCTTTAATAGTCTTGGGTATGATTATAATTTTGTAATATCTTTTTATCGACTGCCACGGAGGCGCACTTGTAATTGAGTTTTTCAATCAGAAAATACTCAGAAACAGCCCAGAGTCTGGAATTGTAGACGGTATAGCGATAGGCTCGCCGTAATCACATAATGGGACGGTAATAGGCTCAGGGAAATGTGCAGGGTGTTTATGTATGTAATATATTTTTGTCAGTCACTTTCAAGTAAATAATCGACGACCGACTTCTGCCATCAGCAAATACAATGATGACCGGTCAGTCTGAGTCATCCTACATCCCTAGTAAGGGTCAATGACCACACCCACCGCATCAATCAATTGGCTACTGTACAAACGATACTGTTGCTGTACAGGTGACCTTATAGAGCTGCACATTATCGGAACGTCCGAATTAAATTTAAGAATACAAAGAAGTTCCTTTATCAGAAGTAAGTTGTTATAGACATCGCTATTGAACGTTTGTCTATATTTTAATTGGGGTGAGCATGTGGACCAATTTAAAAGTCATTTGGAAGGCTTTCGCGAGCTACATCTTTATGCTCTCCTTATGCTTCCTATTTATAAGATTTTCCTACTAAATATTTTATATTCAAAAATATTACACTAGAATAAAGTCATTTTAGTTAAAAAAATTATTTAGTAAAAAAGTAGATTCGAAGGTATTTTATGTATATAAACGAATATTACACATTGAAAATAAAAACCAACATAATGAAACACGCCCGTCCACCGCATGACCATGAAGGCTGTAAAGCTTTCGAAACGTCCGGACTAAAAAGTAAAAATACACCGTGATAAAATTCGTAAGACTAGTTCAATATTCTATTAAATCTGCAACTAATTACACGACTCATCACACGCCCTTTTTAGTCGTCTGATAATAGTTGTTTTTAGCACTTGGTTTTTGGTCGATCAAAACAATTCAAGAGGTAGCTCTGTCAATCAGTCGATTTATCACGATTATTTTCAACCAAAATGGAGCATTTATGCGTGCCCTTATGTTTCTTGTAACGAGAGTCTATTATATATGAGGATCAAGCGCGGGTAGCTGTAAATTTAAATTGCGTCATCCCTTTCGATCGATTTGTATCAAGTTAAACAAACTTGTGGGTCGTTTGTTTTGGGTTCATTAAAATTAGATTGCACAACCTAAGTTCATTGGTGTCTGTTAAAGTTTGTTGACTCATATTAAATGAGCAAATTTGATTTAAACTCAACTGAAACACACAATTAATTTATATGCTAAATAAGACGACATTTATTACTACACAGTAAATTAATAAAGTAAATGGCTAACTTGTATATCGCGAAATTATGATTGGCTAGGTCAGGCTTGTGTTTGACGTTACTGAAACAAAAATAAAACCTTCTCTAATACTAAAACTAGTCTGGATCCAAAATGAACCAAAAGCCAAAGCAATAAGATCGAAATTTGATGGTCAAGGTTCCCCACCGCAGGTAAACACGATGTTGGAAATGACGTAATACAGTCAAAACACACCCCACGGCGCCATCAATCAAGCGTTTAATATGACACCGCAGGTACCAATATAGGTATTACATGGTTGACGTTCTAGTACTTACCTCAGAGATAGATATTATGGATTTTGGTTCGATTTCCGATAAAGGCAGTTTGTTCCATGGCCACCGCGGACGCGTATTACATGCTAATACGGATAATTAACGTGAAAATAATTAATGCCATGTGTGCATTGTTGATATAGAGATTGCTGTGCAAACACCCTCCCTTAAAATGAGGGGCAGACCCAGCAACGAGGCAAAATCTTAATCGTATTACAGCATATTACGTCGCAATTAATCCATTATACAACATTTAACATGATTATTAATGCACACTCTAAAAGTAGTTTGTTCAGAATAAGCGTCAGAATCGATATCAACAATTTTTTATTAGACGATTTTTTTTTTCCAAAAATAATTAACACTCATGTAAATAATAGTCACCCTTTAATTTAACCTTCAAGACAAACGAAACTAAGACATAACTCGATGCGGTAAAGTCTTTTCTAAATGCAATAATAAACGAACACTTTAAAAAATCAAATAATTAAAATTACGAACTTTATGTCGAAAATTAGTACAACAAATTTCATAAAAAGCAATATTTATATTCATCGCAGTCTCATTTCAATACATGAATTACGATTGTAATAATATTTTTAAATTGGGGTGTCTGAGGATGTGCGTTATTCCCGTAGTATATCTGGATAAAGGTGTAAAAAACAACAAAACTATAAAACTGTTCTATTATTACTGGTTTTAAAACTGGTGTCTATAAAAATTGACCACGTCAATTATAACATTTTCCTGCAATAATTTCAGCTTTAACAATTATATTCAATTTAAAAAATTGCGATGTCTGATGTCGATGTCCAGCAATACGCTCAAAAATTACTCGTACCACCACCAAAATAACGCTACTAAATCCACATTCCCGAAGCGCCTAATTAAAGCGTCCACAGTTAACGGTCTATACAATAGGTATTAGAGACTATCCCGCCCACACACCCGCCATGGTAACTCCTGTTTAGCCAGGATCAACAATGGCACGCATTTTTTTGACACCGAGTAATGAAACTCGGCGAGTCTCTGGGAATGCTTAATAACTGTCTTTTTTTGCGGGTCAAGGAACAAGCGGAGGATGCAGTGGCTCGTGGTGAAGTGGTGGTGGCGGTGTCTCTAGACATCGCCAACGCGTTTAACACTTTACCCTGGACCTGCATACTGGAAGCACTGCGGTACCACGTGGTGCCACCGTATCTTCGGCGCCTGGTGCACTCGTATCTTTCAGATAGATACATAGTGTATCCGGGCGCCAACGGTTGGCAACGAAGAGCGATGGCCTGCGGTGTTCCACAGGGCTCAGTCTTGGGCCCTCTCTTGTGGAACATCGGCTACGATTGGGTGCTCCGTGGTACCTACCCCCGAGGTGTCGCTGTCGTCTGTTACGCGGACGACACACTAGTGACAGCGTCGGCCAGGTCTTTCCAGGAGGCCACCCTGCTCGCCTCGTTCGCAACCGAACCGAACCGAAAATATAAACACTTATAACTTACATATGTACTTACACACTACAAGGTGGTGGGCAGGATTCGGCGACTGGGCCTTAAGGTGGCCCTCAACAAAACCGAGGCCCTTTGTTTTCACAGGCCTCGGATTCGGCCACCTTTTGAGCCACACATAAGTGTGGAGGGGGTGCGGATTCCCATCGGCTGTAAAATGAAGTACTTGGGATTGATTCTGGACAGCCGGTGGGATTTCTGTGCCCATTTCAAGGAGTTGTCGCCGAAATTGGTGCGGGCGGCGGGCGCGCTCGGACGCCTGCTGCCGAACCTGGAGGGACCTAATAGCCCTTGCCGAAGTTTATACGCTGGAGTCGTGCGGTCAATGGCCCTGTACGGATGTCCCGTATGGGCCGAGTCCCTGAACGCCCGCTGCGTCGCCCTGCTGCGCAAACCGCAGCGTTTGGTGGCGCAGCGAATAGTAAGGGGCTACCGCACGGACTCCCACGAGGCGGCCTGCGTATTGGCCGGCACACTCCCTTGGGAGTTGGACGCCAAACTCCTCTCGTCAGCGTTCCTCTGGCGGGAGGAGGCGTCCAGCCGCCGTCAGGAGAGACTGGCCCCGAGGGAGATTGCGGCCCGGTTTCGCAGAACCGCCGTGGAGGAGTGGCATACCAGGCTGGAGAGCCCGACTGCGGGCTTGAGGACTGTCGCGGCAGTGCGTCCTGTCCTAAAGAGATGGCTAGACAGGCGCCACGGGGCGCCTACGTTCCGACTGACACAGGTATTAACGGACCATGGGTGTTTCGGTTCGTTCCTGTGTCGGATCGGAAAGGAGGTGTCCGCCGTGTGCCACCACTGTGGCAACTGCCGCGAAGACACGGCCCAACATACGTTGGAGGAGTGCCCAGCCTGGGACGAAGAGCGCAGCGCTCTCAGAGCAGTCGTCGGAGGAGACCTCTCGCTGCCGGCCGTGGTGTCGTCCATGGTCGCCAGCCGGAGGTCCTGGCGTGCGGTGGCCCACTTCTGCGAGAACGTCATCTCGCAGAAGGAGAGTGCTGAGAGGGATCGGGAACGATATGATCCCTCCCGCCGCCAGAGAAGACGTAGGAGGCGCCAGGTGGACGACTGACCGGCGTCTCCCGCCCTGTGGAATGGGGGCGTTTGAATTCCACCACGGTAACCCCTGCCTGTCGTACGAGGCGACTAATAGGGGCCATCGGGGGTCGCGGGCGCGAAGCGGAGGGCTGTCAGCCCGTATCGATGCACTCCCAAATTCGGAGCATCGTGCGACCCCGAGATGGACGGCAGCGCGGGTCAGGCCTCGTTCGCTGTCGTTGTTCGGTGCGCGGGGGCTCCTTAGCCCTCCATGGAGATGGGCTGCCACGCAGCACCGCGCAGGGGCGATTCCGGCTGCAATTCTAGCACTCCTTAGAATACCTCGGGATCGCTCCGTAAGCGCCGAAGAAGGCCACCGCGGGGTTTTAGCTGGTAGTGTCGGGTGGGTTGTATATAGGGGTTAGGGACTCGGCCCAGCGGCAGCACGGATAGCCATCATCCGTGCGAGGGGGATGCTGGGTCGTAAGACCGGCTAGTCCAGCATACCCGTTTTATTCTTAATCCGCTTCCCTCCGGAGCGGGCGGCAGTAATAAAACGCTTTCCCCGCGACAAAAAAAAAAAAAAAAAAAGGCATTAGACTGAATCAATAATATAAAGGGCATTATGTCCAATTATTTATTTGTTTTAAAACAATATGCCTGTAGTTTTTTTTAAAGTAAGAAAATAGAACAAAAGTCTGTATTTTATAAACTTTTGATAAATTTAATTTAATAAATTCTTTGACGCGATTAGGGTATGTCATGCTCGCTTAAGGGTCTGTGCTTGCGGCGGCGTTATGTGCCGGGTCGGTCACTTCCCTGTGTCATGGTTAAGGAGGCCGATGGCTGGCACATGCGTCATACTCGTGAACGGGTGCTGCTTGTGTGGACTGGTCTACCTGGATTGCTCATTGATTGTTAGTTGGATAAAATTAAATAACAAGTTGTATAGCCTCTTTTACGACTCTGCCTTGTATTGACATGTATACCGTCATTTTTTTTGTCATGTGAATGTGACTTGTTTAAAAATGTATTTTATGTGTGAATTTTTGTTGGAATGTAATGACAAATTACAGAAGACCTATGGCTGAGTTTCTTGGTGCTTCTTCTCAGACCAGTGGGCATTTCCGAAGCACCGGTAGACTTAGATTATAACATTACTATGACATGTAAAAAGTCCCCCTAGTGGCCTAATTTACAAAATAAATGATTTGATTAAAGCGAAAAATTACTCACTGAATAACTTAAAAAAATTGCTAATAACAAAGAAGACAACTTAATCAGTCGTAAGCCGCCTGTTAAAAAAAGATTTTACTTGGGATGTAGAAATGGAATTTTAAAGTTCTCTTCCACCTCGAGCATTGATGCGTGTTTTCAAGAACAAAAGCTAAAAGAGTATTTTTATATTCTGGCACGGCAAAGTGACCACATGCACCTGATGGTAAACGCAGTGCCGTCCAATTAGAGTATCGAGTAGAAGAAGCGGTCGAGGGTCTAATGTCAGAGTACTCAGACGGCCGCCAAACGGCCAAACATCGTACCCCAACTCTAGACCCCCGACAAAAACCGGATCTGGCTGATCCCGGAACGCGACACATTTGCGTGTGCCACTATTACGGGTTTAACATCCTGTGTACGATGGTCGCTATCCGGGCGGATATGAATACGCTACAACCAGCACCAGGTTTTTTGCTGATTTTAATATTATAGGTAACAACCCTAGTTGCAGCTTAATAAGCTGTGAGAGAACACTCGGCGTACTGATGGACACGCTGTGCAAATTAAAGGTAAAACCATACTCCGAATATTCACGAGGACATTCAGCATTTGAAGGGACTGCACTGAAGGTATTCCATTTTTATGTTTAAAATAAGAACCCCCATACTGTGTACAAAAATACTATATTTTATCTATGTTTTGTTGTCTGTGGTTGAGAAGTGAAATGTGGTAATCGAGCATTAAGCAACACAAACGAAATTGAAACATAACTCTAAGTGATAAGGTTTTTTTTAAATGCCGTATATCAAATCCCTTATCAAATAAAATGAACTTTATATCGAAGTAATAAAGGTTTCTAGCAACACTAGTTTCAAATACGTAAGTAATATTTAAGTTGATGACAGTATAATTTCAGCGTATGTATCACGATTGTAACTATATTGTAATGTGTGTCGTTGAGTATGTGCGTTATTCCTACGACATGTTGTATCAGTAAAGCATAGAGAAACTAATTGATTTAGGCAATGGAAGAAAATAGTGTGTGTAACAGCTGGTGATAGGATATTCATATCCGCCCGGATAGCGACTACCGTACACAGGGTGTAAAACCCGCCATAGTGGCACACGCAAGTGTGTCGCGTTCCGGGATCAGCCAGTGTACATCCTTTTTTTGTCGGGGGTCTACGGGTTTGGCCGTTTGGCGGCCCTCTGAGTACTCTGACATTAGACCCTCGACCGCTTATTCACCTTCTTGCCCATGGCGTAGTGTGAAGAAGAAGGCCGGCATGATAGCTTGTCTGTCGGTACTCAATACTCTAATTGGACGGCACTGCGCTTACCATCAAGTGCAGTGTGGTCACTATGCCGTGCCAGAATAAATAAAAACAAAAAATAGAAAGTATGAGTCTCTTGTGGCAGACATGGAAATGAATTTCAAACAAGCACTCCATACGCAACCTAACAGAATAGTCTTACCCGAGGGATGAATATCTGACTGCATGCCACAGTATGACATATACTTTTGAGAAGCGGTAACAATAGCAGTCTATATCATAATGTTAATCAATTGATTGTATAACACAATAATATTAAAAATTGTATTATGGTCCAATTTCGTAAATATTGTAGTTATTTACGTTGAAGTAAAGATGTGCGCATCCCTCGACCTCTAGAAACACCTAAATTTAAAACAAAATCTGGAAAAATAATATTATTTTTCTTATTGTGAATCTATCAAAGCGTATCGACTTATCCGGGCACTGATACAGTCTTCGAGAGTACAGAAATGTATTTTTAGAAAATGTTTAAATCAATAAAATAAGGCATTCGGTTAACTGCTCGAAACCTATCATATTATGAGACCGAAATAAGAGTGGAGAATCATAGAAATGTTAAATGCACTTCAGACTACCCCTTCGATGATAGCGGAAGAATATAAATTGACAAAATATATACGCTACAATAATCCACGGCCTATCAAATCTCTCCCCCAGAACCCCTGCTCCAAAGGTATTATAAGATGGCAAAACTGGCATATAGTAACAAGAACTGTCAACTGACACTCGGCCCGCGAGGCGCAATGCATTTTAATTAGGTATTTAAGCAACGGGCATGGCTGGCACATTTCCTTCGTAGAGACCTAACGTCCCCGTCTTAATGGTCACTTGTCCTTATCTTACGTCAGTCTAATGGCTATTGAATGTAGTTTCAAGGCGGAATGTAATTGGTAATGAAATATAAACAAATAATAACACCCAACAATCACACACATAGTCCGGACCCCACAATCAACCCTGTATATTTGCATGTCACTTAGTATGGCAAAGTGTGTGAGCCTACTTACACATTATATTTAACATCTTTATGGAAACATATACTTCCAAATAAATATTTCTAACTTCTTTATCGTGAGGATCAACAACTACGAGGGACTACGGTCCCACAACACCCAGACCAGAAACAAATAACTGTCACACAAACACTTGTCTCGGTGCGGCAATCGAACCCACGGCCTCTCGTTTCACAGCCGGCCAATCGCCTGCTGCACCACGGACGCTGTTAAATATACTAGTATATATAGTATACTATATGTAATTGAACATCGCCATGATCTTATGTAAAGCGTCACGCCTATTTTGGACAGTGTGTGTAAACTTAAACCAAGTAACTTCATGAACTAAAAATATTTTTAAGACACTTCCACTTATTTTACGTAATATATTTTTACTACAGATTAAATCAATATTAAACTTTATTACATTGTATAAAATAAAATTAACACAAACAGCTTTTCTATTCAAAAATAACGTTCCATCATTTCGAGCAATATTCACTTTTGTATGTTTATTTATTTTTTATTTATTTATATTGGTACACCAACAGCATAACATATTATATATTATCGTGAAGTTTTGTGACATTAATAAATATTTAAATATGTATGCCTATTATAGGCGTACACAGCATTGACCATATTCTGGTACTGTAATGTAACTTAACTTAGTTATTAATATGAAAGTTAAGTGAATTAACAAAAAATATATAAAATAAAAAAAAATAAAAAACAATTATTACAATGAAAAAAAATACAATTAATACAATGAATATAAACAATACCTTAAAACGAATTATAATAAAACTAAAAATATTTTTTTTTTAAAATGATAACAAAACACAAAAGTAAGTATGTTAAAATTTAAATACGATCATATTGTGTTATTGTAAGAAATGTCCAAACACGCTACACTATTTCCCAGTTTAAAATATGAATGAAATATAGACGTAACGACACTACGAGTGAAGCGTATTTAACAGTCGAGGTCAGCAATTCGTCTCCTCTCAAACAATGGCTTATAATAACAACTATACACTGGAGTCTGAAGGTTGCACTGATGTAACGCGTTTCGCTAATTCCGAAGATTATTTGCAGAAACATTTGTTATATTTGTAAGGACATGATAAATATGTCCAAAAAAATTTGAAAAAAATAACATCTTAGTAGTCCCGACCCCACACTGAGATACGAGTCTTGTGTCGTGCGAACCAAGAACTACGATTGACTACGGTCCCACAACACCCACACCCGAAAATAATATCTGTCTGTCACACTAACATTTGTCTGTGCGCGGGAATCGAAGCCACGGCCGCTCGTTTCGTAGCTGGTTACTCGCCCGCTACGCCTACGTAGGCTGAAGGTATTTCTGGTGTAGGGTGTGTCTCTACTAGGTACTCATATTGTTAAGGAATCGGCCCAACAACCGTCTGGATTTCCATCTTTGCTTAGCGCTAGGTCGTACGACCGGTGAGTATACCATAACTGTTCCACCTCCCCCTGGAGTGGCGAGCTGGTGATAAACCGTTTAATCCGCGAAAACAAAAAAAATGTATCTACTCAGATTGATATGAAATTATATCAAACCAAATCATCAATCAAAATCTAATACATTTTATTAGATCCTCTTGATTTTTTCCTAATTTATACTGTCATAAGTGGCGGGAAATATATAATGATTATATAGTATATTATAGGTATTAATATATACGATTTTGCACTTATAATATATAAATAATGCGTAAGTTTAAGATAAAAGTTGTTAGAAAATCCGCTCGGTAACATTACACGCGCTTGCTCTTAACAAACGCAATTAAATTTTATCTTATTTACGATTTTCTTTTCAACAAACTTATTTCTTTTCAACTGATTATTTTCTGTAATTTTCAATGTCACGATAATCCAAATCTCAGCAAATATACAGTATCACTTATCAACAGATTTATCAATTTTCTTGCGAACATTAACAAAATAAAACAGGTAGCTTCGTGCTAACTTGTTATGCGAGAGGAGCTCTGTGTGTTTTCAAACGGGTTCCCTTCTTAAAGGTCGATAATGCAAGCACGTGGCATCCACAGCAGCTGCGCAATCTCATATTCATTATATACACTAGCGCCACCTGTCGACACGGATCGGTAAACAATCGATTTCTCGTAAAACGAAAAGATAATTTCACACAGAGGCAATGTAATGCTTAATTAATTCGTTTAATAGCGTACACTTTACCACTCATTAATAAACTGAGAGATTACAATTCATTTAACCGATCAGTTGGAATGTTTATTCATTGAATATGCATATATTTTAATAGGTCTGTACTGGTTACTGGTACGTGGTATGTAGTTAATATCTGCGATGAACCGTGAAGTACTTACTCACTTAGTTATGAGTGGACTAGCATAATTCATGTATTGTCTTCAGAAATGACACCACGTGCTAATTTTCTCTTACGTCACTTCGTTGTCGGACGTTTCTGTAGATATAATCAATACAAAATCTTATAAAGGACCATTAACAATTCCTGAAGACTGAATCACGAACATAAACTTAGTGTACATAATTACAAAATTAAATCTAGCCGTTACACAATAGAAACAAGCTTCAAGGTTAACTTAATATTTTAAATATAACATCATTTTAGTTTGTTAATCACATTATAACTACTATTAATTATAACAAATTATTTTTAATTATTGACGTTAACACGAACAATAAATTAAACATTATATTTCACGACATTTAAGCTGCGTCCACACCAACGAGTTGTGTGTACAACCGAGCAACCTGCCGCTCAACTCTTGAACACAATTTCGATCGATCGGTATTGGATTTGTGAGATTTCGTACTTTTGAGTGCCTAGCGCCATATTATTTCAATATTGTATAACCATTAATATGGTAATCTTCATTCCAATTATTCATATTAGTGGCTACAGATTATTGAAATAATATAGCGCTATGGGAGACTCCACTCAAGTGTACTAAATCTCATATATTGCCGATCGATTTGAATCGGGTTCAAGAGTACTGGGCCAGAAACCGCCAACACGTTTCGTGCCATGACCGACGACAACATGAGTTTCTGTAGCCGCTTCGTTAGTTACAATACTCTTAAATATCTTCTTAAAATATGTTTGGAAGTGTAGACGCCGCGCCGTGTAAAGTAACAATTAATCCAGCCATTTTATTTTACGCATATTGTTTAGCTGGTCACTGTGAACGTGGCTTATTACAACACGCCATAAAACAAATCATTACCGATAAGTATAATAAAAAAAACTCACATAGTCATGCAACGGTTAATCTTACACACAAAACGAGGATTGATTTCGCGTGTCATTTCAGTTAAGACGTGGTATATCACGTACGAGTATACCATGGAAAGTGTGTTTACATTATAACCAACATGTTATATTAATACAAATAGTCCTGATATGTTTGTGTCAGGAATTACCTGACTTCCATTCTCAACACACAGACTCAAAAACATTTATGACTTACACAAGCATTTGTCTCAGCGTGTAATTCAAACCCAAAGTCCCTCATTATACAACCGACTCGCCCGTTGCGCGATGTACTCTGTCAGTTGAGTGCGAAGCGAAGCGTTGAAGCGAAATACAGTATAAAGATCCTATATCACACGCACAAATATCCTACAGCAAATTAAATCATTTATTCTGTAAATACCAACATTAAATATCACTTTTACGTATCAATTGTAATTAAGCTAGATGGCGCCGGCATTTCCAGCCTGACTAGCCTAGAGAAGAAATGCCAATACAAACACAGCTTATTGTGCCTTTTAAACTCCAGACATATATGGCCATATAGTGGTTAAGTTAGAAAATAGAAACCTTTAGTAAATCAATACTATCTACAGATCTTATGATCGGAGTTACATGTTCGCGTCACATAATCCATGTGCCGAAATATTTTAGCATTCATAACGGGCGTCTTTTTACGTTTACACATCGACTCAACTACTGGCAGTTCTAAGATGAATAAGCACTAGTTGTACCTAACCTATTCCCGTTCTATATTCTCTACTTTTCTGTAATTGAAAAGGGTTTCGTATCGGTGTTCATTGGCAGATTTATAGCCTATATAGAACCTGATTAACTATAAATAGGTCTGACAACTAGTGACTGGTATAATCTTTTATAGCTATTTTATTAGAAGGTCCAGTAACAAGTACAAGCAAGTGGCTTATTTGATCGTAAATATATAATCAAACCCGCAAACCAACAACCATAATGCCTGAGGGACTTTTGGGGTATTTCAAACAAAGGAATTAAGATTATAAAAAAAAGTAAATTTTTGGAATACATATTTGTTGCAATTATAAAAATGTTTTTAATGATTAAAATGAATATATGTTTAAAAAAGAACCACATGGTTTGACTCATAGCCAAACTGAGTCTATTTCAGCAATTTGTTAGTCTAGTGGTGACTTAGTGTAGAATTAGTAGTGATTTTCAAGTATTTTTTTACCCATAGTTTAGAGTAGTTTTAAGTTTGCATATGTATTAGCCCACGCCTGTATCCTCGATAAAAAAAGGCAATCAGTTCACCTATCTACACCCACGTTTTCTATTAATGAAATAATTTTTATAATCAGTTCAGAAATTCCAATGATTACCACGAACAAAAAATACTTCTTTTTGTTAATGATTTACCCACTATCTAAACGTTATGTACACCTTTAATGGTTATTCAGTGTTTTATGTCGCTTTCATGAGTGACATTTAAAGTTCGAGGAAGCTAGGTAAAAGGCAACTATGACAAATGTTTAAAACCCTAAATCTTCAATTAGATTCCAGAGCCACCTGCACCTATGTCTTACAAATTCCATTACCGCAACGTTAGATATGCAATGCAATGTTTGAAAGCGAATACCAATCTTGGGCACTAGCTAACCATTATCACATGCTCCATTATAGACTGCTTGTTATGGTTTTCACACGATGTATTGTTAAGATACACTAGCTTGTTCCGTGACTTTACGTGAAAGTTCCATCTCGTGAGAATAACCATTGCTAGAATATAACTTATCTCTTTTAAGTTATCAACCAAGGTGTAGCGAATATCGTTCAATGAGTTTCAAGATCCACCATTATATCCACCATTATATATTATATCCGGCTATATGTCGCCTCCTACATTTTGCAAGACTGGTAAACGTATAGATGTAATCAACCGCCTTAAAAAAACTAGGAAAATCTCAATTCCTATCAAATTCCCATTCTCCATGAAATGTTAAACCATTTTGATGATGCTTTCTGTATTCTGTAC
The DNA here is from genome assembly GCA_905220505.1 of Laothoe populi. Lineage (NCBI taxonomy): Eukaryota > Metazoa > Arthropoda > Insecta > Lepidoptera > Sphingidae > Laothoe > Laothoe populi. The sequence goes on from HG992168.1 coordinate 17,271,577, forward strand.
GATGAAAGTCGAGAGTAATCCCATAAAATTATGGAGAATCTGACGTAGTATAAGGCACAAACAAAGAATTTAGAAATCACGCCACGATTGGGATTTTTTAGTTTTAATTAAACTTATAAATAATTTATGTCTCTTAACCACGCGGTATGATAACATTATCTTATCGTGAGTGACTTTGGGTCTCATAAAACTGAAAGAAATACTTGTGAAACCGAAATCTGACTCATATGCTTCCGTTTAAGTGTAATTTAAATACAATTGAAAGCGAGCCCTGATTACTCACAGACCAAGCATTCACTGCTTTGATGTTATAAATTCCTTTTCTATTTATACTTGAACGTCTATACTTAATCATCCACTATTATAATTTCTGTTTAGGAAGTTATTTCCCGCGCTGGAATTGGCTCGATAAGTGGAATTTTCCAATTTCCTCTTTCAGTTCCACGGCCGGGTGCCCGTGTTGCCTAATACAATTTGAGTTTTCTTACGTTTCATATTATTCTGAGACAAAACATTGCTTTCTTCAAGGTGTTATCTAGTTAACTAGTAAATATTTGTCAAATAAAAATAAATACAGCCAATAGTCACACACGTGGTTCAAACCTCAAACTAAATTGACTAGTATCGTATTATCAGCCCCGTGGTGCAGTTGGCGAGTAGTCGGCTGTGAAACGAGAGGTAGTGGGTTCAATTCCCACACCGGGACAAATGTTTGTGGGCCAGACAGATATTTTTGTCCAGGGTCTGGGTGTTGTGAGACCGAAAGTCTCTCGTAGTCCATGATACCCACAACACAAGACTAGTAGTGTGGGGTCGGGGCTATGTGTGTGAATGTTGGGTGTTATTTATTACTAGCTGTTGCTCGATGCTCCGCCCGCGTGGAGGTCATGTTTGAGACAAAAAGTATACACTACAAAATACCAATTTTCATGCATTTAACTTCAAAAATGAAGGATTTTCATACAAAGTTTCTTACCCTATTTAACTCCCCTAGGGGTGGAATCTCCAAAAACCTTGAAATATGTGTTTTTAACTGTAAGGCCAAATACCAAATTTCATGCGTTTAACTGCAAAAATGACAGATTTTCATACAAACTTTCTTCCCCTATTTTACCCCCTTCGGGGTGGAATTTCCAAAAATCCTGAAATATATATATTTTATTTTTGACTTAAAGGCCAAATACTAATTTTCAGAAACTTCACTTCAAAAATGACGGATTTTCATACAAACTGTCATCCCCTATTTTACCCCCTTAGGGGTGGTATTTCCAAAAACCCTTCCTTAGTGGATGCCTACGTCATAAAAGGACTTACTGTCAAAATTTCAAGTCTCTAACCCCAGCCGTTTTGGCTGTGCGTTGATCGATCAGTCAGTCAGTCAGTCAGTTTCTTCTTTTATATATACAGATTAGCCATTTCGACGAATTTACGGCCTCACAACACAGACCTGAAACACAAACATTTGATGTGGATATTGAACCCGCAGTCCCTCTTTACAGAGCCAGCTTGTCGCCCACTGCGCCACGTATGCTGTCAGTCTTAATTAGTTAACATTTACTAAAATAAAAAAAAAATGGAGCAAATGAAAAATATAGTAATCAAATCAATAGGTCCCAAAATCTGGATCAATTTTTAACTCTCGACGCACAAAGAGGAATGTTATAAGATGTCTTTAGTTTATAGTGACTCCAACGGATGGACAAATTTCAATTCTGTTTTTTCATCACAAGATTTAATCGAAACGGCTATAATGTGTTTGTTTTTATTGCAAAGCTTTAGTTGAAATCGTTAGCTTTATTTAAAGAAAATTGGTTCTGCCATTTAGAAATTACATTTCTTCTGAAGTTTTGAATAGTCAGGTTCTTTTGAAGCAAGTATTACATTGTATTCTTTATAATTTTCAAACGACTTACATACATAAATAATACGTTAATATGTGAAGCATTCAGCAACTTTTAGCGAAATTGTATAAGGCTGTTGATGAACTTTTATAAAAAATATAAATCAATTTTCGTTTAATAACAAACCATTTTCTTACTGATTGGTTCCAGTATTATTATAATGCGGACAACTTTGCGACGAGTCTGGATTAAGTAAAAGTTAACTTAGGACATAAACTTTAGCAAGCTAAGTTAATTAAAACCGGTATAGAGTCTATACCTTGTGATCTATTTTGGAGTTTTATTCAATCAATTTACCATCTACAAAAATTTACATGACTTGAACACCTAGAATTTTTCTATTTAATGTTTTTAATAGCAGTATTAGCAAAATATGCTAATATTATTATAATATGCACAATGACACTGTAATTCAAACAAAAAAACTCATTGTTTTCTAACTAAAAGCCTTGCTAGGAAAATCATAAAATATTACATAATAGATAATTACACATTAGATAAAATAACACACAAAAAATCCTTGAAAAAAAATAGCCACAAATAAATGTTAACAACGAGGTAGATTTTTACGAAATTAGGCAACATCAAGGTTGACGACATAATGAGCAAAGGAAGCCAGCAATCAAAGTCCTACAGTTTCGCGGATTTCCACTGATTGGGTCCGACAAAAAGGCTTAAGGTATAACATTAGATCTTCAGAGATAGCTCAAAGTTAGCGGAAACTACGATAGTAAAGTACATATTGTGATCCCCTGTCACAGCATATATAGCCATACCGGACACAGGTGCCAGACTCCGGGCTAATACTGAGAATTTCTAGATAGAAAAACTCAATATCACTTTAGCCGACCCGGGGATCCAACTCGAGACCTCAGTACAACATTCGTAACGCATGCACAATTACAAATGCGCCACCGAGGCAGTAATACGATAGTATAGCTAAGGATATTTCTACTTTGTGCAATTTCAATAAAGTAGGATAACATCCAAAGGAAATATGCTGGCGCTCGTTATAAAAATTTTAAAAATGCTTTAATTACCTCTATTCGAATATGTATGAGTGGAATAGCAGCGAGCAGTTCAGACAAGTTTGCGGTAACCATTACAGACAGATTGTTCCGCACTCTTATCACGTTAAATTAAATCCCACGTTAAGCTGGGAATAATTCCCATTACTCCAAACATTATTAGAACTCAGCATGACAGTAATTAATTACAAATGTACAAACACCTATTATTCTGAGTGAAAAGGAACGCTTCTGTCAGTTCGAAGACGTAAGGCATACATCACAAAAGATAGAAACAAAGTTTCTTTCCAAAACAAATTTATCATTGTGTTATTATTCAAGCCTTGATAAATAATGAAAACCATGTCTAGAATATTAACTCTCGCATTTATTTTCAGAGCCAAATGTATGGTCACATGAACACGATACAAAATCAATTCTATAGACAGCACAAATTCTGCCAGCCTTTTAAATTATTTTCTCATGTAATATTTATTATGATGCCACTAGAATATTCAATGATAAGTAAGCATTACTGAGTCTAGCTTTTAATGCATCTTAAGCAGCCCTAGATCTAAAGACACGCTACATAAAACAACATAAGTAATTAAGGATGTCGCAAATTGTAGTACAGGTCTCAGCGAACAAGACGAATGCATTCCTATGATTTTCCCAGTGCATATTGTGGGAACAAAAACAGTCAGTGGCCGGGTCTGGTCCCACCTGTCTAGAGGTCTATAATTTACCGTCCTTGGCACTCTGCAGTCGCGCTCTACTGGCCTGCCCGTCGTGTTAGTAAGTGCATCATGACCTTGGTACGTTTTTACACTTTTACAAGAGAGTTTACATTTTGCCTATCTTATATTCAGTTGTGTTGAAGAGCGTGCTTATCTCATAATGCTCTAATGCTTATAAACAAGTACTCGTATTGTTATGTATTTCTTATTGTTTCATATTTCGTTATAACAAACGAAGTAAATACTGCTTGCGAGTTCTATTGAAAATAATCGTATGTATGAAACTTTCTCCAGACACATTGACCGCTGCAGATCGTATTACTGCGGCAAAGTCGAGTTTCGATCTTTCGACTCGTGGTTTGAAGAAAGCTACTACTGACCAGAGCATCTAAGAAGTTTGAATCAGTTGTTTTAAAATTACAAATTCTTGTCTTTAACCGGGTACAATGGAGACCATATTCTGCCCAAACACATTAGTATTATATTTATCTCGTTTATCATTATTTGTATAAAATTACAAACTTTTTTTTACATGTAAAATGACCCCAATCTGGAGTATTTTACTTTGAATATACTTGTTAATTTGGATTTTTAATACTCTGGCTTATATACACATTTTATTTTCAGAACTCCTCACTAAAATGACTGATAGAATGTATTCTATACTATTAGTCTTTATCAAAAATATGACCGCTATCTTCGTTTTCACTATAAGAAAAACCATCGATAAGCAACACTCAAACGATAACGTAACTTTGTTCGACATTCGATATTAATCCGTGTAGATTAGTGACTAATTACGTGTATTAGAAACGAAGACAAACTTCGCTTGAACTATGGGAGCGAACGGCACAATAGGATCGTTTGTCACGCCTGTAACAGATCCACGTTTTTATGCTGCCCTAGTACTTGTGACAACATCAATTATGCTCTGCAGAAAATCTTCTTTGGTGTTTCAGTACTTTTTCACAACAGTTGTTGAAAACGTGACTATTTTCTTATTTGCCGTTTAGCTATGAATAAATAGTGCAATAATATTTGTTTAATTCAATGAATTTCCAATTATGTATTTGCTACATTACCATATCTATCTATACTTATAATAAATCTGTAGAGAGGTCAATTCTGTACATGAAATATATTTCCAAAATAACTATCAGCGGGTGATTAGTGATCGATACTGACGCCAAAAATGCAATCAGTAAAATTTTTGTCTGTCTGTCTGTCTGTCTGTATGTTCGTTATAGAAACAAAAACCACTCGACGGATTTCAACAAAACTTGGTACAATTGTTCTTCATACTCCTGGGCAGGTTATAGTATTCTTTTCATCACGCTACGATCAATAGGAGCAGAGCAGTGAAGGGAAATGTTGGGAAAACAGGAGAACTTACTCCATTTTTTAAGCTTCCGTCGCGTGTGCAGCCTTAATAGTTAAAGCTACACAGAAATCATGTATGACGGAAATGTTCTCCTTAAAATTATATAAAAAATATTCCACGACAGCAAATGTCTATATTTTATGGTTGACTCACAATAACACGTGTAACTCTCGATAGCTTAGCAGTTCAGAGATTTCTGATTATATTTGTCTACTCTTACGTTTATAACACTCTCAATTATCCCTAATTAATAAATGTTAACATTATTACCTATTTAATTTAATAAAAAAAATTATAGAAATAGGTACAGAAACACCAAAGTTATATATATACATGAAATACGCTAATAAGCCATCGCGCGTGAATACTGAATGATGCTATAAGGAATATTTTTGTGTAACCGTCGCGTCGGGTCGCCGCGGGAGGCTACTAGGCAGATGCTAGAGGGATGTAATAGCGTAATATGCCTCCATGGATAGTTTGCTTTTTCTCTCAAAACCAACTTCCACGCGGGCGGAGCTGCGGGCAAAAGCTAGTTTATAATAAAACGGTACATTTTTCTGTTTATTTTATGACATAAAAAATAACCAACAATTATAAACTCATTTGCAAAAAAAACGGGCACCTAAGCAATGAACCATTTCAAATGTTACTATTGGTTTGTTTGATAATTATAGGTAGTTTTACTTTCACAATTTTGTAAATTAATAAGCAAATAATCGTTTTCGTCAGTATTATCATAAAATTTTGATAAAATTTATGGGTTTTAATGCTAAAGTTCACTAGTAGTGTATGCTCGCTAGTAGTGCATATGTTCGTGAAGTAAAAGTTAACAAAGATTTTTGTTTGTTTTTTCTTTAATAAAGTAAAAGCAGATAAATGTTTAGTATCGAGTGTGACCCCCTCTAGCTGAAATCACAGCTTGAATTCGTCTGGGTATGCTAGCGAGGATATCCCGCTGTCTCAATAATGTTAGAGAAAGTGGTAAAAGCTACCAAAATTATTGCGCTGCTCGAAGAGGGTTGCAGCCAATGCTTCGTGCTCAGAGGCTAAGTGTGAGTCGCTCGACGGTTCAAAGGACCTGGCAGCGGTATCAAGACACGGTTCTGTCGAGAGAAGGCCTGGTTCTGGAAGAAAACCATGTACCCAACCACGGGATGATCGTTTTCTTGTGAGTCGCGCATTGAGAAATCGCAAGTCTTCGTATGTGGACCTTAAGAACAACCTCGAAGAAGTAAGAAATGTGCATATTAGTCTATGGACGGTCAGGAGGCTTCTCGCGGCCAATATACGCAGTCATCGCCCGGCCCGCGGCCCTAAGTTACTCCGTGAGCACAGAGTTGCCAGGCTTAGGTTTGCTCGAAATTGTGAGTCATGGACTCAAGAAGACTGGAATAGGCTATTGTTCTCCGATGAAGCCAGGATATCTCTGTTCGGTGAAGATCGACGTCGGCGAGTGCTACGAAGACGAGGAGAACGCTTTGCAGAGGCTTGTTTTGAAGAAATCACACCTTATGGTGGGGGCTCTGTTATGTTTTGGGCAGGAATAAATTCAATGGATCGTACAGAGTTAGTCTTCATTGAAAACGGCTCACTGACTGGACATCGATACATAACGGAAGTTCTAATTCTCAATAATTAAGACTCAATTTTTATGGACGACAACGCTCGCGCCCACCGGTCTGGCGATGTGGAAGCGTATGTGCAAGAGGTCGGCATTCGTCGTTTGGATTGGCCAGCTCGAAGTCCCGACCTCAATCCTATAGAGCATGTCTGGGACGTTCTGAAACGACGCGTGAGATCAGTACAACTGGCTCCGCAGACCATCAGAGAGCTGAAGAATGTGATTACCGCGGAGTGGGAACGTATTCCGCAAGCAAGTATCCGGGATATCTTCGCTAGCATACCCAGACGAATTCAAGCTGTTATTTCAGCTAGAGGGGGTCACACTCGATACTAAACATTTATCTGCTTTTACTTTATTAAAGAAAAAACAAACAAAAATCTTTGTTAACTTTTACTTCACGAGCATATGCACTACTAGCGAGCATACACTACTAGTGAACTTTAGCATTAAAACCCATAAATTTTATCAAAATTTTATGATAATACTGACGAAAACGATTATTTGCTTATTAATTTACAAAATTGTGAAAGTAAAACTACCTATAATTATCAAACAAACCAATAGTAACATTTGAAATGGTTCATTGCTTAGGTGCCCGTTTTTTTTTGCAAATGAGTGTATATTTGTTGTATATTATTAAAATCATTGATGGCTTTTTTCTCTTCACAACAATATTGATATGGTGATTATATGGCGGTAGAGTAAATAGATTGACTGAATGTATAGCATTTCATGGATTTAATAAATATTTGATTTTGATATCAAATCTGTATTTCAAAGTATGTTAATTCCCCAGCGAAAATTACGATAAATCCAAAATAATTTCTGAAACTAAATATACCTGAAAGAGATATTAATTGAATTTGGAACAAATTATTCTCAAATGAACGTTCATGTTATCTGAGTAGGTCTAACATTAAACCTGTAATAGCAAATCGAGGATTACAATTCGTTACCAATACATCGATTTTTCACTAATGCAATGAAAATGTCTGTCTTTATTATCACTGTATCTATAACGACTTAAGTAATGGAGGACCTTATAATCACGATTTATAGATAACGGAACGTATTTATATCTGTTTTTGTTTCTGATCCCTTTATCATACATACGATATCTATAGTTATGATTCACTCTTCGCGTACATAGTTTACTATAATATAATTGACAGCGTCCGTGGCGCAGTGAGCGAGTAGCCGGTTGTCAAACCAGGAGTCTTCAAATCCCGCACCGAGATAAATGATTGTGTGACAGACAGATATTTGTTTCGAGTCTGGGTGTTGTGGGACCGTAGTACCTCGTAGTTCTTGATTCCTACGACACAAGACTGTTATCTTAGTGTGGGGTCAGGACTACGTGTGAGACTGTTGGGTGTTTAAAAAAATATTTCGCATAAATCTATCACACAACGTTTGTACATATTGCCAAGTAGTGAACGACGAACTAACGAGCTCTGAGTAATTGAACATTAAATATGGAATATCCACCGACTACATATAGGCCAAAAGGCGAAGTGTCTCCACATGAAAATTGTTAAGTTCGCGAACATATACATTTCTGATATCTTCGTAACTCGTACCTATTCAAAGTAGCAATTTTCAAATTGGCCGACTACGTTGAAGAGCACGGTTGCTCTCAAATAAAACATAGTGGGTTATCATAGCGCAATTGGGATAAGCTCGTGAAGCACCGGTAGAAGAAGCCTTGAGAAACGTCTCTAATTCGCAAGAATTCGCTAGGAAATCGGCTAGGATCGTAGGAACAAAGACAACTGGTAGGAGCGCGGCAAATACAGAAAACCGAAGAAGAGTTATGCTCGGAATTCTTATGTATATTTGTGACCGCTAACTGTTGAGTACAGTGGCTCGTACCGATAAGTCGCATTCTGAGTTCAGTAAAAGCATATCTAGTTTAGACAGGCTCAACTCTGTTGACCGTCGACAGACATGCAGTTGATGTTAAATTTGGACTGCACGTACTTACCAACAGGTGGAATAGAGCCACACTGCGCCCAATGGTAAGCGCAGTGCCGTCCAGTTAGAGTATCAAGTAGCGAGACAAAACTATACCTGGCTACTCAACACAATCATGCCAGCCTTATTTTTGTTGTTGTCGCTGGGAAAGAATCATGCCGGCCTGCTGTGTAGCTTCTTCAGACCAGTCTTCTAATACTGAACACATATTGGTGAAGGACAAAGCGAAAATATGACCGGTGTCTTTAAGTTATAAAACTAAAGATAACAAGAGATTATCACAACCGTTTCAGCAATGATACTGCAAAAGTTGTCTCATACGAGCGCAGTTAACAATGGAACTTAAACATGCTGTAACAAACGTTATATAACATCTGAGAATTTTGCAGCAACCGTACGGTGGTGTGTGGTATCACTATACCACAAGTATGGACATTCCTTACTTGTTTAATTGTGACTAAATTATACGCGTGTAAAATTTTATAAAATACTAGCTGTTGCTCGCGGCTACGCCCGCGTGGAGGTCATGTTTGGGAGAAAAAGTATACAATACAAAATACCAATATTCATGCGTTTAACTTAAAAATGACGGATTTTCATACAAACTTTCATTCCCTATTTTACCCCCTTAGGGGCGGAATTTCCAAAAATCCTGAAACATATATTTTTTATTTTTAACTAAAATGCCAAATACAAATTTTCATGAATTTAACTTCAAAAATGACGGATTTTCATACAAACTTTCATCCCCTATTTTACCCCCTTAGGGGTGGTATTTCCAAAAACCCTTCCTTAGTGGATACCTACGTGATAAAAGGTACCTACTGTCAAAATTTCAAGTCTCTAACCCCAGCCGTTTAGGCTGTGCGTTGATCGATCAGTCAGTCAGTCAGTCAGTCAGTCAGTTTCTTCTTTTATATATACAGATTTCAATAAGTCGGCTTATGGCAACATGGTTACACACGTAATCAAATGGACGATGGATAAAGATTACTTTTGCAAATTTTGTTTATCACGTACACATGCCAGTCATCAGGCCTCAATCAGACGTTGATATTTATTGTAAACAGCAGTGGTGAAAAGACAAAACAAGCCGACGCTACATTTTTTTTTTATTTTACAGGGCAAAGTGACTACACTGCTCCTGATGGTAAGTGCAGTGCTGTCCAATTAGAGTATCGAGTAGCAAGAGACAATCTATCCCCCGCTACTCAACACAATCATGCCGGCCTGCTTCATCACACTACACCATGGGCAAGAAGGTGAAGAAAGGTTCGAAGGTCTAGCTTCAAAGTACTCAAAAGGCCGCAAAACGGCCAAACAGCGTACAAACTAGACACCTTACAAAAATCGGATGTACACTGGCTGATCCCGGAACGCGACACACTTGCATGTGCCACTGTGGCGGGTTTTACACCCTGTGTACGGTGGTCGATATCCGGGCGGATATCCTACCACCAACCAAATTAAAGCAATTGCGCTAAATGTTTACTTCATTATTATTTCATGATAGCCTCTGAGCAGCGGGTGAGTAGTCAACTGTGAAACCAGTGGCCGTGGGTTCGATTCCCGCACCAAGACAAATGTTTGTGTGACAGACAGATATTTTTTTCGGGTCTGTGTGTTGTGGGACCGTAGTCCCCCGTAGTTCTTGATACCCACGATACAGATTTGACCAAACTGACTGTTGGCTGTATTATTTCGCGTATTAAATTATTTTCGCTAGTAAGAAAAACGACTGGCATTTTTTTTGGCAAAAACTTTTTTTTAGTGCCTGGATACGCAGACGAGCAGATGGGCCTGATGGTAAGTAGACACTGCAACCCATAGACTTAGGGCACAGTAAAGCCGCTGCCTACCGTTAGACATGGCCGGCGACACCATAAGCATCTAGTAATTAGAAATTAGTCCAAAATTCTCAGCAAGAACTCATATAAAAAGGGCTGAAGAATATTGAGGTATTAATATACGATGCTTTTTATGTATAAAGGTTTTTTGACATGCAGTTTATAATACTTTTTGACAAATTTATAAAGAGAAGCTGGAAGCAACTTTATTGTATGGAGCATTCGGAATTGTAGCAGTACACTTAAATAAACAGAGCATGGAGTTGACAAACAATATGCAAAAGTTGGGATAGAAAATTCCCGTCGAAATGCACGGTGCTTTTTAATGATATCCACTCGTGATTTAAGGAAAACCCAACACGTCTAAATGTGGTTTTATATATCTAACGGTAGGCAGCGGATTTACTGGGCCCTGGCATTGCAGAAGTCTATGGGCGGCGGTGACTACTTACCATCAGGTGGCCTGTATGGTCGTCTGCCTATCGAGGCATTAAAAAAATATATCCAATATTGTTTTGTTATTGAATGTAATCAACGAGCAGTTACGACTGTTATGTTATTACACCATATTAACACAATGATCTCAGACTAGTTTCTTCTGATGCAAAAACGATTACTGATCATCTTGTGACTCATGTGGATGAAGTAATAATTATACAGTTTATTCAAGCCTTCTAATCTAAAAGCGGTCTAGACCCTATCAGTAATAATGACATTAATGTTATTGCTATTCCTTCGATCGGTAATGAATGACATTTGCATAATTGCAATGTTTGCTGCCGACTTAAGATACATTAAAAATAAGGGAAAATAACTGCAATATGTAGAGACAATTGTTGGTGGTAGGATATTTCATATCTGCGCGACCACCGTACACAGGGTGTAAAACCCGCCATAGTGGCACTCGCAAGTGAGTCGCGTTCCGGGATCAGCCAGTGTACATCCGGTTTTGTCGGGGGTCTAGAGTTGGGGTACGATGTTTGGCCGTTTTGCGGCCTTCTGAATACTCCGACACTAGACCCTCTACCGCTTCGTCACCTTCTTACCCATGGCGTAGTGTGAGGAAGCAGGCGGGAATGATTGTATTGAGTAGTGGGGGATAGATTCTCTCGCTACTAGATATTATAAATGGACAGCACTGCGCTTACTATCAGGTGCAATGTGGTCAGTTTGCCGTGCCAGAATAAAAAAACAGTCACGACTTTTCGGTATTTAAATATGCAAATTATGGCGCTTTCCACACATTTCTTAGGTTCTATAGAGCTCAAGGCCAGACTTATTGTCGTCTTAGGGACGTGACATCAGAGAATTCTGTGTAGAGTATTCCAGGGTTTTGAATGGGCAACCTTTACGATAGCGCTAGATTAAATAAGGAAATAGTTATGTATATACATTTTACTCAAAACGTAAACCCACTGGCATAAACGGATAGGAATGACGCTACGGAGCGAGCGAATGAGTTCCACGACACCGACGCCCGGATGTACCGGACACATAACTTAATGGACAAGTTGATAAAAAACAACCACTAGTTCTTATACCGATACGACTACCTTGACTTATTTATTAAAAAAAGATTAAGACAAAAATAAAAATGACCTTAAAGGATAAGTAAAGGGTATTTAAAACCTCTCGAAACTGAACTGTTTATACTTGCGTACATTTTTTTAGAACTTAGACAAATGTAAATGAAAATGAAAAGTGGCTAAAAATAATTAAGACAGAGCAGAGACCAAGATTTCACGAATATGAGATGTTCACCAAATTACAATTTCAAAGTTAGGTACATTGAAACAGATTCTGAATAAATTTTAATGTGAGTACTGATGTGCAAATTAGGTACGTAGGTGTTTGATGTTTGAAAATTGTGCTCGTATATTTTAACGGATATTTAAGTTGCCTGTATAGTGAGAACTGAGAGTAATCATTAACCTTGCAAAATTTTACTCGGTAATTAATCAAATACACACACATTGACATGCAAAAATATTTAGTGTGATCTTCCCAGTAATATTAGTAAGATATTTTAGAAATTTTAGTACGCCACCATTTACGGTATGCCAGTCAAACCAAACAAACTCGAAGAGGACTTCATTCTATTAGCACGTAAGAATGTTTACTATTGAGTCGTGTAACATCAACACCGCTGATGTGAATTTAAATGCATTTGCGTCGACAGTCGACACCGGTGCAATGCGAATACTGGCTAGTTCTGAAGACACGAGCTACCGGCCACGAGAACAACCAAAACAAACGCGCGCTCGCGCCGCGCCGTGTCGCCGGCATCCGCGCGCCCGCAATCACGATTCATGTTGCGATCGATAAAAACAATGAAAACAACCGTGACAATTCGCTCGCCACAACCACGCGTTTCTGCATAATCACCCGCGTTATCCACAATAAAATCAATAATTGCAAAGGTAAATGGAATATGGATATCGTAAATACAACGGCACGGTTTTTAATCCAATAACCTTTCCAAGATGAATCCAATAAGAGTTAAAACTGCCGTATCAAGGTTGTTGTGATGCAACCGGCACCAGCCAGCCGCTGATCACTTACCAGATGCAGCACGGTGTTCACCACCTCCCTGTTGGTTACCTGGCCGACTTCAATCAGCCCGATAAGAACTGCGAATTTCAGGCTATCGTTCGTCGTCATACGAACCACTTCCTCAGGTCTTTTGATGTCACTAAACGGCGGCGATTTTAGGTCCGCCATGGTTTGTTTTGTCACTATTCACTGATACACAATTTTAAAATGCACTCGCGATCATAAAATTCAAGAAAACATTATTCCTTCGGCTCACATGATAACACGCCAAAGTCGCTTTCTGCCATTTTGGATTTCACCGGTGCTGCCAATTTCGAACACGAAAACTACCCTTTTTAGTTGTCAAATATTCTACCACGATGTGAGTGAATCAATTCTACCAAACTATAAAATCAATTGTAAAAATGTTTTGTTATCGTTCATTGAATTCTTGTTATGATTTTTTGATAAGAAATTTTTTTTTTCTATTTCAACTTTCATTTACATAGAAATAATGATTGAAGCTGAACACTGTTACATAAAAAAGGATACGTCCAAGCCCGTTATAAATAAAAATTATAATAAAAAAAGGATACGTTTAGAATTTATGTCAACGAAACATTGAACTCGCTTTTTATCCGACTGCTAATGTTTCTTTCTATATCAGAAAACAAATGATCTAGGGGGAAATTATCGAATAATCATATTTTCTAGTTTTATTTAAGACTCAATTATCACAATGAAAAATAATAATCATTAAACGACGTACAATAAAAAATACCTACCATAGTTGATATTGTATCACGATTTAGTAGCAAAGCGTATTTGCTAAGGTAAAAATATAACTACAAAATCAGTTGAAAAGAGACGGCATTATTTATCGCTACGTTATTCGGAAATGTATGTAACCGAACTAATCGTTTATATAAACCACTAACAAAGCTCGCGGCTCCGCCCGCGTAAAAAAATTATATTGAAGGGGGATATTTTTTGTTGAGCCTTTCTCTCGTTTCACTCCAAATATTCGACAAGAAATATTTTTATGGTTGCAAATTGGTGCCGAAATACAAAATGGCAGCTACTTTTCCAGTTGTTACACCGGATCCATTTTTATATCCACAGGCCACCGCAGAGATCGAAATTGAAGTCTAGTGACTTTAATACAACGTGGCTTACTTTTATTCCCTATAACTCTCTCTAGGAGGTTGATTAAAAAAATAAGATTGTGATGTTCATCCTCAGAGTTCATATTATCTTTTTGCTGAATTTTATCAAGATCGGTTCAGTGACTTACTTTCATCCCCTATTGTATTGGGTGAGCATCCCAAATGATTTTCTGAATTTCGATTCTGTGGTTTAATTGTGAAATCGTTACAGACAGAAAACTCACGCTCTCAGGAGTTTTTTTATTTAAAAAAAAAGAAATATTACGTGTTACGTATACATTTATATCTTACCAGAAGCAGGTACGCTGAGCCTGTGGCCTTTTTGGTCATGCTTCGGACACGGGTGGCTGGGGCGCATAAGTATGCCGGGAGACTTTTTCTTGTTTTATTTGTGTACCTGTAGCCCTTAAAGTTTTTTTTATTTGATTTATGTCCTCATCGTTTATTGCCACCTGGTCTGGTGATTATGGCCAAATAAAAGATTTTCATTCTTTCTTTCTTTTCTTTTACCTTTATGAAATTTCGTGTTTCTTACTTTGAAAATGACGGACTTCCATACAACTGTTAATCCCTTATTTTACATCCTTAGGGGATGAAATTTGCAAAAATTATTTTTTTATAGTGGATGCTTACAATATAAGCGGTTATCTCAGCGGTTTAGACTGCGTTGATGAATCAGTGATTCAGTCAGTCAGGACAAGTATTTACTTATGTTTATATAGATAGATTTCTTCTTAGAGTCTGTCAATCTGTAGAGCGTAGCTGAACACGATAGGAAGTTTTCTAGCTGAACGTGATTAGAAAACTTTTGATATAAAATTTAACCGTGCCTAACAATATGCGGGGTGCAGTAAAAAAATGTATTACACGGCTGGGGTTATTATGTCCAGTATTGCTATAATTTCAATTGTTTATTTCTTTTGGATATTCATCTAAGTTCATATAAAATAAAAATCTTGACTTGTGATTGAAATACATCTTTTCATTTTATATTGTAATTAAAAGCTAATTTTATTCGTTCTGACGTAATAAAAATGCAAGGTCTTAGAATAAAGTTCCTGAAAGGAACCAGAGTAGCGATTGCGCTTGAATAGGTACCTAAAAAAATTATAATAAATTTTGATTTTGTTTTCAACAGTAATCAAGCCATTTTTTAGCAGAAACAAATGCAACAAAAATAATATTTGCAAATGAATATACGTAATTTCGTTATTTATTTTCTAAATAAGATTTATATAGATTTATACAAATCAAAATACAATATATTTTTATCGTGATGTTGGCAGCATTGCATCGTGAAGTGGTAAACGAATAATGAGAAGATGAACGAAGCGTAGCTTGCTTCTCATTGTAGAATTCAGTCAGTCAAAAAGTAAACATGGCGGCGATCGACGTTGAGCCACCAAAAGTGAGTCAATTTATTGGAATATAAGTTTTAAAGTAAACTGTTACGATATATTACATTTATTTACCCGCGTTATCACGTACTATTGTTAGTAATCGTTGCTATTACTGATTCAATGCGGTGTTATCAGTGTAATAAGGTGTTGGGCGTAGTTCTTCCGATCGGTAAATTGTATAAATATAATCCGAATAAACGCTTATAAATGTATTTTAAAACATCCTCACTGATATTGGAATGAAAACAACAAACAGTTTGAGTTACACGTATTATCGTTTTTAATTGGGCGTTATTAAGTGAAACGGGTCGAGGGCTTATACCTGGCCTGTCGGCTGTCTGCCATACATTTCGTAGTGAGAGATCTGTGCATTTTAGATGGAGCATAGTATGCGTACGCTGAAGCTGTCAGGGCACGTCGGCTTCGACAGCCTGCCGGACCAGCTGGTGAACAAGAGCGTTCAGAACGGGTTCGTGTTCAATATCCTCTGCATAGGTGAGTGGTGATTCATTACAATTCCTTAGGTACTGTACTAACACGCCTACATGGCTTATCTCTCGTTACATTGTAATTAGATAGTTAAATGTAAATATATTTTGACGAACATAGTTATAGTTGGCCATCAAATGAAACTATACATCCAGTTTTGTATTCTTGGTATATAAACCATAATATACCATTGAATTCTTAGTTGAACAACTTTTTTTAAAAGTGTTATGGGAGAACAGTCCCTATTTGTGATTGTGGCTAAGAATAAAAAATACAGTTAGTTTGTTATATAAAGGATGGGATAAATTCATGTATGATTCTAAGTAGATTCAGTTTTAACTAATACATACATAATTATACATAAGATCGGGTTTAATGGCGAATCTTGGGGGAGGCCTATGTCCAGCAGTGGACTGCGATAGGCTGATGATGATGATGATAATTAATTATTATAATGAATTTCATAATTATACATATATACTTTCTTGGTGGTCTCTTTTTCTTCAATATTATAACATTTCTATTATAATATTTCAAATTGCTTATCAACTATATATCTATATTAAAATTCAAAAGTTAAAGCAATAAATCTGTAACTTAGAGGTGCATAACATCAAATGAGTCAAATAGAACCAAAGTCTGCAAAAATGAGATGTATATGGCAATTTAGGAAATTAAAATCGACATTGACTATTGCAATGATTAATAATTAAATACGGTTATAAACCCTTCTAAAACACAAAATAAAAGTTGCTTTAGAACCAAAGTTGGCAATCTTTCACTCTCAACCAATCATATATGGTAGGATTAAATTCTTTAAGCAATTCTGGACAACTTGGTTTTGCTATTTCATTATTGCTAAAACAAGATTTTGAAAAACTGAGTTACCAGTGTATACCTTTGAAGTACAGAAATTATTGTTACCTTATAAAATACAGGTGAAACCGGCCTGGGCAAATCAACTTTAATGGACTCACTATTCAACACAAATTTTGAATCTTCGCCAAGTCCACACAACTTGCCCACTGTGAAACTGAAGGCTCACACATACGAACTACAGGAGAGCAATGTGAGGCTAAAGGTTAGTGCTAAGCATGTCACAGCCAGCTAGAAAACACTAAATAAAAGTAAAGGTAAATACAGGTATTCCACATGTCAAATATTTTTGACTAGAGCTAAGTTTATTGGAGAGACGCATCACGAAAGCCGCTACCAAATGATTCTGGACCTGACGTAACCAAGACCATTCTGCCAAGAGAGCACAACTAAGAAGTTTATTGGCTGTCAAAGCGTTGATCAAATATGCAATCTTCTAACTACTGTGGTCAAACATATGTGACAAGTGAAATATTGATATTAACTCTTGAACTCTTTCGTGTCATGGTGAATCTTTTTGTTGTAAATAATATCCATCTTCATACATCCTATTGCAAGGCACATGCTTTGCTAAATTGGTGAGGGTTTAAGATCATAAATGTATGATGAACCTGTAAAATTTCTCATGTGATGGAAATTCATCTTATTATACAAGATTTAAAGGTAGTACACATACATACTGGTGGGCGTACAATTTAATTCACATTGGTATTGAGCTATTAAATACAGGTTGGTAGCTTGATATATTTGCATTTTGGTGGTATTTTTAAGCATTTCCATGCATGAAAAAAGAATGGAAAGAAGTTTTTGAGAATGAAGATTTATGGAAAACCTCTGGATTTATAGAATTTATGGATTTTTTTTATTATTGGGCATTATTACCAAGTTTTCTGTCTTATTTAACAAGTAAAGGTGATCATTTACCATCAGGTGGTTCACTTGCTTGTTTTGTTAAAAAATATTGCATATAATAAAAATAGATATTAGCATTTTAATTTAAATATTATTAAAATTACAAGGAAACTCATATATTAATTATATGTCATCCATTTGTGTAATCAATATACTAATATCTCAGTATAAAGTATAAACATTTTTAAAATATCAGTAATGTGGAATGTTAATTTGTCATTTGGTTTTTATTTCTCCATGCTAAATGTAATGTAAATTCGCCCAACAGTTAACAATCTGCGACACAGTAGGCTATGGTGACCAGGTCAACAAGGAGGATAGTTTCAAAGCGGTGGTGGACTACATTGACGCACAGTTTGAAGCGTTCCTTCAAGAGGAGCTGAAGATCAAGAGAGCACTGCCTACCTACCATGACAGCAGGCTGCATGTCTGTTTATACTTCATATGCCCCACTGGTGAGTTATAGCTGTAATTAGTCATGAGTCATTTACAAATAATGTCGGCCACAGTGGTGTAGTAGAGTCCATGTCTGTAAGGGCCGCAATCAGACAACTCTATTTATAAAACGATTGGGGCTATGTTTGAAATTCGATTACATAAGAATGTGGTTTTGGGGCCCTCCAAATCTTGGATAAGTCCACAGATTTTGGCGTCTCCTTTAAAATAAAACATTTATGAAAGTGCTACAGACTATGATTCAAAATTAATTTGTTTGTAATTTAATTTGCTTTGAAACATCAAAGTATTAGTAGAGCTTTGAGTTTACAACATGCATTGGATTATTGTTTTTTTTATTTGACGTCACTCTGGTTTTGTGCCGTGGCCCGTGTCCCTCGCTTAATCACCATCAAGCTGTCACTAACATTGTTGCTAGCCGACAAAATGAACATCTGTAATGTAGTGGAATTTTTGTTTGAAATCAAACTGCATGTTATTCCTGTTAAGGTTAAACTAGTTATTTTATATAATTGCTGATTGATAAGAGTCAACCAACACGAGGAAAAATATTTAATGAATTTATTTTATATTGTGGTATTATGAGGTTGTTTTAAAATATACGTTTTAGTTTTAAGTATAATTTGTGATAAAAGTTGATTGAAAGAGAAGATTGGTGGCATTAAGTCCTGCCTATGCATTACTTTATTATAATATCAGTCTTGTGTTAAACACTGTTGCTGCGAAGCAAGGCCTTCCTGCACTAATGAGAGAGGTCAGCCTTTAGTCCACCACAATGACTTAATGTGGTACACCTACGGCTGAGTTTCTTGGTGCTTCTTCTCAGACTAGTAGGCATTTCCGAAGCACCAGTAGACTTTTACATTATTATGACATGTAAAAAGTGCCCCCAGTGGCTTTATTTATTAAATAAAGATTTGATTTATCATTTCACAAACCTTTGAAATTATTATAGAGCATATGCAGGTTTTCTCACATTTCCTGCATCGTTAAAGCAAGCGATAATTGACAAAGAATACATACGTCTTAGAAAGTCAGAGGTATATGCTATTTGGGTTGGTTTCGAACTTACGACTTTGGTCTAGGTAGTCCGTACCACACCCAACTAGGCTATTGCTGCGTATTTACGTTATACAAAGTGTAGATATTCACAAATCAATAATAATTTATGAAATATGGAAATGCATCGGCACGTACTATTTACCTTATATGCATACAATCGCATGATTATCAATATGCGTCTGTTGTAATACTTTCACTCGGTTGGGGACCCGCGCGCGCTCCGTACTGTACCCGCACTGCAGCCTACTGACCCACTACTCATCACTTGTCCTTGACATGGTCACATGGACATCACTTCGGTGCCCACTCATATTGTCGACTATATTTGTTTCGTAGTTTTGACTGTAGAGTTTTAAGTTTCGTTCTTTTGATGCATTTTATTTTCATTATCAACGTAGTCTAGTGCAGGTGCCGCGTGAGAGAATCGGCAAGGTCTACTCAGATCTATTCTATTTTTCAGAATAATTATAACATCCTAGATTTTCGGAAAGTACAGTACTCGTATGTGGAAGTAGGTAGTCTCCCGTCCAAATTTATTTAGTCGTTTCATTAGTTCAGACAACGTTATAGTCGGCTTCTCTTTTAATTTCAAGTAAATAATCATATCAGCTGAGAAGGCTTCTTTTCAACTCGGCAGACTGACCAGTGTTATACAGGATGTTGCTACTGCAACATCCTGTATAATTAATGCTTAGATACTCGGTTGGCACTTTTTTTTAAAGGTAACAATAACATAGACTATATACTATAGACTGCCTTGGTGGCGCAGTTGTAATTGCGCATGCGTTACGACTGCTGTACTGAGGTCTCGGGTTCGATTCCCGGGTCGTGTTAAGTGATATTGGATTTTTCTAACTAGAAATTCTCAGTATTAATCCGGAGTCTGGAATCTGTGCCCGGTATGGCGATAGGCTCGCCCCCTATCACATTATGGGACCGAAATTCGGCGAAAAGTGGGTGTACTGGTTACACCTCTGCCTACCCCTTCGGGGATTATAGGCGTGAGTGTATATGTATGTAACAATAACATTTTAAGTTCTTGCTACAAAAATGCCAATTAAAAATTCTAATACCAATTTTTCTTTTTTAACCTTACTAAAAAGTTTCTAATCCCCGACTCTATACATGGTGCTTTTATTAGTACCCCCTTTTGCAACAGCCTGTATATTTGTATAGTAGTATAAATATAGTAGGAGTGCTGCAGCTGGTATGCGACACACGCGTGGCCTCGACTCTAGAGTCTTTACCACCACGTAGTACGCACTAGCACACTTCCCTGGACGCGGCTAACGGGAACGGACACGTGATGAGTATTGACATGCTCTATTTGACATTTTTGGCCAAATTTAGATTGATGACCTTGAATGTTTTTGATATGATGCTTAATTGAGTATTAAGATTACTATATGTCTTACAAACCAATGCCGGTTTGCTTGCGTGTTTATATGCCTATGTACTTCTTTTTCTCTTCTTTCTTTGTTACGTCTTTTTGGTTCTAAATCATTTGTAAAAATTAAAAAAAAAACATAACTTTAGACATGATTAAATTACTGCCTATGTTTTTTAATCTATACTAGATTTAAAAAAACATATGCAGTAATGGGGGCTACCGATTGAAGTGAAAACTTTGGAATTACTGTGTTCTTTTTTGAAACAAGTTCATGAAGTAGTAACTTTTTGCTTATGATTGCTTGTCAATAATTATAGAACTACATAGGCGTGTTAATTAATGTCAAAAGTAAAATTATCTGCGCGTGATGGGCACGCGAGTTTTTTCCCCAAAAGTGTCCAACGTGCCTAAAGAAGTTTTCACTTCAAAAGTTTCCACTTCAATAATCGATATATTTCCATATAAACTATATCGCCAAAAATATTAATGCAGTTTTACGGGTTCTATCGCGGTTTATTTAACTTTTTTAATCCCGACGTTTCGAAAGCTTTCCAGCCTATAAGAAATCATTAAATATTTTAGTATATCGATATTTATTCAGCAATACTATTTGAAGACTTAAATACCGTTAATTTTCCCAACACTAACACTCCTCTGGGAGCTCTATTGTTGGTCACACGAGTGACCTACAATGCCTGGTATACAGTATCCCAGTATTTTTCTTTAGCCGATAATTACACGGTTCTTAATAAGGAAATATTTTGAATCTATTATAGTATGTCGATTTGAATTATTTTCTTCGAAATCTATGAGTAAGCAGTAGTAATAAAACGCTATTGTGTGATGTGTTATCATTACCGATATGCAGTGCGTTACAATTGACACAGTAAATGGTTACTTGTTTGTAAACATTCTTGATTTGTGTATAATGTACAAGTCGTTTTTACCCACGATTTGATCCGTATACTAGAATAAGTTCTACATACTAAATTAATAAGATCGTTACTATTTACCATTTTTACCATAGATAAATGTGAGCAACAACCTAAAAAAAATAGCGCTGTATTAAAATATGTCCCACTGCTAGACACGGGCCACCTCTACTTATGAGAGGGGTTAGGCCTTAGTCCACCACGCTGGCCTAATACAGTAGAATTCACGATATATATATTCCTTCACCGTATCAACATCTTACCAAAGGAAAAAAACTGTGCAGATCTAAGGTAACACAGATAGACCTCGGAATGCGACTAGGCAGGACGAACTATTTTGTTGTTTTTCACCATCTTCTTTTTTCTCCATGAGGAGGTATTTTAATACATTTGTATTTCACTTTTTCTACACACATTCTATTCACTAGAATTATCTCTGGTTAATAAAATATTTATTGTAGGTTTATATTGTCAATTCAAGATAAAAAAAGATTAGTTATTGGGCTATTTGTTAATACATTTACAAGCGTAATTACATTTCCAAAAACCCCCCATTAGGTTTTGTGCACAGAAGCCGCAGCGCTAATTTTCATACTATGAAATTTGGAAACCTTGACACGTTCGATATCAATTAAACATTTAACACGGCCACATACATGAAGCTAGAAAGGTCGCTGGTGAAAGCCGGTGAAAGACAGCTCCACATATTTAGGAGATCACGGTCGCTGCCGGTGATACATACTGTCACATCCGACACTGTAACTCCTGTCAACCAGGATGGAGAAGGGCACATATTCTTTGACACCGAATAGTGAAGCTTGGCGAGTCTTTAAGAATGATAAACTGACTTAATACTGCAATGAAATTGATCAAATCTTAATGCGTTGTTATCAATCATAAGAACTACCAGTGCAAATGTAAAACACCATGTTAACTGGTCTTAATATGTAAGTTATGGAAATCTATGTGATGCTGACTATATTGGCATAAGCGTTTCATCTTTCTCGATTGAAAATAAACCCTCAAAAGGTTTATATTGCAAAGCGTTTTTTCAGAATATTTTTTTTTAAACTTCAATAATTAATCATCACGGTGGTTTTTTTTATTCTTGCACGGCAACGTGACCATCGTGCACCTGATGGTAAGCGTAGTGCCGTCCAGATAGAGTATCAAGTAACTAGAGAAGTAGAGACAACCATTGTTTGCTACTCGACACAATCGTGCCGATCTGCTAAGTAGCTTCTTCTTTATCTCTTTAATCAATAATCGCTGGCTCATCAATTCGTTGGTTTTATGTTCCATAGACTCTCCAAACACGTCTCTTGTTTTTTTAATGACCAAGGAAAAACTTCATAGTTCATTTGCTTCAAATATTCGGGGCTTAGTTCCCAAGGTGATAATTCCAAGTGATGGAATATTTAACATTCCACACAGTTGATTACACAGCTCATTATGATTTACGACTGTCCTTTGTAAACATCGACAAGTGCTATGTGTACATATTGTCTTGTTTGTTTGATTTGTTTATGTGGACATAACGATGTCATAATTTCCTTTCGATGTGTCATTTTTAATAGAATAACGTTTTCTGGGAAGAGCAACATTAATAATTTAACACATAGACTGTACTTAATTGATGTCATGTTTATTTAAAATCAGTTTTTAATTTTAGTTAAACTTATTTTGTTTACCTGCATACATTGGCACAGTGTATAATAAGGGCTGGTATTATAATTATTATTTAACTTTACATCTCTTATTTTAGGTACAGCTATTGCTTGCTGTTTGGTATTCGTTGAATATTTTTTCTCTGCCCTAGGTCATCAGATCTCATCATTCCTAACACTACCTGAATGTGTAATTATTTACCTATTTATAATGATCTTAATCAAACATCATAGACGAGTTCTACGATTATTTTGTTTTCAGTTTGATGTGCTTGTATAATGGACTGCAATTTTGTAAATCTCTACAGTGTAAATGAATCACTATTACGTTTGCGTACAATATAATTTAATTACGTCTGAATTTGAACGTTATCTTCTTAAATATGTTCAAGATAATGCAGAAATTATAGTTTAAGATTTGAGGCGCCAGAGAAAGTTCATAAGAGTCCATATAAAATTACACAAAACTTATCGTAACGATGAAGTAAACATATCGTTAATAGAATAACAAGTGATGCAATGAGTAGGAATCATAATTATTTAACAATTTAGTTATCTATACTAATATTATAAAGTGGAAAGATTTGTATGTATGTTTGTAACGAATTTTAAAAATTCGTTCTCCATTTGAATGCTATATTATCACTAATTAGAATAGGCTAGACAACTCCTTCGATTGTATACTTCTGCTCCCGAATATAACCTCCACGCGGGTGGAGCCGCGAGCAACAGCTAGTAACTAATAAGTACTTTATTCAGTCTGGATCGTGTTCTGCATATTTATGTTACATCATGTTAATAATCATCATAAGCGTAATGTAGTTTTTTTTATTAATAATTTTAAATATTAA
Organism: Laothoe populi; assembly: GCA_905220505.1. Classification (NCBI taxonomy): domain Eukaryota; kingdom Metazoa; phylum Arthropoda; class Insecta; order Lepidoptera; family Sphingidae; genus Laothoe; species Laothoe populi. Next base: position 17,295,784 of record HG992168.1, read on the forward strand.
ACTAAATCAAATTATTTATTTAGTAAATTAGGCCACTATGGGCTCTTTTTACATACATGTCATAATAATGTTAAAGTCTACTGGTGCTTCGGAAACTCTGGAACTCGTCTGAGAAGAAACTCAGCCGTCGTCTTTTGTAATTTGTCATTACATTATATAAAAATAATTCACATATAAAATTTATTTATTTATTTATTAATCAGGCAGGCAGTTGTAATGCAACTGATAATGCCTGTATCCGGTATTACAATACAGTTATTGAAATCCTAAGTAGATGTGGTTTTACATTTGAGGTAATTATCAAGCCGATTCTTGAACTGATTTATATTTTGGGCTGAGACTACGTGTTCTGGGAGCCCATTCCAGGCTCGGACCACTCTGTTGTTGATAAAATGTTTGTGCGGGTTGTTGTTTGAGGCAGAGGTACATAATTTAAGATGGTGACCTCAAAGATGAACATTATGACTCCGTATAAACAATCTGTCAAAATTTTACATACATTTTTATTCTACAAACAAGTCAAATTCACATGAGACAAAAAAAACTGTTTAGGACTGGTATACATGTCAATACAAAAGACCCAAATTAAACCAAACCAAAGCCAGATTATGTTGAAGTAACATGTGATACTGTTGGGAGTATTATTATTACACAGTTTTTATCTGTCACATCGTGAAATATAATGTAGGATACCGCATGTTACAGGTCATGGCCTCAAGTCCATAGACCTGGTGTGCATGAAGAAACTGGACACGAAAGTGAACATCATCCCCATCATAGCCAAAGCAGACACCATCTCCAAGACTGAGCTGCAGAAATTCAAGGTTTGTTTATTGGTGAAGTTTTTTTAATTGCGTACAAAATACGCCTCGCCGCGGACTGCCTCGGTGGCGCAGTTGTTATTGCGCATGCGTTATGACCGTTGTGCTGAGGTTTCGGGTTGGATGGGTGTGATATTAGGTTTTTTCTATTTAGAAAATACCCAGTATCGGCCTGGAGTCTAAAATTGTGCTCGGTATGGCGATAGGCTCGCTCCCTATCACATTATGGGACTGTAATAAATTCGGCGAAGAGTTGGTGTACTGGTTACACCTCTGCCTACCCCTTCGAGGATTAAAGGCGTGGGTGAGTGTATACGTACAAGAAACTTCAAAAGCAACATTGAAATTGAGGCTTTAAGAGCACTTTCATTTGATTTGAACTTAATTTACCCGTACGCTTATATTGTATATGTCCCAAAGTTTACCATTATTACCAACTCTCGTTCCTCAGTGAGCTAGTAGCCAGCTGTGAAACGAGAGGCCGCATATTCGATGCCCATACTGAGACAAATGTTTATTTATTTAGGAAGGCTTACAGACTAATAACAACAACGAATAAAATATATGATAAAAACAAATAGCTAATTACAAACCTCCACTGACTTATGACCAGGACCTGCTTTGTTTGTGTAAAGCACTAAAATTTGTTTCAGGTGTGGGTGTTGTGGGACTGTACTCTGTAGTCACTCGTAGTTGTTGACACCCACTATACAGGTTTTCCCAGTGTGGGGTCAGGGGCTATATGTGTTGGGTGTTTTAAAAAAAAGTACATTATTGCTAGAGTCTAGTCTAGCAGCTAGACTATTACAGGAATGATTATAATTATCATCGAAAGACCTTCAAGGTTGACAATTTATTGGTGTGACCATCAGGAAATTCTATATGAGTATAAAAATATGTCTATAAAAATATATTAAAAAAAGTAGGGAGTAAAATACAAGCCAAAATCAATATTATTTCCATAATATTAAAGTTAAAAATCGCATGTAAGAACGGCGAGTGTTGCCAGTCGCCAAGCTTATGATACATGACTGGTTAAAACACAAATAATTAAAAATTGTATTCCAGTCGAAGATAATGCTGGAGCTGCAGTCGAACGGCGTCGAGATCTACCAGTTCCCGGTGGACGACGAGTCGGTGTCCGAGGTGAATGGCACCATGAACTCACACATACCGTTCGCCGTGGTCGGCAGCACGGACTTCGTCAAGATCGGCAACAAGACGGTACGGGCCAGGCAGTATCCATGGGGCACGGTGCAAGGTAACATACTGGTTTTCGTGATCCTTTAAGTTGTTTAATTTATAAAAAGTACACCTACTTCAATAAAAATCAAATTATGCGTCCCAATAAATTTTGAGGGTTGCCCTCGATTTTCGAGTTCCCATCATCAGATCCTGACTTGGTGCCAATGGGACCTGCGAAGTGTACCCTTTTAAACAAAAAAGAATTTCTTGAATCGATCCAGGCGTCTTCGAGTAATCGGGAAACATACATAAAAAAAGATTCCGACGAATTGAGAACCTCCTCCTTTTATTGAAGTCGGTTAAAAGCACTTAAGCACACCGGCATCATTCTAGAGACCTAAGATGATTACATTGTTTATTATTGGTTGATACTATTTTTGTATCGCTCCTATCAAGTGAAGTGTAGTTATGTTTGTGTTTGTGAGCTAGTGACCTTACTCGATAGAGCCCAGCTCAGTTGTTCCTCACGTCTTGAATCTCTGTTTAAATTGGGTGACGATGCTAAAATGAGAATAAATATGTTATGTAGAAATTCCAATCTATAATTAGTAAAATATTTTTTTTTCAACAAATATGTAGATACCTAAATATTAACTATATGATTGCATGGATCACGAATGATATATTTTATTGTATTAGTATTTTTATTGTCAGAATCTTTTTTTTATGTATGTTCGCCGATTACTCGAAGACGCCTAGACCGATTCGAGAAATTCTTTTCTTCCCGGGTGGTCCCATTGGCATCAAGTCAGGGTCTAAAGATGGCATCTCAGAAACATCGAGGGCAACCCTCAAATTGTATAGGGACGCATATTTGGTTTTTATTTAAGTCGGTGTACTTTTTATGAATCAAAAACTTTTTTATAATCATCTGTGTATGCAATGCAATGTACCCATGATTCCTGTAGTTGTGTATATATGTATAGTGGTATGTATGTGTTGTACTGTTGTAGTGGAGAACGAGTCCCACTGCGACTTCGTGAAGCTGCGCGAGATGTTGATCCGCACCAACATGGAGGACATGCGCGAGAAGACGCACGCGCGCCACTACGAGCTGTACCGGCGGCGCCGCCTGCAGCAGATGGGGTTCACCGACGTCGACGCAGACAACAAGCCGGTCAGTACCTACCTACCTACACACTGCACGTTGAACAAGCATACTGATCACTACTCACTGTTCATTATACAGGGTGTTGCATACTACATGGTCAATCATCAATAGTTGTTCATACAAAAACATAAATAATAGGAATTCCTAGTAATGGTACATACAACATCCACAAAAACTAATCTGGATTATTATAAAATGTTTCTACCTAGTAAATACGAAGTGTGGTTTTCTCATTAAATCTGTTTTTTATCAATATATAATGATTTATTATTTATATATTATGTGGTAAAATACTACTCAAATACAAGTCTACACCCAATATATAAGTTAGCATTAACTGTATTTTAGAATGTTGCCTTTTCCATAGTTTTCCTATTTTAGTGTAAAACATTATGCAGTATGAGTAATAAGTAGTGTCCGTGTCACAGGTATCGTTCCAACAAACATTCGAGCAGAAACGCAGCGCACACCTCGCCGAGCTACAACAGAAGGAGGACGAGATGAGGCAGATGTTCGTGCAGAGAGTCAAGGAGAAGGAGGCAGAGCTCAAGGAGGCTGAGAAAGAGGTACTGCTGTGTGATACACCATTACATACATTCTACACCACTACTTTACATATTAATCCAATCTGAATAATGGGTTTAATATTCTGCGACCCATTGGAATGTAGCTAATATAATGAAATTTCGAGTTGATTGACATTAAATCATTCATTTGGAGTTGCTGACGATTTTTTATGTTTATTATGATCTTAATATCAAATTATTTGTTAACACTATTGAACAATAAACAAAATACCCCAAAGTCCCTAAACAGCAGTAACACCGCGCAGTATTAATTGTACGTGTGGTACTGGCTTTAGTGTTCTTCAAACAGTATTTGGGCAACTGTACTTACTATATAGCGATAGTCTCGCCCCATATTACATTGGGACCGAAATTCGGCGAAAAGTGGGTGTACTGGTTACGCCTCTGCCTACCCCTTCGGGGATTACAGGCGTGAGTGTATGTGTATGTAGATACTATATCGTGTATGAAATACCTAACTCCCAATTTTAGTTGAAAAAGTAAAAGTAATGAGTTTAAGTTACTTTGAAAACAACAATTTATACTACTATATTACACGTTCCAGCTGCACGCAAAGTTCGACAAACTGAAGAAAGATCACACAGACGAGAAAAAACGCCTCGAGGAACTGCGCAAGAAGATCGAAGACGACGCCATCGAGTTCAACCGGCGCAAGCAGCAGACCGCCGCCTCGCACCACACGCTCACACTCGGCAAGAGCAAGAAGAAGTAACACAGCCTCCGGACCACGAAATGTACACTCTGAACATGCACTGACACACAACACTGTCACTATACTGTGGTAGAGAAGTGGGGAGATGATTTTACATATATAGTAGGATTTTTAAAGAGTGCGGAATATTTTTTAGATCGGAGAGTATCGTTGGTAAAAGTGGATTATAAATTGATCTAGTGGGTTATATAATAGGTCTAGAGTTGGGGTACGATGTTTGGCCGTTTTTAAGCCTTCTGCGTACTCTGACACTAGACCCTCGACCGCTTCTTCACCTTTCTTGCCCACGACGTAGTGTGAAGAGGCAGGCCGGCATGATTGTGTTGAGTAGCGAGGGATAGGTTGTCTCACGCTACTCGATACTCTAATTGAACGGCACTGTGCTTACCATCAGGTGCAGTGGTCACTTTGCCGTGCCAGGAAAAAAAAATGATTTATGATCTTCAAGTTTCGAATCATAACGTTACTGTGTCTATTATAAAAGACTATTATGGAAGTGGGCTGAGATCAAACTTCAAATGCAAAAACTTCAAATTATGTATTTTTGCTGCTAATATTATATCTGAAATGTGTTGATGTTATGAAACAATTTTAGTTTAAATATAAAAATATGTAAAATCGTTTCTCCATATGGATTGGAAATAAGAATTGGACATTTCGTGTTCGACAACAGAAATCAAATATTTCATCAACATTGTAGATTTGACATCGCTGTTAATCTCTTTTCGGATCTTGCTAATCAATTTCTCTAGAGTCTCAAACGTAATGTAAGAATATAAACATTATTTAAGGCAGGCAGAACTGTATGTGGGCATTGTACGTGAATTATGGATATGAACTCTTTGACTGTAGATTCTAAATACATTGCCATGCTTGAGCTGGGAATATTGCAGTTATAAACATCATTGGAAGATCTACCTAGTGGTAGGATATCTACCAGCCCGGATACCAACCACAATACACAGGGTGTATACACTCATAGTGGCACACGCTAGTGTGTCGCGTTCCGGGGTCAGCCAGTGTACATCCGGTTTTTGTTGGGGTACGATGTTTGGTTGTGTTGCAGCCTTCTGAGTACTCTGACACTACTGCCCTTGACCTATTGACCTTCACCTTGCCCATGGCTTAGTGTGAAGTGTGAAGAAGCAGGCTGACATGATTGTGTGAAGTAGCGGGGGATAGATTGTTTCTCGCTACTCGATACTCTAATTGGACGGCACTGCGCAGGTGCAGGGTGGTTACTTTGTAGTGCCAGAATTAAACAAAAATTATCCAATTGTACAAGTTCTAAAGCAAAATTTCAATAAGTATATTCTATAACCCAGCAGATACTGTTCATCCATACAGTTGTGTGTAGCCTGAGTCAACACACAGCGCGTCATGTCCATCTATACTATAAGCTTGTACTAAACACGTGTGCACACATACGCGTGTTGAAATATTTATCCCTCAGTAAATGGTTATAGATAACATTTTACCTACTGCATGTTATGTCGCTTATACTCTTTTAGAATTATGGAGACAAAACAATAGTGAAAATGACATCAATAATCCTTTCTAAGGTCATTAGAGATAAGACACATTCTAGATGTATCATAAATACACTACAATTAATTATAAACTTATATTTAAGGTGAGATCGGCCAAATATTTTTACCGCTTATCGATAATTTACCAAAATGTATTAAAATGAGATTGATTCTGTGTTTTATAGCCAGTTGATGCTCGACCGCGGTAGGGTTCGTGTGAAATTACTTCTTGCCTATTCTTTTATATATTTACATTTATTTATAATTCTATTCTTATGTTAAGATATCAAAATCGAGTCGGTTTAAACCTTTTTTTAAAAGGTTGGTGTAATTTTGTCACTATATCATTTGATGTACTAACCTAAGATATATCTAATCTCAGATTTTAGATGACCGTGTCGGTAGCTGGTCGTTGGGTATTAATATCCGCCCGGATAGATAGGAACGTACACAGGGTGTAAAACCCGCCATAGAAGCACACGCAAGTGTGTCTGCGCCTTGACCCGATAATAGGAAATCTATCTACCACTAAATCAAAGCTGATATTTTTTCCATGAAATTTTTCAACTCGATATACACAATTCCCGCCGATTCGTATTTTTTCCAACATTCTTCTTTCCTTATATTTATAGAGCATCGCGGTCGAGCATGTACGTTTAGTTTTTAGGTTTTATATATAAGTATAAACATAGTTGTGTTTATATAGTCTATGGTAGGTTTGTAAATGAATTCCATTATGCGATGACAATAGGCTTCATTTAGATGATGACAAAATAATAGCATACAACTAGAAAGCATGCTACATCCATCAAAAAGCATAACTAGAGACATTTAGGGATTTATTATAAAACAAGACAAAAATTAAACTGCTATCTTCTGGTTACTATGGCAACCCATAATGACCTATGAAAGTTGTCTATGTTTTGTAATAAGACTTATTAGTAATGCTTATAAATAATCGACAATTGTAAATCGAATGAAGTATAACAGGGGCTTATGTACTGAGTAACTCTGTGTGTCCACTTTGCTCTCTAATGTCATGCGTATTTTTTCATGTAATCGAATGTGACTTTACTTTGCATTTATTAATCCATTCCTACACATTTTATACTTAATTATTTCAAGTATTTAAATAAATACATTTTTTTAACTTTGCGTTTTATTTATACTTTTATACAGTGAACTTTAACTCGAACCTCGATATGTCGAAAAACTTGAAAAAATGTTTTGTTCCCTTCTCTTCCAAGCCCCAAAGCCGCCTTCATTATTCGAAATCTCAACCCTCTGTTAGTCGAAATAATCAGTGAGTCCCTGCAAGCCATTTTGGTACATACTTTCCCTCTATAAATTGAAAAATTTAATTGGACCTCTGTATCTCGAACATAGCAATGCTTTATTTTACAACCTTACAACTCGATTATTTAAAACTAAATACCTCTATAGTTCGGAGAAAAATAAAGTACCGGCTTTAAAAATTTGCCAATTACACATTGGCATATACACCAATTATACACATGTAGGTACACCATTGTTTCTTAGAAAACAATTTGGGAGTAAGTATACAATAAATAAGATTACTACTTAAGGAATTTATGAGTCAAATTCCTGTTGACACTCAAAATCAGTAAGAATAAATCTTATCCTCTACATAGTCGAAAAGTCAAAAACCTCCATAAAAGACTATCCCGCCCACACACCCGCCATTGTAACTCCTATTAGCCAGGATCGACAATGGCACGCATTTTCGATACCGAATAATGAAACTCGGGGAGTCTCTGGGAATGCTTAATAACTGTCTTATAACGCAACGAAAATAATTAAATAGACATAGGGAGGAGTTGGAAATAGGAATTGTCCACTTCCCTCCATAGCAAACCAGAAGACAAGTAATGAACTAAAGAGGTATTAACCTCCAATAAAGGACATTTACGTCTGGAGAAGCCAGACGTAAAGCACCACGGTAGTTACTTAACGGGTCCTATCATGCGTGCTTTTACGCTTGATTCCAATAATAGGTATGGCAAAAACGCCGGAAGGCATGATTCCTCCTAGTCTCCACAAGGTCCATATAGTATACAACTCCAGATGTTATCTACATACTGTCAAGCATAATGTTGCGCTCATTTTGCCAGAGACTACACTCCCAAAGAACATGATGCGCGGACTCACAGTTTGGTGTAGAACATGGGCACGCAGGCGAATCAACCAACTTAAATGAGTTATAGTTTGCTGTTAAAGTTGCCATGACCGGTGAGAAATTGTGAAACACAGTGATCAATTTCTAGTTAAGTCTTTGTTAGACGATCGCGAACTAAAGTAAAATACTGATATAAATGCCGCCCTTTAATTGAATTATCCCATCGACATTGCCATTCGTTTAGCAGTTCGTTGCATATTTCGGAACGCTGTTTAAAAAGTCTACCGATTCTCGAGAGTTCGCGCGACGTAAGAAAGTTTTTGTCCATATCCTCTCTCGTGGAGTAATACATAGCGGCTCGACGCTGTGCCTCCAGATCGACTGGAAGTGCACCCAAAGGAAGGACAATTAATTTTAAACACGCGCTAGCCAAATTTTCTAGTCCCGATCTACTATTCGACTGAACAAGCAAGAGCCCGTCGTCAGCATAGCCGGTTAAGGAGCAACCTTGAGGTAAAGTAAAATAAATAAATAAAGGGAGTGCGAAAAAGTCGTCGAAGCCTAAATTCCACAAGCACGGACCGACTACTGAGCCTTGTGGACAACCCATCGTAAGAGCCTTCGACGCTTGGTGGTGACCAAGTTTTAATTTGGTTGTGCCTAGACATAAATATGAATAAAATTAAATAAGTGAATATATATTATTAGGGCAGCCTCGGGTTTTCAGCTTAAGTAGTAGCATTGGCCATCACGCATTATCGAAAGCCCCGGATATGTCCAATAATATACCTAAGCCGTATTTACTATCCGAATTGCTAACAGTTCTTCTAACGGCTAAAGCGGCGTCATCAGTAGATTTCCCTACAGTAAAACTGAATTGCTTCTCATGTAACTTCAGACCACCCGTTATTAGCCGAGGAAAAAAATTATTATTGTTTATTGATCAAACGATTTCATTTCATTTATTAATGAAATTAAATCGTTTATTACTTGACAATAAACGATTTCATTTCAACAATAAGTCGTCCAAACCGCTTTTACGGAACGGATCGGGGCCTCGATCTGGCGGATTACCATTGCTAGCCGACATAATATTGATTCAACGCAACCAATAATAAATATCAAAATTAAAAAAAATAAAACTTATTTGAAACAATAATTATCTACGTACGGTTTTTTTTATAGACACCCTCAAAATAAAAATAAAAGTGCACTTACCGAGGAAAAATTTTGTTAATTATTTCGCTATTCCTAATTAAAACGCACAAAAACTTACGGACCGTTGTACACAAGGCAATACCACACAACTAGAAACAGTTCACGACCCGGCAAACGAACTCCAGACACGTTAAACACAATTTTAATTAGCAGCGCGTACGAACGTCACTGCACTGTGTTCTCGCGCGGAGGGAAATGACTCCTCCATAAGTAGAAAACTCTATAACTAATTTTTTGGCGTCTCCCTTGATGATCGACTTATAGAGGTTCTACTGTACCAGCTAATTTATTTTAATCCATACATATTAAAAAAAAGTGCGCACACAAATCCTCAAAGTTATATCGAAAACTGATGAAATATGAATAAAAAGACTGCCTCCGTAGCGCAGCTAGCTTTGAAATGACAGGTGGGTTCGATTCCCGCACCGAGCCGATTTGGTTGTTGTGGATCCGTAGTGCCTCGTCGTTCTTGACACAGTGGAATAATACTTACACATGATACATGTTATGACCTAGTGTGGATTCAGGAATATGTATGTGATTCTTGGGTGGGTGTATAAGAACAAGGGATAAATAAGGAAACATCTGATCATTTATGATATATTTAAAGTGCCACTGAATAAGGTTTCTTAGTTATGTATACTAACTAACTGTATGTATTCGCAACAGCAAAAATAAGAGTGAAATTTTCCGATTATGAATTATACAATGACTAGAACAAGTTTATCCACTATTATGTTAAACTAACGACACTCGGATGGGTTTGGGCAGTTCGTAACACATCGGCTTGTACATCTTCTTGTAGTAGGTGTAGCGGCGCTTGTGTGGAGTGACGGACGCTCGCACTGGGACCGGCACAGAGACTGCACTCAGTCTCAAAGACTTGCGACACTGGAAAAATAATCTCATAAAATACGAAGGTAGATATGATTTGATTGAAAGAATCATAAGTTGTATTTATAAGCCATTTTTATTTTGCCCTCAGAGTACATTGACATCGTTTTTTGTAAGATACAAATAGTTTTTTAGTTAATACACTGGTAAATAAAACACCAGTGGAAACCTGCATACCGGAGAATTCTTCGAAAAGTATCTTGAGGGAATGTAAATCCTACCAACCCGCATTAAACCAACGTGTTGGATGAAAAACTATAATTATATGTTAATAGATTTTACTAGTAAATAAAACATGATGAGTCATCAGTCCTATATTCTCAACCAATATTAAATTTACATTTAATTTTTTTCTTTAATATTATCCTCAAGAAAAATTACGATAAAATTGAAATATTATATCGTGCGAAAATATATGTTGCGTTATTCTGATGGAATCAGAAAAGGGGACGGTGAATCCAGGAAGTAGGTTGTATTTTTATAAATATATTAGTGTTTCCTGTATTACAGACCTGCAATGATACGAATAGATATATAGTTACCTATACTTATCAATAATTCAGAGTAATGGGCATACAATTCATTTGTCTTTAGTGAGGAAGCCTTATATTACAGAAGTACTTGGTGCTTACTGCTTACCCTTTCATTTCTACTTACGTGTTCAAGACCAAGCAAGCTGTTCTACTGTGCTTACAGTTTATGCAAATGAATAACATTTTTGATGACACTGATTCACGGATTGTAAATATAAAACGTTTGATGAAGTATTAAGTATCTAATACATTTTGTAAAAGTGTGTTAAAAAATTGAGTTTTAATTTCAAAATGATCACAGAACTATTTGATTGACCTATTTTTCTGTCTAATAAACAGACTGAACCATTAAGTTTACTGTGAAAGGAACTTAGTTTTGCAATGTGGGAGTAATGAGTTGAAAATATGTAAATGAAATGGCAATAAATACTGGATATTAAAAAGTTTATTATCAACCATACATAATTATAAAAGACTGTTGGCACTATATTGCAGTAGGTAATTCGATTGGCAGTTATACACTTCGTATTGCGTGCGTAATAAATAATGCTAAGCTTTAGTGATTATTAATGAATATTTTCAATACGCACAATTTAATTTGGCCGGTTTGAATTGTCACATCAACCGTTTAGGCCTTCTCTTTAGTTAATAACGCGGCGTCTCTCGGCAATTTAAACTGACCAAGTTATATTGTGCGCATTGTATGGTTTGTTTGCTGACACACAAATGGAATCACGACTGTAAATTCATCGCATAGATGAATGCACTGATCACATTTCCACTTCTGTACAGCATCAATAGTTTGTAAACTGTAGAAATCATCTGCACCGAATATTGCCCAATGACAGGAAGTTTCACCACCGCGACTGCTAGACAACACAAACTATGGAAGACTTAGGTGCGGACCAATTACCGAGTGCAAATGATTTAACAGAATTTCACAACTTGTGTGCGTTCAAACGTGATACAGAAACCGTTGTGCCGAAGTTAATGTGACTTAAGTAAATGATAACATTATACACTATTCGTTTATCACTACGAATCAATACACCATTACATTACAACTTTCGAGTGATCAACACATCCTACCTCCTATCTAGTGTCATTTATAACCGCTGAAGTACCGCGCTCGCACGGACACTCAGCCTTATTATTTTGTAAAAAGTACATTTAAATATGGTCTAGTGCATGTCTATCTATCGTCAGTGCAAAAATACTATCGTCTCTCAGAATATACCGCATTATAATTAAGTTTGTACGGTAGTGCTTTGAGGCCACATTGCAGCGAGTCACCGAGTGGACCTCGTCGGAGGGTCCAACCGGCGGGGTCCACTGCAGCCGCGCTATACTTAAAGGTATATCCAAAACATCACATAATATGTATGGTTGGATCATTAAAATGAATGAGACAAATAATAATTAAAATTCACATAATTGTCAATCCCAGTTAGTATTGGAACACGCTTTAAACAAAAGAAACTTAAAAATATATTGAAATTGGATATTATAAAATCAGAATCATCATTGCAATCGGATAAAAGGGCAATATAAATTAAATTAGAAATCATTAAAACAATTCATTATGACTAGTCTCCCGCTAATGTGGAGTGAATACGATCAATTAAATTACGGGAATACTTATAATACTAAGAGATAACATGAACGAAGAGATTACTTAATTGGAGAGATCTAAATAATGCTTATAAATGATCGCGAACTAAATTGAACTTTATGATACCTTATGTCAAAGTTTAAAACTAATGGAATGGGAACGCTTATCTCGGAGGAACCTCTCTGGGCGGAGGACTCCTGTATTTGGCTTTGATATGCAGAAATGGTTTTTTGGCGGTGTCCTCGTCAGCGATGGTCGCCGCGAGAGACAGTCGGATGCTCTCCTCTATGGCGGCCTGCGTCATGGCGCCGTTCACTGTCACTGACGCACTCTTATTCAAAGGTTTCATAGTGTCAATTGGCGTCGCGAGGCTCATGCTTCTCGTCTTTTTGGCATAACCATTTGTGTAGGAGACCGGTTTCTTAGGCTCATGGACGGGAGTGGAGGCGAGACTCTGGCTCCTGGTTTTCCTGGCGGTTGGCTCAGTGGGTGTGGAGGCGGCGCTTACACTTTTTTTGCGCGCCTGGTTGAGCCGCTCCGTGCCGCAGAACAATTTCCTATCCTCCTTCTGTACCTGCGCGAGACTCATGCTGCGGGACTTTTTCGGTGCGTTCAGCAGAGAGGCGGAGGTGAGCGACTTCCTGTACTCTACTGGTGGAGTGCGGATAGATCTACCGGTCGGTGTGTTTGGTGTGCTAAAGCTAGACGGTGCGGATTGTTTCCTAGCGCGTGGTGCGGGGGACTTCGGGGTACGACCGTCGACGGAGTCACCGCGGAGGGGCAGAGTCAGGGCCGACTTGAGGCTGCGAGCCACCGCCGGCTTATTTGGAGTGGAAGTACGCCGCGCCTCCGTCACCGGCGCCGGCACGGACCCTGGCACAGGCGAGCTCTTCCCACTGCTGGCCTTGCTAGAGGCGCGGGTCGTCCTCCCACTCTTGACATCCACAGGCGATGTCTTCCCGCTGATGGAGGAAGCTTTACTATCGACAGGCGAGACGGTGCCGGCGACGGAGGGCTCCTTGCTGGTGAGCGAGGCGGTGCTGGCGGGGGAGAGGCTGCGGCGCGTGATGGGAGACAGCTTGGTGATGTCGTCGCTGGAGCCTGTCAGTGGTGGTGGTGGTGTGGGGGGTGTGGCCAGTACGGGCAACACGTCTGCCTTGCGGCCCTGTGTGACGAGGCGCACCTGGCATGGCTCGTGGCGCGACAGGAAGTGCTCCAGAGTGTCCCACCCACCGCCCACGCGCACCATCATGTGACGACCCTTCAGCAGCTGACGATACAAACGATTTATTAGATGGAAGAAAAATATAAACAGGATACATTTTACAACGATATTGTGGGTGCCAGAATCACACTCTATCTATCTAGTGAAATAACAACTTCGAAATTGTACGTTTCGTGAGGACAGTAACATTGACGATTACTAATTTAAATATCAAAGAAAGAAATACCACTTATTCAGCACCCGTTTGACCCTTCTCGTTTCCTTTTTTAAAATATTAGCAATTTTCAGTCACGGTTAGTATTGAGCGTGTTTCTAGGGTCGATAATCACATATAACCAGGAGGCCTATTTGTTATTCAGTTTCCTTTTAGAAAACGACGTTATCAAGAAATGAAATCTTACCCGAATGAAGACGTTTCTGCCAGCGATATTGTACCGTCCCTCGCCGACCTTCTTCACCTTGAGCAGCTTGGAGCACTTGCCGGAACTGCAGCTGCAGCCGCGCTCCATCAGACGAGTCACGAGCTGAACCTGATCAATATAGGTTTATTAATGAATATCTGAATCAAGCAAGGACCGGCATTCATAGAAGAACATATTACACGGAGATCGCGGAGTAAAATTTTGTATTTGGTTGTCGCTTAAAACAAATCAATAAATTGAGTTTCATTCATTGACTGATAATGAGAGAATTGTCCTAAATAATGTACTTTATACACATAGTGTGGGATGCCCTGCTGCGCAGTGGACCGACGACTTGAAGAAGGTGGGGGGGTAGTGGATGGATCCGGGCTACCCAAGACCGGGATGGTTGGCGTTCACTTGGGGAGGCCTACCAGCAGTGGACGGCAATAGGCTCTGAGTATATACAATTCTTTAGGAACACATTGTACTGTTGAAGGGTAGCGGCTGACATTTTAATTTCGTTAATATAAAACTGTCTTAGAAGTAATCAATTTATGATGTATTGGTAGAATTAATGATCACGAAAAGATTTTTAATGATCTTATTTACAATAACCGACCTCATGTCCTTGACCTGGAACTATTAATAAGCAATAAATATTTTTAGAATTATAGGTACCCTCTTGTCAAGTTCGTTAGTGGGCTTCAGAGGTACATCAGAGTCGGTGCTCTCCACAGTGCCTTCGGACTTGGTGCTTTCAGCATCGGCGTTGTCTGTCACAGATAGTGCCGCTGGGGATTGGAAACGAACAATTAATTTCCCTATAAACACAGTCTTCAAGATAGACTAACGCGTTAAAGTGACTAACAGCAACAATTCTCTGCATGGCTGTCAAACAACAAAATAAAACCAGAGATTGTTCCTCCAAAACTGATAAATGAAACCGAGTTAATAAGCGATGGCACAAAAGTATGTGAAATTTTCAACTGCTTCTTTTCAACAATTGGGTCGACATTAGCAAAAAAAATTACAGGAAATACTCACAATACTTACAGCACAACTCCAAACACCCCCTCCAACAACCACCTTTCGAATCTATCACAATGTTCCAAAGACGAAGTCATTAAAATAATACAAAGTCTTGACCCAAACTGCAGTGGAGGTCTAGATTGTATAACAACCAAAGTTCTCAAATGCATAAGCAGCCTGATAGTAGATAATTTAACAAACTGCATCAACTTTAATTTAGCTAGAGGGACCTTTCCCGATGATCTCAAGGTTGCCAAAGTTACGCCTATTTATAAAACAGGAGCTAAAACTGATCCAAGCAACTACAGGCCTATTTCAGTTTTACCCATAATTTCTAAAATTTTTGAAAAAGTTATTTACTCGCGCCTTGATAAATACCTCACTTCAATCGATTTTCTCTTCAATCGTCAATATGGGTTTCGCCCTAAATCTAGCACTCTTTCAGCAACCATTGATTTGATCACTAAAATTCAAACTAACATTGATCAAAAACAGTTAGGTCTAGGAGTATTTATAGACTTAAAGAAGGCTTTTGATACTGTCAGTCACCCAATCTTGCTACAAAAACTAGAAAATATGGGTATATCGGGATCAGCTCTGGCCCTGTTTAAATCTTATTTGTCTGATAGATTCCAAGCAGTCAAGATAGGTAAATACCGTAGCCAATTACATAAAATAGCAGTAGGGGTACCACAAGGTTCGATACTTGGGCCATTACTATTTCTAATATACATGAACTCAATACATGAACTCCCACTTCATGGACACCTATCACTTTATGCTGACGATACTTGTCTTTTTTATTTTGGAAAAAGTTTACATGATATAACAAAACAGGCTCAAGAAGATCTCTGTAAGCTCTCAATTTGGTTTCGGAATAATCTTCTTACAGTCAACACAACTAAGACCTGTTACGTCATTTTCAAACCCAAAAATAAAAAAGTGCCACCTCATACACCACTCACAATTGACGGTCAGACCTTACACCAAAAACACTCAGAAAAATATTTAGGACTAAGATTAGATTGTCATCTAAATTGGAATACCCACATTGACCACGTGAAATCCAAGCTTTCATCATTATTAGGGTCACTATGTAATATTGCACACTACCTTCCCCGCAGCGTCAGCCAAATCATTTATAATTCCCTAGTAAAATCACATCTCCTATATCTTATAGAAATTTGGGGTTTCGCGCCGAGAACTAACTTAAACGATTTGCAGGTTACACAAAATAAGCTAATCAAACTGCTTTTTGGTTACAAATATTTGACATCCACAACTAAAGTTTACAAGGAAACACAAATCATGAACATAAAACAACTACACGCATACTGTACTTGTATACTCATATGGAAAATACTAAATGGAAGTATACACACGCATATAACATTCACAAAAGTCCACCAAGTGCATGATCGAAGCAGTCGTAGAAAAAATAATATAGTTACTCCGGTTATACATACTAATTATGGCAAAAGAACAATCAGTTTTGAAGGGGCACAGATATTCAATAAACTACCAAAAGATGTTAAAAATGCGGTTTCGTTCGGCATATTTAAATACAAACTAAAACAACATATTTCAAACACTTTATTTTCTGTATTGACCTACACTGTGACATGCCGAACGAACTCGTCTTTATTTATTGTAGCAAACATAGGTCGGCGTCGCTCGTTTAGAGTTTGATTTTGCGGGTAATCATAGATTAAACCACTACTTTATAAATCGTTTGTTTTTGTAAGTTAGAGACAAATCATAATTTTCGTCTTATGTTTGCTTTATTTGTCGAAGCACTTATATTTTTTACCGTATTAATTGATTTCTCATCTAAGTGAAATGTAAATTTCTTTTTGAGAAAATAAATCATCTTTAACCAGATTCTCTGCATGGCTGTAAAAATATATATGATATACGGCGTAGTTAATTTTCAATTTGGAGGGATTTCAGTAATTGTTCTGAAAAAAAAAAAGATAAAACTACAAAAATTCAAACGGTTTTTGTGAAATTTGCATTTAAATACGTATATAAATAACGAAATGATATAAAAGTAGTGCCGTGATATCTTTAAATTGAAGGATAAAATCATTTTTAAACTCTACCGCTATGCCAGATCTAAGCCGTGCGATGCTACCTTGTTAATTTTTGTATAATGAAGCAAAAGGAGAAATCAATAAGTAGGTATTAAAAATGGCATCGATTCTCTAAGAAATAGTATCAATATTGACTACATTTTTTTTTATTAATGATCCCGTTAATATGATTAACAGTTTTGGCAATGGTATTTTTATCATCACCATTACTTAATATTTATTATTTTATTAACTCTCGTATTTTACTTACTATCGTTTGGTTCCAGTGTTTCTGGACGTGCGTCGGTAAGGGTCCTGAAAAATATTAATGTTATAAATAATTTGCTTTCTTAATCCAACATGTGTGTGACACACATAGCCCCGACCCCACACTAAGATATAAGTCTTGTGTTGTGGGTATCAGGGACTACTTTCGGTCTCACAACACCCAGACCGCGGAAATATCTGTCTGTCACACAAACATTTGTCCCGATGTAGAAATCTGGCCATATTTAGAAAATCTTGTTCCTGCGCCCTTCGTTTGCCTCTTTGATCTTCAGAATTCAAAACCCAATTCCATTCTAAATGCACAAATGTCAACAGTCATACCTTTCAGCGTCAGTAGTGTCTGGCGCTGGCGAGGTGTCTCTGAACTGCCAGGCGGCGCTGGACATGGCGGAGTCGAGGCCTGAGTCGCGCTCCTCCATCGCGATCTCCTTCTCGAGCTGCACGAGCCCGGGCGGCTCCACGTCGAACCGCGTCGCCAGCCGAGCCACCTCCAGCAGGCACAGGATCACTTGCCGCGGCTGGTTATGTAGCACTGGAAATTGCAATACTATTAAATATTTGAAAAGGTTTAACGAACTAAACTTCGAAAAGGTTTAACGAACTAAACTTCGAAAAGGTTTAACGAACTAAACTTCGAAAAGGTTTAACGAATTAACTACGAAAAGGTTTAACGAACTAAAAATGGAAGTTACTAAAATCAACTTCCATTCATTAACAGAAAAATACTTTTATATTTAGATTACTAATATATAAAATATCGGTGTTATAGCAATAGGATAGTAAATACATTTTTTATATTATTGTAATCAATAACTTACTTTACCTTTAAAACCTATTATAGAAAGAATTTTATAAATCCGCTCAAAAATAAGTTGGGAGGCATTCAAATCGGGGAGGGGTAGTTACGAAAAGAATACACCAAATGAATCGTGACGTCACCTTTCAGAAAGGCATTTACTGTGCAGTCTTACGAGGGAGATAGTGCGATGTTATCACTTCGCATTCACTTATACCAATACCAAGATAATAAGAATCGCGCCATCAAATTGGATTTTGATTTCGCAAAAGGATTTCTTTTTTGTATTATTTTCAATTGCATATGAAATAATGGACCTACAAAACTAAACATAGTTTCTTGTTTGGTTTTAGAAATATCGACAAAACCTTTTTCTTTTTTTTTATTTATTTTGAAGATGGCTTACAGACAAAATAATAGAAAACAACAGTAATTCTATTACATATTAAAATTGCTATTAACAAGCCAATATATTTGGAAAACATAATGTCGTAGTCGATAGTCGTCTATCAATATTTTGTTGTGAATTATCTAGTTGTAATCATATCTCACCAAGGTCATCACTCTCGAACAGCAGGTTCTCGTGCACGCCGAGCTCGCGGCAGAACGTGATGAAGTTCTCGGTGTTGTCGCGAGAGAAGAAGCTGCGTCGAGCCGCGCGCTGCCAGCATCTGCCGCGGATCTGGGGCACCGGCTGTCAAACAAATAGAGACGGTTGATTTTTTTTATCCTGGCATGGCAAAGTGACCACACTGCACCTGATGGTAAGTGCTGTGCCGTCTAGAGAGACAGTCTATCCCCCGCCACTCAACACAATCATGTCGGACTAAATGACAAAAAATTAAGGAAAGTTGTTATAGCCACTGGAACACTTGGTAAATACGCTGTAAACACTTTTCATCTAAATAACTAATAATTACTTTAAAAGCAAAACAAGTAAAAATTATTGAGACGGTATGGCAATTCATGAGACGCAAAAATATTCTTTAGTCAATAAGTATGAATAATCTGTTCATAATTTTTTCAAGTTTTAATCACTATATAATCATTTGTTAATTAGAGTTAGTTAAACATTGGTGGGATTAACTTTTTTTAAATGCAATACTAACGGCACCAGATAGAGTCTAGAGAATGCATTAGTAGGCAATTTACCTTACACTATTGTTTAAAAAAAAAAACTTTTTCCACAAAAACTTATTACATTAAACAAGCAACTCACTCCGACAATAAGTCCTTGGTCCAGTGCCTCCCTGGCCTTCTCGTGTATGACGGCTGCGAGCTGGCACAACTCCGCGCCGTTGTCCAGGACGTCCAGGAAATTCTCACCAGTCAAGTATGTTATACCTGGAACCAATGGAAAATAACGTAAAGTAAATAGTAAACAACAAATAGATGCGTAGGAAAGATATCTAATATACATCTAAAAATTAAGGATCAGGATCAGGATCAGGATTAGCAGCTATAGCCTAGTTACATAGTTGCGGTACGGACTGTCAAGACGAAAATCGTATGTTTGAAACAGCCCAAATGGCCTACACTTTTCAGACTTTTCTAAAGTTAGTTTGCTTTAACGGTGAAGGAAAACCTGCATACCTGAGCGTTCTCATTCGAATTTCAAAGGTGTGTGAAGTCTACCAACCCACATTAGTCCAGCGTGGTGGACTAAAGCCTAACCCCATTCATTAGTGGAGGAGGCCCGTGCCTAGCAGTGGGACAATGTTTAATACAGGGCTAGTATTATTATTATTAATCTAGGATCAGTCAAGTTATCTTATCTAATTTATAGGATAATAATATGAGACTATTCAAAAAGAATCTGAGTAAATCTGAGTTTGACTAAATACTAGTGATGAATATCACAATTACTAAAACCAGGGTTCAAACGAATAGCATCTTGGGCGACTGAATCCTGCGGTAACTTGAATCCAGGGTTGACTGAATACTATAATGATCGAAATCTGGGTCAACCGAATACCACAGTGACGGGAATTCGGGGTCGATCGAATATCAACTTAGTTGATTAACGCTAGTGATCGAAATGAAACAAAAAATTCATTACTTATCTCATTACAATAATACTACTATATTATAAGATTAAGGTGTCTAAATGAGTATAAAAATACTTATAGCAATATTTTGATATTTTTAAATATAATATGGTCTGCATACAGTACAATAATGGAATTAGGCCGTCCGTTAGATAACTGCTAATTGACGCTGGTTCTTCACAAGATATCGCTTGCATCGTGTGCCGAGCGAGGCGCGAAACTTATTGCCGTTTCTAACGTAAACACTGCGGATTTTAATTAGAAGAAATCACTAGAGGAAATCATTGTTATTTGAAAAACGAAAACAACGAATTGTTTGCGATGCGCACAACTTCGGACATAAACATGCAATATTGTACAACAATTCGAGTTGTCGATGTTTAACGTATCAGCAATAGAGATTGTATAATCGAAAAAGTCGTTCTATATTATTCAATTTTGAATATTGTACACAAAGTTGTTGTAGTGTGTGGATTGTCACAGTTTCTTCGCATTTCAGAGCAGAAACCTTAGTTAACAACATTATATTTTCTAAGTAAGGCAGCAGAAAGGCGACCGCCGATAAGATATAATTTATTTACAATTGCTTGAAGTTTGACTATTCTAGTAACTTTTACTTCTTCTCTAATACCTCTTTTCTAATCGCAGCATACATTTTTGGTAAATTGTTGCTACTTATATATTTCAGACATAAAACTTCATCGAAATTCATTGCAAGTACAAGACAGCGCACCAAATCTTCGCGAGCCGGTTCGACAGGCCTCGACATTCTTTGCACTGCTCGCTGCACATAATGAGCATTGCATCGCTGATCGTGCACTGTGTGATGTGAATTCAGTCGTATATCGGTATAGTTTCGCCGAATATTTTATAAGGCTTGAAAGTTAAAACACAATTCATTCCTGCAATCCAAATGTATTGATGGATAATGGTCAGAATTTTTGGCTGACTGTTCAGATTTTTCTCGATCGCAAAATGCCATTATAATTTGTTTTTATTTTTAGCAGTTGTCAAATGATTTCCCCGCGAGATGGATATTTAAAAAGGCACAAATACAATGTTTATAATTTTACTGATTGATTTACACAACACTGTTACACATCTCAGTGCTTAATATTAACACAAACGCATGTCAGGATTCACTGGCTCTCTCGCTCTCTTCTCTTTATAATTAATCTACCAGCATTACCCTCTAAGCTGAACTACGCGGCCATTGAACTGTTTACGCACTGATACACTTACTACCCCACGAACGAACCACGAATATCCTGGCTATCACCTAGTCTACTTCACAAAACAACTCAACTGAACACCGGAGCGCGCAAGGCACTCTTATATTAAACATTTACTATTCCCACTTAGGTTGTCATTATTAATGTACCCCCAACTAATCTTCTAAATACCTCCGTTACACCTTCGGTATTTCTAATAATAGGAAATACCCTAATATATTTGACTCTTTCTTGTTTCCAAACTCCGCAAACGTTGTTGAATTTTTTCTACCTCACGTTTGTTTGCTAGTTAATTTATCAGCATCTAAGTAGAACTTAACGTCCAACTTTGTAAAGTTTGAACGTGCACGCAACGTGTGTTTATGATAAAAATATTTCCATCAATATACAGTCGACTTATGGCCTTTTTATGCGCTATAAACATGGCGTAGTTGAATGACTTCTGATATGGGGTGTCATGGTCTATTGAAGTCTCGTTTGGTAATAATATTCTGGAAGTTTTTATGTAATGTAATGTAAGAATTATCAGGAAATCCCGTTTTCATTTATCTTTGTTGAAGGTGTACAACAAAATAATATCAATATATAAATATAATATAATCCTACTAATATTATAAATGCGAATGGTTTAGATGTATGGATGTTTGTTACTCAATCACGCTACAACGGCTGGACGGATCTGGTTGAAATTTGGCACAGTGATAGATAGAGATAGTCTGGAATAGCACATAGGCTACTTTTATCCCGGAAAATAAAGTTCCCGTTGGCTAGTTTAGTTTCACAGACCAAGGGATCGACATAATTTGTTGCATAGTGTCACTTTAGGAATCAGAAAATAAATAGGCTACTTTTTATCTCGGAAAAATGCGCGCTTTCTATGAGATAGCAAAATATGCAAGCTTAATAATAATAATAGCTTATGATGCCTCCATGGATTTAAAAATAATCACCACGCGGGCAGATCCGCGGACAACATCTAGAATTCTATATGAAGAAATTCTTTGTATGAGCAAGCGTGTTAGAAAAACTAGCTAGTTCAAATGAAAGTTGATGAATAAAAGAACGCCTTACCACCTGACTGAAATTCGCAGATGCTTTACACATTCGGGAGAAATATTTATAAATAATTTATAACATTGTAATCACGTTACAACTTTAAAAAAACAAAAACAAACTATTAAAAAAATTAGAATGAACATAGAACACAATACATAGACACGAAAGTGGACATCAAATTGAACGCGATATCAAACTGTAAAACCGTTCGATAGAAAACTTCATGTACATTTGGCTGAATTAAACACAAATTATCGCAGATTATTACGAGTACCACAGTCATATAAAATGTAGAGGCATCTGTACAATTTACAGCGATACGAATGGATGAGTTTTTCATAATTCACAACAAAGTTATTAATGCCAAATGATTTACAAAACTTGCTTGTTTATAAATCAATTCTTCACTTCGAATGTTTTTGTATTATCACGCCTATATCTTCGAAGGTGTAGGTAGAGCACATTGACCAGCAATGGTTCTTTAGGTTCGGTCTGGGTATGTCATGCTCGCTAATGTGTCTGTGCTGTACATGGTTGAGGAGGCCGATGGCTGACCCGTGCTTTATTACTCGTGAACGGGTCCTTCTAGTGTGGACTGGGCTGCTCAGACTGTTTAGTAAGGAATAAACGGTTTAAATTCAGAGAGAATTTCATCACTCTCACCAGGGTCGTATACGGCAATAGGTCTTGTAATAAGTTTATTTCACTATATTAAAATAAGGCAACTTAATTAACATACATTGATTTTATCTAATGTAATAAAATTTAAATCGTATTTTAATATTGTATAATCAAATATTGTTAACCGGTATTCAAAAAAGCAATGCTAGAGTTTCTCGCCCGTTCTTCTCTAGCGAAACTGCATTCCGAACTGGAGGTACATGAAAAAAAAACTGAATCTTAATAATGTATAACATTTCATGGATTCAAAAAAAATAATTAATTACTGATTTTCGTGAAGTTTTTATCTGTCCCAATATGTGACATAAGGAGTGAGTCTATCATCATATCGGGCACAAATTCTAACCATAGTTTTCGTCATGTCTTCTAATGAGGTCTTCTCAGATATGCGAGCGGATAATTAACAAAACATACGTAACTTCAAAGTAACGTGTGTTTTGCCCTGGGGAGGTCTGCACTGGAGAATCGAATCGAACCAGTGACATCTCTCTCGGAGTCCACTCCCTTATATCTATCCCTTGATTTATTAGTATTATTTGAAATTACAGAGCGTGTGACTTAGACAAATAGTGGTCGATGCCAAGGTATCGAAGGGCGTGGTCCAATCTCAAGAGGTCGCGGGAACACGACCCTAGAGCCGGCTAACTGGGGCCGGGAGAAAGTGCTGCCCTATATGGGTCTCATTATCGTGACCCTACCTATTGACCATCTCTATTTATCATACGCCGATTTGTAACTGCAGCTTAGTGTATTTATGGTATGGAAAAGCGTTCGAAATTTATGATGGTCTGAATATGAAGATACCAAAAATATATTGCCTCCATTTTTTTTACCACCCCTTATCACTGTTCCACTGCTGGGCATGGATCTCCTTTATTAATGAAAGGACTTAGGCTTTAGTCCACCATGCGGACCAACCTAGCCTTTGAAATTCTTATAGATTCATACAGGTTTGCTCACAGTGTTCCCTTGCACGCAAAGCAAGCGATAATAAAATACACACACGTGACTTAAGAAAAGTCGGACTTGTATGCAAATTAGGTTCATATCGAACCAACAATTTTCCTCTTGGCAATCCGTACCACTCCGAACTAGGCTATCGTTGCGTTTTTCCAGTTGACATT
The DNA here is from genome assembly GCA_905220505.1 of Laothoe populi. Classification (NCBI taxonomy): domain Eukaryota; kingdom Metazoa; phylum Arthropoda; class Insecta; order Lepidoptera; family Sphingidae; genus Laothoe; species Laothoe populi. Next base: position 17,320,138 of record HG992168.1, read on the forward strand.
AAGTACAATAAGGAAAGCAAATGTATCAAATTCAGAAAATCTGAACTTAATAACAATTTTGTCACGGATCGCTACAGTCAACGATTGTAAATGATTTCATGTATCGAATATTGTCGGTGCATGCGAGCTATGAAAGTGTAAGTCCGAGGTATATAACCGGTTGCAGAGGGTCGCGGCTTTTTCTACATTATAATTACCGTCTGAAGCCGAGCGTGGCGCTGTCAGGCTAGCCATCGTGTCGCAAAATAAACGATAAATTCTTGCACGCATGATCAATGCCGTCTCTGGATGAACCTTTACTCATGTGTTTGATTTTTACAAATAAATCTTTTGACTTTTATATCGATCAAAGATCATATTCATTTTGCTTAATCAAATTTATTTGAAAAAAAGAAATAATATTAATTTGTTTTAAAGATGTTCATTGAAAAATTATAACTGCTTTACTGCCTTTACTGCCCTAATAAAAGTGTTATACGTGGATGATAGTGGCGTAGTTTGATGTTTAAAGACTGAGGAAGCGCAGCATAACAATACAACTTTAACAGATCTACCATACCATAATCACGGGACTATAGAGTCCCGGTCTTTTAGAAGGCAAGCGTGGCGTCGAAGCCCACACGTAGAGGCCCGTTAGACAATTTTAACCTAATATTGTGATTTGACACCAGTATACGACCAGTACAAGTACCGACGGTTATCCCTGTATACACTACACAAGGACATCCAAGGACAACCCCCGATTGGTGTAGGATTATTGTATGGATGGATAAAAAGTTATGTTATGTTTATTGAGATGAGGTGTAAGTGGATTGGGAAATTGACAGGTCTTATTATTAACGTCTTTAGTATACATAACTTCCTTGAACAAGTTACTGTTAGATTAGAGATTTAAAATGACTAACACTAATTAGTTTCCGATCATGGCTGCGTCGGTAGACCTTATCAACAACCCATATCTAGCGGGATTTGCAGAGGCAAAATAGTTTATGTATTCTACTTTCCCATAGGTAAATAACAAACGACATGGTATGTCCAATCCCTAATTAAAATGTGAATATTTACCGTCAACGCTTGTTTTTATCCATTTGCGTCGCTTTTTTTTGCATGTACTTTGGGGTACTTTATTGTATTAATTTATTATCTCCCCGACTCATGAACATTATATGGCGAAATATGAGTGCGCTACTGGCCTAGGAATTTATGAGGATTGGAAGCGTAGAGAATTTTGGGACATAAATCCAACTCGGAAACGCAAGAACAAGCTGCTAATACATATCAGTACTGAATGAGAAAGTAATAAGTATGTTAATGAAACTTCTTGACGTGATTAGTTTTTTTTTATCGTGGCACGGCAATGTGACCACATTGCACCTGATAGTAAGTGCAGTGCCGTCCAGTTATAGTATCAAGTAGCGAGTGATAATCTATCCCTCGCTACTCAATACAATCATGCCGGCCTGCTGTGTAGCTTCTTCACACTACGCCTAAAGGACCCAGGATCATAGGAAGGAGGGAACACGGTAGCTGGCAAACTGTTCCGCAGCTTGATGGTGCGGCAAGAGTACGAGTTTGCGAACCTCTTAGTTCGGGCCGGGGTAGTAGACTCCACAAAGCTGTGGCTCCGCAATCCAGTACGCGTGGTTCTGGTATGGAAGGGAGAGGATGGGATAAGATCAAACAATTTCTTGCACGAAAACGCGCATACCTGGGTTTTCTTGGCATTAAACTCAACCCGATTCCTGATACCCCATGATGATATGAGATCCAAGGCCTGGTTGAGCTCCATGACAAGATCCTCGCGTCTCCTCTCAGTATTTATTAGGATTATACAAATATTGTTTTATATTTAGAGTTTATATATATAAATGTCCCTTTTTAGTTTCTACCGGCGCAGAATAAGCAGAAAAGCAGCCTAGGATCTACGATTTTGTCGAACCGAGGCCAAAACTTGTGAGACCCTCTGTGGAGGGAGGGGCACCACTATCAAGGTTGGTTGGGGAGGTTGAGATAATTACTTTGAAAAAACTCACAAACATATATAGGTTGGCATTTTTCGTGAATGGGACAATAAGAGCCACCGACGGTGAGCGAAACAGGCTTACGTACGCTAGGCGCTTTGTGGAGCAAGTTTTTATTTTTAATCATGTTATATTATGATTTGGGCGACCCATGAAACTGTCGCGGTGAAAACACTGAAAACGGCAATCTTCTTTATTTTACAAAATAGTTTATAAATACAATCCCATAATCAATCGATGTCCACAGCCTAGACTGACACTCAAAAACGAACTCTGTAAAGTCTGTTTATTGGTTGACATGTAATCTTGATTTGTGCTGCTTCATGTGTCCGGAATAACGGTGCGGTATAAGACTATAAGGGTGTCAGTGCCAGCGGGGCGGTGCGAGGGGAGGGAAGGGGCGATCGGCGGAACTGTGATATTGCTATTTAAATTTATAAGGCAATGCCTCTGAGTCAACATTATGTGTATGGAATGGACAAGCGATAGGACGTAGCGGATTTCGAAAATGAATGAGCAATAAGTAACGGAGTTTCTAATCACCTGTTCTTTCTTACTCTGATATCTGATTATATGATTTTTTAAATGATAGCATTTGGGCCGTAGTATTTTCACCAATTATTTACAGTTTATGATTATTGTTATTTCTTAATCCATACTACTTTAATACTATAAATGCGAAAGTAACTCTGTTTGTTTGTTACCTCTTCACGACTAAACGGCTGAACGGATTGTAATGAAATTTGGTAAGGGAATAGATTATATCCTGGAGAAGGCTATCTTTTTTCTCAAAACCTTCTCAAAAACCACCTTGAAAGAGGTCAAATAGAAATTCAAAATTTGTATGGAAAATCCATAATTCCTCGACTTAGGGATCTGTAAATTCGTATTTAGGCTTTTGGTAGGAAATAAAGAAATACGTGTTTCAACGTTTTTGAGCTAAAAGAATGTATTTCTATTAGTCGCTGTCGTTTATCCCTTGTTCCTATGATAGGTTTATTTAAATATTCATAGCGCAGTGTAAGTAATGAATAACGGTGCGCGCGCCGATGCATTTATCCAATATGATCATAATTATTATTAATGTTATGTACCATACATTACTGCCATAATTTGGCCCACATTTCAATGACGAATAATGAACCATTGCTAGTTTATTTGCATAGACTTGTGAACCGTGATAAAGTATACATTTATTATGTGACGTAAAAAATAATTATTAGAATCTGCTATGTAAGAATCGGGATGTCTGATAAGTGCTGTATGTAGTCTAAATAAGGCTCAGCTTTTTCGGTCGCAATGATTATTAGTGATTTATGCCAATTTATTAATTCAACGTCTAAATTCATGTCTACTTTAAGAAGCACGTAGTCATAATGCTTTGCACTATCCTTAAGCGGCTGCGTAATAACTTTAATACAATATTTTACATTCAAGATTAACTTCATTTAGGTACTCATTTCTTAGGTCAGCGTAACTACTACAATCCTTAAAGCCTTAAAGCGTATTGTGAATAGAGATAAATTATAGTCTGGAATAACACATAGGCTACTCTTTATCCCAGAAAAATGTACAACTCCCGCGAGATAGCTTTTGTTTTGCACAGAGCAAGGGGGGAAGATATTTTTTGCATAGTCGTAGTTTCGGGATTAGAGAATGGCATAGATCCGCCCATGAGTATGATCACTTTGCCAGGTACCAGGATATAAAAAACAGCAACTTATCACGGGCATTAGTATACATTTATAACTCTACTCAGGATTTCATCAGCCAGTATATTTTCATTTGTCAATGGTGTCACAACTGGATTACCGTGCCGTCTATGACCGCAGCGGGCGCCGGGCGGTGAACTCTGCATGTGCCAATCATGGCACGGACCGACCACCGACTTGCGTATATCATTTGTAATAACAAATTACACGCTTCCCCCCGTTAAGGATCGAAGTTATAAAGCCACTGTCCAGTCTAGTTTCAATATCTACGGCATAAGATAATTGTATCCAGTGAGGTCGGGACTATGTGTATGTTTGCTAATTGGACTAATGCCTAAACCATCTCATTAGCAGAGGAGGCCCGAGCCCAGCAATTGATTGATACAAGGCTAGTATTATAATATTATTTATAAGCTACAACTTCACGCTTGAATTCGCAGAGGGCAGATAAAGAAGGAAGTGGTCTACCCATGTTATGGATACACACATACGTCCCATGACTTCCATAGGCCTAGTAGTATAGTAAAGATAAAAAAAAGTTGCAATACTGAGACAATTCTCCGTTAGTGAAATCGGAAAATGTTGTGAATCAATTTGTGAAATAAAATTTTACAATCAATAATGTATTTATGGGATTCTTTAAGGCCACAACACATAATTAGTTACCAAACAACTTGACGAGTTCCATACCTAAAGGATTAAATGGCGCGGAAGTCCCTTTCGAGAGAAAGTGACGGGAGTTATAACTTCCAAATAGTTGTTAGTAAAATGAATAGATGGCATTAGTGGGCGGACAAGGTTTTTGGAACATCTTTTTTCTTCGTCAGTTCGTGTCTATAGAATATAAGTCAACATTAGATACATAGCGTTAAAATATAGTACCTGGTCTATCTCAGATGTGATAAACAGATAATGATAGGTGCGTGTGATTCGTGATATGAGAGCGTTTTCTATCCTAATGACCGTGTCGTGACGGAGTGTCGCCGGGTGATAATAATCGTATAATAACAACATTAGACGAGTAAAAAGAACACGTGTGAACAAATTTTATTGGGGTTTATAGTAATTGTTTTAATTAATCTATTATTTAGAAGCTTTATTATTGTAATTTAAGGATTTAAATAGTAATCATAGTTTTAAATAAAACGAAATTAACGTAAGTATTATATAGTTATATAGCAGCAATAGCCTAGTTGGTTGCGGTACGGACTGTCAAGTCGTATGTTCGAAACCCAAACAGCATACACCTCTGACTTTTCTAAAGTTATGTGTGTATTAAATGTCAAAATATTGTAATAAAAGTTACTCGGAAATCCCATATTCATAAAAATCTGTGTGTTTGTTATGGAATTTTTGTCTCCTATGACTGACTAGAAAATGATGATTAAAATGTTAATTATCGCTTGCTTGAACGGTGAAGGAAAACATCGTGAAGATACCTGCATATCTGAGAATTCTTATACGAATTTCGAAGGTATGTGAAGTCTACCAACCCGCATTAGGCCAGCGTGGTAGTCTAAGGCCTAACCCCTCTCATTAGTAGAGGAGGCCCGTGCCCAGCAGTGGGACAATGTATAATACAGGGCTGGTATTATTTTTATTTGTTAACATTTTTGTAGCGTATTTGTACTATTTTTTTTAAATTAAAAAATAACGAATAAGTTTTACTCTAATTTTACGTTTATGGGAGAGATATCTAAATGAAATGAAATATTTTAATATTCAAGATTCCAAAATATTCCAACGAATTCCCACCAGGACAACATAAACTATTATGAGTCATATCACAACAAATAATTGCAATTAAGAAATATTTACGAAAAAGCGAACTGAGGTCACCAGTCACCAGCGAATGAACAAATTATATAAAATATTGATTATTGTCGGATTAGAATATTCATGTGTTTCGCAATGGTTGATTTCTGATCATAAATCGTCAGGAGCTGTTTGCACGTGTGACTGTGAGTTGTGGCGCCGCGCTGTGTCGCGTGGGCGATATTGTCACACCATAGTATGCGCAATATACTAAATTAGGGTTACCAACCCCTGAATTCAAATACTAGGATTTTAGTTATTGAAGTTAGAAAAACCCGGACAATTAAATTTAAAAACATCTCATCTTTGTTTTAAATAAAAGTTTTTTAATTCATAAAAAGTACACCGACTTCAATAGAAAACAAATTATGTGTCACTATCAAATTTGAGGGTTAACCTTGATTTTTCTGAGATCCCATCATTAGATCCTGACTTGGTGCCAATGGGACCACCTGGGAAGTATACCCTTTTCAACAAAAAAAGAATTTCTCGAATCGGTTCACGCGTCTTCGAGTAATCGGGTAACATACATTAAAAAAAAAAGATTCCGACGAATTGTTAACCTCCTCCTTTTTTTGAAGTCGGTTAAAAAGCGTAAACACTCGCGAGCCGAGACGCACCCCCCCGCCCCTGAAAGTAAGGATTACAAAAGTGGTGTGCTAATTTTAAAATACAGGACCTTATCAGGGCGCTTTAAAAACCCAGGAACCTGCTTAAAAACTATTCAGGACATCCCAGGACACTCTAAAAACAAGGACATGTCCTAGGAAAACAGGATGGTTGGCAACTCTATACAAAATCATGAACTCCTTTGAGTTTTGTGACTCCTTAATTGTGAATGGTGTGTAACAATGGTTTAGGAAAGCCGGTTTCCTATGAAATAAACAATTTTATAGTTAGTGTGAATACGTCAAATTATGTCAAGCTTCTTTCCGTCATTGATGTGGCAAATTATAGGGGTTAATACGCTCGTGTGTTATCCTGAATTTGTAAATATTCTATAAATTAAAACTTAAATATGCAACTATTCACAGATCAAAATTAATTTATTCCTTTAACCTTGCACTCTCGAAACAAACATTGAAATTCTAATAGGGTATTTGACAATTTTTGAAAATTGATGGACATCGATAGAGGACTCTTCACTTATAGCCCCCGTAATATTTTTATTATTGAAATATACTCAATTTATATAAAATCCGTGATTTAATTTATTCATATATAATTTCGCGCTAAAACGCGTTGTCACGTGACAGTATCTCTATGTGACGTCATCGCACATATACAAACATTCGTGATCGATGTGAAACCTAACAACATAACAAATTATTTGCATTTATCTGTTAGTTCTTTCACAAAAATGAATGAACCAGCATATAAATATTGTTCAATGCCTTTGTGTAAAAACTCGATACTAAATCCCGATAAATGTTCATCCATGTGCCAAAATCAAAAGTTTTAAGAAAGAAGTGGCAGATTTCGACTATCAGCCCTTGTAATGCCTTCTTCCATTCTTATAGAAGACTTGAAGACGAAATTAACACGTTTCCACATCGAAAAATATTGTCTTCATTACAATTTTATTTGCAATGTTTATGTGCGATGTCGTCACGAGTAATGGCGGCCGGTATTGCTACGTTTTTGGCACCGAGTGATACAGATTAAAAATTCTAAATTTTAATCACGAAAATAAAATGTTTATAATACATTTAAAATAAAAAAATGTATTTAATAAATATGTTTGCCCACTATCCTTTCTCCTAGTGCAGTTTTATATTTTTTGGTTACACCAGTCAAACACCCTATTGCATACATACATATACACTCACGCCTGTAATAGGGTGTTTGACTGGTGTAACCAAAAAATATAAAACTGCACTAGGAGAAAGGATAGTGGGCCATCATATTTATTAAATAGATTTTTTTATTTTAAACGTATTATAAACATTTTATTTTCGTCATTAAAATTTAGAATTTTTAATCTGTATCACTCGGTGCCAAAAACGTAGCAATACCGGCCGCCATTACTCGTGACGACATCGCACATAAACATTGCATCCTACGACAAATCAAATTGTAAGGAAGAACATATTTTTCGATGTGTAAACGTGTTAATTTCGTCTTCAAGTCTTCTATAAGAATGGAAGAAGGCATTACAAGGGCTGATAGTCGAAATCTGCCACTTCTTTCTTAAAACTTTGGATTTTGGCACATGGATGAACAATTTATCGGGATTTAGTGTCGAGTTTTTACACAAAGGCATTGAACAATATTTATATGCTGGCTCATTAATTTTTGTGGAAAAACTAGATATAAATGCAAATAATTTGTTATGTTGTTAGGTGTCACGAATGTTTGTAGATGTGCGATGACGTCACATAGAGATAATGTCACGTGACAACGCGTTTTAGCGCGAAATTATATATGAAAAAATTAAATCACGGATTTTATATAAATTGAGTATATTTCAATAATAAAAATATTACGGGGGCTATAAGTGAAGCGTCCTCTATCGATGTCCATCAATTTTCAAAAATTGTCAAATACCCTATTCCCGAAGGGGTAGGCAGAGGTGTAACCAGTACACCCACTTTTCGCCGAATTTCGGTCCCATAATGTGATAGGGGGCGAGCCTATCGCCACACCGGGCACCATTCCAGACTCCGGGTGGTAGAAAAACCCAATATCACTTTACCCGACCCGGGGATCGAACCCGAGACTCAGCACACTAATCGTAACGCATGCGCAATTACAACTCCGCCACCGAGGCAGTCAGAAATTCTAATTGATTTACAAATTTAAAAACATCCACAATAAATAAAACTTGAAATAAATCTGATTTAGCTGCCGCCCACGCGCGCACACGGTCGGCTACTAGGACGCCATAAAAACTAACAGCTCGCCTGAAACTCGATGACACATAATTAGTGGAGCCACTGCTGCCTTCTGCGTGCCTAGTGATCGATCTCGTTTAGATAGCCTATGTTTAAGATTGATTTGATAGAAAAAAATAAATACAGTTAGGGCATTTAATAAAAATATCATCACTTCTTAAAAATCGAAAATAATTAGTAGTAGGTAATTTCATATCTTCCAAAGAAAAAAATTAAGAGAGCTACTGATATCGAAGATATGATGAATAACCTAATCAAATACTAATATAAAAAAACATTTATTTATGTACAGTGTAAACATTCGCACGTGAAAGGACGACTATCGCCTTACCACAACATTGATGGCCTTTGTGGCGCAGAAGGCTAACTGCCGGTTATGAAAGGAGAAACTGCGAGTTCGATTCCCATACCGAGACAAATGTTAGTTCAGAAATATTAGTTTCGAGTCTGGTTGTTGTGGGACTGAAAGTCTTTCGTGATAGTAGATTATAATTTCTCATCTCAAATCTTGCAAGAAACGCTCCGTCTGAGTTGAGCTTATAGCTCGAAGTTGCGACTGACATTTTGTTCGAAATCTTGTTCATTATTACTTGAACTTTACACGGTACGATTTAAGATTAATTAACAAATCGATGTATTGAAGATCCCCGAAGTTTCCCGTTATTTTCGTATGCACTGGGACACAGATGTCCCAAAAAGGGTTCGTAATATACAGGCAAATAACGGCATATTGGAAATAGAATATGTAAATAACGAAGAAATAATAAACCTTGTAACAGGAAAAATTACACTATGCCTTAGCAGAATATTTTCGTACACCTGAACTGAATTTTTCCTTCTATTCCAATGATTTTATTTGTTGCCTTACGATATATGACCAAACTTAACGGTAGGCAGCGGCTTTGCTGTGCCCTGGCATTGCAGAAGTCTATGGGCGGCTGTGACTACTTACCATCAGGTAGTTCATCTGCTAGTCTGCCTATCTATAAAAAAAAACTCGTCCAAATTTAATAGACGTCGTCACAATCTAATCAAAAATTTGTTCGCCAGTCATCCGTCGCGTCACGAACTCAGACATGCATGCCATTTACAGGTCAGAGAAACTCGAAAAATTATAATTTTCACGGTGACTAGTGGTCAGTGTTTGTCGGCCGCTTGAAATAGCTTTGGGAGATTGTCTTCGATTTGTATCGAAATTGTTTCTGTACCACTGAATTTGCTACTTATGATTGCTTTCAAGAATTCTTTATGGTATGAATTAAACAGTATTTTCACGATATGATAATAAAATATCGCTTCTCGCATCACCGTTTTCTTGTCACTAAAGACACTTCCGATGGTCGTCTCAAACTTCAGTGATATAGTAAGGGTGGTGAAAGTCAAATCAAATTATTTGTATTGTAAATGATATCATAGTTATATTATATCACATGTTAATAGTTTTTAGATCGCGCCGTTTCCCATCTAACTAACCCTGAGAAGAATTAGCGAAAGTACTCACAGGTTATTGTCTCCATTAAAGTCCAGAATTTTATTCAATATTAGGGCACTTTCTGGAATGTTCATACGGTGAAAAGCCATAGTCTTCAATGGAATCTATACCCATCACAAATGGTTTCTTCATTTGCTAGGATCTCACAGTAATCGAATCCCATTATGCATCATTTGGCGTTATTTATCAAGCGACAATAAATGATGGCCCAATTGAGCTTGTAAGAATTTATTGGCAGTGTAAATAGCGATCGACAACATTATTAGCACTTGACTTCGATTAAGGAATCGTTCGATTTCAAACGTTAGTTCTCAGCTATATTGTTTAACTTAGCTTTATTGTTTCGTCGCTGTCTTCTGAATGCATAGTCTTAGTCTTGCCAATCGCTCCGGTAATTATAACATTTCAGACCAACCTATTTATACACCGTATACAAAGCAAGCTTATTGACCTTAACGAATAAATGCATTGTTAATTCTTTAAATATAATGAGTAAAGCTCGTATTGACCTAAAATTCTTCATATGAAGATCCAATCAAATATTCAAAAAAATCTTACAAGACTTTGGAATTAACCATTACGCACGCATGACGCACAATGGTAAAGTCGTATTACAGCAACTAAACGGTCATCTGTTATCACAATAGCTGCCGGCACTGCTAGGCACTCACCGATAGTCTTATTGATCCAGTCAGCAAGGTCCTCCTGCAACGGAAAGAGCTGCCTCGCCTGCGAGTACAGAATCTTCTCGCGGTAGAAGTCCTCGTCTTCCAGAACAGGAGCGACGGCCGCCAGGGCGCAGTCGGCTCGCTCGTAGCTGCTGCTCATGCGCCGGTTCACCACAACGTCCCCGTGGCCGGTGTGCCGCTCTTCCTCCTTGCCTTCGAAGTTGTTCCGTACATATCTATGAAGAAATATCGAAGAATGATGTTATATGAAGCTGTAGTTTATTTTTTAGTTTGACAGCCTCCGTGGCACAGTTGGCGAGTAGCCGGCTGTGAAACAACAGGCCGTGGGATCTATTCCCACACCGGGACACAAGTGTTTGTGTGCCAGACAGATATTTTTGCTCGGGGTGTTGTGAGACCGAAAGTTTCTCGTAGTCCCACAACACAAGACTCGTATCTTAGTGTGGGGTCGGAGCTATGTTTGTGACTGTTAGGTGTTATTTATTTATTTAATATATGAGAATACGGCAATCTGGGTATAATTAGATGCTCTTAGGCTATCATATAGGTTTTCAGTTTGTAAGGTTGCATTTTACCCGGCCATTGATAGCTTACGCGTTTTGTACTAGAATACGGTACTTACTCAAAAGCATTGGTCCTCTCGAATGAGTTGTAGATGCGATCGAAAGCGCCACTGAGCGGGCGCGGGAAGGGCTTGTCAGTGACGGCTGGTGAGACGGGAGTGACTGCGGACGCCGGCGCCCAGGACGACCGGCTGCCGATGGCCGTCGGCCCGCACCGGTAGTAAGCCATCCTCAGCTCTCTGTGAACAATAAAACAACTCTTTGATATTGTGCATATGGACAGCCTGTGGCCCAGCGGGCGAGTAGCTGACTGTGAAACAAGAAATCATTGATTCTATCCCCACACGAGAGAAATGTTTGTGTTATCCTTAAATATTTTTTAGGGACTTAGAGTCCCACAATAACCAAAATTGTGGGACTGTAAATCCCTCGCAATTTATGACACAGGTTTATCTAAAGTGAGGTCAGAACTATGTATGTTACTGTTGGGTCTATTTAAGTATTTATTATATCATTTTCATAAGAAAATTCATAATTTGCCAGAGTCCAAAACTATCTCGTTAAATCTCTTTACTGGTGTGTGGTGGTAGTGATCACTTACTATTAAATTGCTTGTTTGCCATAAAAGAGTAAGTGACGCCTGATTGTCTTTATACTTTTAGTACTGTAGATTTTTGTCTACGGTATGGACCAGATCGTCTAGGTTAGTACCAATATCTCACAGAAATCGTGAGTGGCAGGTCGCTATTGCATTTCGTACGATGAGAAAGATCTCAAGAGTCTCAAATGCCTCTTCCTTATACCCATTGCTTTCCTTTAAGGTCGCCTACTCACCCCTGATTGTTCATGGGCGGTGATCTGTATCCCTCAGATGATTCATTTGTTCGTTAGCTTCTGCTATAACTTAAGAACAAAGGTAATTAGGTACAAATTAGTAAAATAATTAGTAGTTTATGTGTCGCGTAAGGACGGCATCAACGACCTTCCCGTACTAATGAGTCGAACATTACAGAAAACAATTTCCTACTTATTTGAACGTCTGAGGTCATATGCTTCCTTCCAGTGAGTGTTCTAGTGGCAGTAAATCGATGTATTAAACTGTTACGAACTAGTGTAGTTTTATTTTACTAATTATTCGGTATTCAATTTTCGGCTTTCGTGTATATCAGTATTATTTTCGTAAGTAGTACTTAAAGTGAAGGTAATATTATTTCTTATGACGCAATGGTCCTAAATAATTATTGATCTATTGTGTAAGTGGGAAACGGAACGTAAGAGGAAATGAGAGAAAGCAATAAATGGTTACTTAATAAGTTACCAAAATATCTTGAAACAGAAAATCTAAGACGAAATCAAACACTTATACCGAGTGAATACGAAGGTCGCTCTGACAGCTCGTAATTATAGCACAAAAGGGGCTGGCAGGCGCTATACACGGAAGATAGAAGCATCCGACAGTGATGAGCTGTTTGCACAAGAACTTTTCGCCCCCGCCTACATAGGTTAGGTTTCTGAAGGTTAATGAGCAAACAATTTTAGGAAGTTGGTGTTTATTGGAGTTTTAACACTTACTGGCGTTACGTTCATTAATGAATGTCTCATGGTCGATAGTTTTATCGTCGGCACGGCATGATGGCGCATCCCTAGTTATATTTCATAGTTGTTGTCGGCTGTAGTTGGGGAATGGGGATACTGATGGTTATTCGATACACAGTTTCGGCGAAGAAGCAAGCAGTGAAGTGTGCTAAATAAAGTAATTGTAAATTATTGTGTATACTCCTTTGAAATCCTTCTGAGCTTTTTACACTTGTCTTTATATGGCTGGGTGTATTTATAACGATCAATTAATATCTCCTATCTATCTACTTTACCAATATTACTATCCTTAAAAATATCGGTCTAGTGGCTCTCACGTCAAGCTTTCAAATAAACAGCATTTTATTTTTATTGATATAGATTTTTAAAACATTTCAATCATAACTTTTCTCATAATTACACCCATATAATATGTCCCAAAAACCAGTTCGGCTCAGCCTCGACACGATAATGTTTACAGCGCTGTTCTCCGTAATCTGTGGTGGAGCCTTGAACCTCGACAAAGGCGCCGGCACGGGCCGCGGTTAGATCACACGGTGACCATATAGGCCTTAGGCTATGTGCCGATACGTGCGCAATTCTTGGTTTTTATTTTTTGGCAAAACAATCTTGCAAAAATGGAAAAGCGCACTAAGTAGACCATGTGATGAATTATTTAAATCAAAGAATAAACGTAAAATTAAGAAAAAAAAAAACAAATAACTAAATTGAGTAACTAAGATGGTGTCGAACTATATATAGTTTTGGTCCTGTCACTTTGGAGGATTTTAGAATATAAAATTTTATTAAGTATCAAATTTAATTTTAGTCTAGTTCAGATAATTTAGTGATCACAGAATCGGCACCAATATACTACGTCTGCATAAAGAAGAACTGACGATTATTTAATTTGTCTGAACAATATAAGAACTAAGAAGCCGTGCATTATCTATCCTCCGTGCCGATCCCACGTGATCAAGATATGCCTGCAGGGGTTATAGTCGTGAAATGCTCTTTTTATAGCATGCACGATCAAGAAAAGAGTCTGCAATCTGCATTATCCTTTATGCGATAACCCGGCTAGTTTATGAAATAATGTAACCAGTATACTGTCTGTGTAATGCTAATATAATCAGAAATATCGAAGGTATTTTACAAATAACTCCGGGTGGATTGTTAAGAGGAGTGCAATTTATTATCAGTTTACTCGCACGCAATTTATTCTCAGTTCGTTCATCTTTCGTTCACAGTGCAGTCAGAGTGGGCTATCGGTTCAGTTCACATCGGCCTAAACCGTGGTCAGTCAGTCATAGTACGGTAATATGTAGTTCAATTAGAGAGTCATAATATCCGTAAGCACTTGAAATTAATAAAACAGTCTTAAGTAAATCCTGACACGGGGATGTTATCGTTATATGTGTAACAGTGATCGTTAAATCAATCGTTGTTAAATCAATCGTTGTTGTGGTAATCATAGTTTATAGAGTGCGTTCTAAAATACCCACCTTACTAGTTGTGTTTCTGTTTTTTAAATATATTTTAAATTTCTAACGTGGTAATGTATATTTTAATTCTTCTCTAACTGGTATAAAATAAGCTCATTTTTCCATTGGAATACACGCTTCGCTAAATATGACATGAGTATATACACGGTGTATAAACAGAAATGGCCCTGCAGGCTTTATTAAACATGAAAAATGTAAATATAAAAAGGACGTTATGTCTGTTGGGACTAGGCGGTGCCACCGCCGCCACACGAAAGGCTGACAGGAATCGATTCCCACGAATTAGGACAATATTCTCCATTGAAATTACTTTACAAATGAAAATAAACTCTATTCCCATGCATGTAAATATTGCTTTTGTGTTTTCGATTCTTAATAGGAAACAGCACGCAATTTTCTCCCAAAAATACGTTTACATGAGTGATGTATGATTAAAGTAGGGAGAATTAAATAAGCATGCATAGCTTTACGGAACTACCTCAGAAGGGTAACGTTTATATGATAAAAAGAGCATTGCCTCGGTGGCGTAGTTGTAATTGCTCATGCGTTACGACTGCTGTGCTGAGATCTCTGGTTCGATCCCCGGGTTAGGTAAAGTGATATTGAGGTTTCCTATTTAGAAATACTCAGTATCAGCCCGGAGTCGGGGATTGTGCCCGGTATGGCGATAAGCTCGCCTTCTATCACATTAAGGGACCGTAATAAATTTGGCTAAAAGTGGGTGTACTGGTTACATCTCTACCTACCTCTTCGGGGATTACAGGCGTGAGTGTATATGTATGTATGTACAATAGAAAGAGCAGGTCATATTTTTAAAGTTTTCGTATGATAGTTAAAATTATTTAACATTGAAACTTTATGCTTATCTCAGAATGGTTGACCTTATAACTCCCTTACACAATTTAACTTGGTACTTGGTAGCGATTACGTTATTTTCACTCTTGGTTATTAATATATTAATAACAGTAGTATTATTAAACATGTTTATAGTATCTAGTAAGTATGCAACAATTGGACAAACGTCTTTTGGACCTTTGCAAGAATGGTCCGTGTCCCGTGCCACAAACAAACGAGTCAATGTCTAACCAATAGTATTGAGAGGTTCCAAGTCGCACACCCATAAAATAAAGAAAGACCGTTCAGAATAAGCATTTCTCAGGAATGTCCTAACGCCGTGTCACGTGTACTTCTAGGCATACATCAATTACATATCCAATTGAGAAGGTAAAAGGGCTATAATCAAGATAATGAAAATATTGCGTAAAAGCTGTTACAGCCGTGCGTAGACCTTGATGGCAGACAATCCGTCAGTCAGTCAGTCGACACGTATACGTCAATCAACGCAGTAACGTATGTCACTATAAGTACTGTGGTCGTTACGACCGCATGGAGATGGCTTAAGATATGAAGACAGTATTTATGTTTATCGGAACATATATCTACTAATATATCAGCCCGGAGTCTGGAATTTAGCCCGGTATGGCGATAGGCTCGACCCCTATTGCAGTGTGGGACCGTAATGAATTCGGCGAAAAGTGGGTGTGCTAGTTACACCTCTGCTTACCCCTTCAGGTATTACAGGCGTGGTCGAAGGTCATCCGTGAGGGACCAAGTCTCGCAGCCATGTGTTATACTTTGGTACTTACTTAAGATTAATTAGAGAGCGTTTTAGTGAATCACTAGTATTAATGTACTAGTTACTTTTTTAACAGTGAAAGAGATAATCGTCAATAATATTTGCCAACATCATTTCTCACACTATAAATTTTACCATATGTTGAAAAATATATATCTACTAAACCGTTTTTTAATATTTCTCTTAGTATAAATAAAATCGATGGGTAATTTTCTCGGCGCACGTGTCAATAGTAATTGTAATCTTTTATTTTATCGTACCATCGCATGCAATAAATAACATCAATTGTTCAAACTTTTTTAAAAACACTATCAATTATATTTTTAATTTGAACACTTTTACTTCCTCAAAATTCATAAAAACGAAATAAAAAATAAAAACCAGTTTTGTTCATTGTTTTATTACGCTATTTCATGTTAGCAAAAAGTGGCCCAGTCAGGTATCAATTAACAAAATTGAAAATTTTGCATAATGAATTTATATAATAGAACTGAAATATAATAAAACCACTGAATCATCTGCGACTATTTTTAATTTGAAATAGGTTATATGCCAACATTTGAATTTGTGCCCGATATACTACGTATAACGGAAATGCTGGTGGCAGGATATTCATATCCGCCCGGATAGCGACCACCGTACACCGGGCGAAAAACCCGCCATAGTGGCACACGCAAGTGTGTCGCGTTCCGGGATCAACCAGTGTACACCCGGTTTTTGGGGGTCTAGAGTTGGGGTACAATGTTTGGCCATTTTGCGGCCTTCTGAGTACTCTGACAATAGACCCTCGACCGCTTCTTCACCTTCTTGCCCATGGCGTAGTGTGAAGGAGCAGGCCGGCATGATTGTGTTGAGTAGCGTGGGATAGATCGTCTCTCGCTACTCGATACTCTAATTGGACCGTACTGCGCATACCATCAGGTGAAGTGCGGTCACTTTGCCGTGATAGGATAAAAAAAAAAATAACGCACATCCTCAGACACCCCAATTTAAAAATATTATTACAATCATAATTTATGTATTGAAATTAGACTGCGATGAATATTGTTTTTTATGAAATTAGTTGTACTAATTTTCGACATAAAGTTCGTAATTTTAATTATTTGATTTTAGTTATTAAAGTGTTCGTTTATTATTGCATTTAGAAAATACTTTATGGCATCGAGTTATGTTTCAGTTTCGTTTGTCTTGAACGTTAAATTAAAGGGTGACTATTATTTACCTGAGTGTTAATTATTTTTGAAAAAAAATCGTCTATTAAAAATTGTTGATATCGATTCAGTCGCTTATTCTGAACAAACTACTTTCAGAGTGTGCATTAATCATGTTACATGTTGTATAGGCTGTCATGTAATTGGACTGAAATTAGCTCTGCCAACTATGGATGAACTCTACCTCAGTCTATCCTACAGGTATGATTTTATGTTTATATATACAAAAGTGGATCATTAATTGCACTGGGCGGTAAGAGCCAACGTTTCCGATCCATATACGCGCCTGATCTGCAACGCGATCGGGTCAAGTTGAGCAGGCGAGCGGTTCGAGACAATCCTCCATTTACGCAAATTATACCCACCGAAGGTCTCCGTTATTGCTCTTGTGCTTACAAGTACCACGTTTTTAATATAATTACCGATTTAATGAGATATAAAATATATACAGTTTGTAAATGTTGCCAGTAATGTG
Source organism: Laothoe populi (assembly GCA_905220505.1). Taxonomy (NCBI): domain Eukaryota; kingdom Metazoa; phylum Arthropoda; class Insecta; order Lepidoptera; family Sphingidae; genus Laothoe; species Laothoe populi. The sequence goes on from HG992168.1 coordinate 17,337,726, forward strand.
TCTCGGTGGCGCAGTTGTATTTGCGTATGCGTTACGACTGCTGCTGTGCTGAGGTCTCGGGGTTCGATCCCCGGGTCGGGTAAAGTGATCTTGGGTTTTTCTATCTAGAAATTCTCAGTATTAGCCCGGAGTCTGGAATCTGTGCCCGGTATGGCGATAGGCTCGCCCCCTATCACATTATGGGACCGGAATTCGGCGAAAAGTGGTTACACCTCTGCCTACCCTTTCGGGGATTACAGGCGTGAGTGTATATGTATGTATGTGTAATGTGTGAGAGGAATTGAAACTGGAGCCATTTTGTTATTTCACAAACCAGCGCCCGCGCCGTGACAAATGTTTGTGTGATGTGAATGATACAGATTGTACCTATTATGGGGTCAGGACTATGTGTGTGACTGTTGGGTGTATTAAGATGTTTACTATAGGATTAATATAGGACTGCCTCGGTGGCGCAATTGTAATATCGCATGCGTTACAACTGTGCCTGATGTCTTGGGTTCAAACCCCGGGTCGGGTAAAGTAATATTAGGTTTTTCTATTTAGAAATACTCAGTGTCAGCCCAAGTCTGGAATTGTAACGGTATGGCGATAGGCTCGCCCCTTACACATTATGGGACCGTAATAAATGCGGCGAAAAGTGGATGTACTGGTTACGTCTCTGCCTGCCTCTTTAATTACAGGCGAGAGTGTGTATGTATGTATGTAATATAGGATTAGACGCAGCAATTTGACTATTAACTTTAGAATACATATTTGACACAATTCTGAACTGTTATATTATTGCTATTCATAATTAAATTATATGTGTAGGCAGGTTAAACGTTTAATATTATTTTTATGAATATATTATACATACATATTTCAACATATAACATTAAAAACAAGTTGACGCTAAATGTCATATTACCCTATAAATATTAATTTTTAAACGCTTAATTAGGTCTCCATAATTTAGATAAGAACCTTGTTAAGCTGTCTAGACGAGATAAAAGAGTGAGGCCTCAGTTTCCTAAAATTAACCTGCTCTATTTTTTGTGTTGTGACATCTTTAAACACAGTTTAATGCTGATTTTCAAACACACACACCATTGCAAATACAATTCCTATTTCAAATGGGCATCTATGTATATATATGTAGTAATAATAATACCAGTCCTATATTAAACATGTCCCAATGCTGGGCATCAACCTCTCGTGCGACCCCGAGATGGACGGCAGCGCGCGTGGTAAGGCCTCGTTCGCTGTCGTTGCTCGGTGCGCGGGGGCTCCTTAGCCTCCCATGGAGATGGGCCCGTACAGGGCACCACGCAGGGGCGATTCCGGCTGCAATTCTAGCACTCCTTAGAATACCCCGGGATCGCTCCGCTAGCGCCGAAGAAGGCCACCGCGGGGTTTTAGCTGGTAGTGTCGGGTGGGGTGTACATAGGGGTTAGGGACTCGGCCCAGCGGCAGCACGGATAGCCATCATCCGTGCGAGGGGGATGCTGGGTCGTAAGACCGGCTAGTCCAGCATACCCGTTTTATTCTTAATCCGCTTCCCTCCGGAGCGGGCGGCAGTAATAAAACGCTTTCCCCGCGATAACAAAAAAAAAAATGGGCATCAACCTCCTCTACTTATAAAAGCGGTTAGGATCTATTCTACCAGGCTAAAATAGGTTGGACTTCACAAACCTTTGAAATTCTCTAGAAAAAAAGGTGAATGCCATTTCCGCTGGTGTCGAACCTACGAATTTCGTCTGTACCACTATCTATCTACTAGGCTATCGCTGCTTTTATAATACATCGTATGTATTGTAAAAAAATATAGTACACGTCGAGTATGAAATGCGAAGTGTCGAAAGTGCACTGAAGGCAATCATTGCTACAATATAATTCCTCGGCACAATTAATGTGTTGCCACAGAATAAAAGAATAAACCCCAATGAAATCTTTACGGAAGATACCAAAAAATTCGCACTCTCCAATAATCAATTCGATTCCTTTAGTGCTGTGAATATTCCTGGCATGCTGAGAACTCTTATTATTAGGTCTACGTAGTTGCCTTCTAATATCCGTCCGTGGCGCAGCGGGCGAGTGACTGTGAAACGAGAGGCTGTGGGTTCGATTCTCGCACCGATACAAATGATTGTGCGACAGACATGTATATGTATGTATATATGTGTTTCAGATCTGAGTGTTGTGGGACTGTAGACCCTCGAGTGCTTGATGCCCACGACACAAGACTCGGTAGATAGGCTCGTCCACTATCACATCAGGGGAAGGAGCACTACAGCTCGGCGAAATGTGGGTGAACAGGTTGAACAACTTTCGGGGATTACAGGTTGGCGCATAATAAACTATTTAGAATCGAACTATTTATGAGCGCTGCAAGCGAAATATGTGCTGCAAGCGGACATCGTTCAGCGTTCGATTTTATAAGAGATAAGAGGTCATCGGCCGCGCCGGCTCCCGTCCACTCCTTAATGGGATAATCGTACTTGGTCCCGCTCCTTAAACTAATTTAGGGCTGTCTATGCTTTTACCTTTAATTATTTATTACAATAAATATGTGGGTTTCTTATGTGTACGCGAATATTATACATTGAAATAAAACTAATTTTACGGATTCTATCGCGGTATATTTAACTTTTTTAATCCCGACGTTTCGAAAGCTTTACAGCCTTCATGGTCACGGGGCGGATAATAAATAAATATGTTATTCATTTGAAAAGTAATGCAGGTAGGCTGTCCCACCATTTAAAAACCAATCCTAATAAAAAACCAGTCGTGATTGTACACTGTTTTGAAATGTTATTATTAATAATAATAATATTACAGCAGAAATGTTTCTGGTATTTTTACTATTCCTATTAAAACTGGGTCAACAAACAAACAAGGGTCTGAAAATATAATAAATCAATAGAGTAATCATTACTTATTAACAGCCTCCGTGGCGCAGCTAGTAGCCGGCTATGAAACGAGAGGCCGTGGGCTCGATTCCCGCACCGAGACAAATGATTGTGTGACAGACAGATATTAGTTTCGGGTCTGTGGAGCCTCCGTGGAGGTTCTTGTGGAGCCGTAGTACCTCTTTTTTTATGATAAAAGGGGGCAAACGGGCAGGAGACTCACCTCATGGAAAGTGATCACCGCCACCCATGAACATCTGCAACACCAGAGTGCTTGCAAATGCGTTGTCAGCCTTTCAGGAAAGAATATGCTCTCTTCTTGAAGGTTCCCAGGTCGTAACGGTTCGGAAAGACAACAACAGCAAGTTCCACAGAGTGGTTGTGCGTGGCAGAAAATGCCGTAAAAATCGCGCTGTTGTGGAACGCTGGACATCGAGGTGGTGCGGGTGGAATTTTACGTTTTGGCGCGATGTCCGATGGTGAAATTCAGCGGCCGGGATCAATCCAAAATCCCTCGTAATTTTTATCACGATACAGATTTTACATAGTGTGGAGTCAGAACTATGTATGTATTTATTCTACTAAATTACTTTCACAATGTATATAATAGAATGTCTTATACAATCAAATGTGTTAAAACCACATTCCTGTATACAATTTAACACCAGAACACTTGTTAATGCAATCGCGGAAATTCTTCACATCTCGTTAGTGAATTTTTGCAAGGCTCGCGTGTTAGGTTAAGTTCGTAATGCTAGTAAAAGTTAAGTTTAACTCATCTTCACGCAACACATCTCGTACTTTAATAAAACTAACGTTTTGGTGTTTAAATTATAACATACATACGCACTTACGCCTGTAAATCCCCAAGGGGTAGGCAGAGGTGTAACCAGTACACTCACATTTCGCCTAGCTTTTTACCGTCCCATAATGTGATAGGAATCGAGCCTATCGCCATACCGGGCACAATTCCAGACTCCGGGCTGACACTGAGTATTTCTAAATAGAAAAACCCAATATCATTTTACCCTACCCGGGATCGAACCCGAGACCTAAACACAACAGTCGTACCGCGTACGCAAGTACAACTGCGCCATCGACGTAGTTAATTATAACCTATTGGTATTTTCAATTAACTATATTTCTCTGTGCTTTATGGATTTAATTTTTAGTATAGTGTTTACCAAAAAGCTGTTAAAAATATTACATAAAATCAAAACGATACTACTGATGTAAATACCTAGAAATTTAACAATGATTAGAAGGTGACATATTTATCTTCTACTCATTGTTAAATTACACAAAAATTGTGAAATGAGAAATTTGAGACAAACACAATTGGTGAAGCTGTCAACAAAAACCCTAGTTGTTTAAAAAAATAGAAAAAACCGAGTAATAGTAAAAGTTAAGTCGAGTTCTAAAACATCCTGACACATCAGCTAACACAACTTTATACAAAAATATATATTGTGTTATAATTATATTTTTTCATTATGTAACTGTCCTATATTAAACTTGTATAAGAGGCAGCGGCTTTGCTGTGCGGTGGCACTGCAGAAGTCTATGGGTGGCGGTGACTACTTACCATCAGAGTGCCCGTTTGCATATACAGACACTAAAAAAAAGCCAAGAGTAACTATTTGTAAGTGGTAGAGCCATGTAAGTGGTAGAGCCACGCTGTAGATATATTTGTCTACAGCATGAATGGGCCGGCTTGACCGGGGTAGTACCACTGTCTCACAGAAAACCAACGTAAAGTGACAGTTCACTGTCGCGTTTCGTATGGTAAGTGAGATATCCGGAGGCCCAGATTCCCCCTTCCCTTCCCTAATCCCTATTCCTGTCCTTCAAGGCCGACAGCGCATACGTGATACTTTCGGTATTGTGGATGTTCATGGGCGGTGGAGATCACTTAACATCAGGTGACCCACTGGCTCGTTTGTCGGACTATGATATAAAAAAAAAAAAAACTATGGCAAAAAATGTTCAATGACTGCAATTTTTTATTTTTAAACCTTGAGTGCACTGTTTTACTTCTGTCTACATAATGTGAGCTTTTCTAAGTTTATGAAAAACTGTCAAGCTGTATCTTGACCGGTTTTTGTATGGACGCAGAGCTCAAATCGTCAAGGTCATTGGCCTTGGGAACTTTCAACTCGTATTGAGCGCCAGACACCTTCTTTAGGGATTTCCCATCATACTGAAGGTGCTAGTGACGCCATACCGTGCTAGTTACTATTGAATGGTTTCCCAAAGATTTATGTTCACTGAACAAACATTTGACAAGATCATCGGAAATTGAAAATATAAGGTCATAAGACTCTGACCAATCGAAACGATCTCGCCCTTGTGAGTCCGTGATTAATTTAGGAATGTTACCGAAATATTATTCATCCGTAAGAACCTGTTATCCGCAAGGACATTGCCGCATTGCACATGCAACATTTATTTCCTGTAAAAATGCACGAATTTATCGTCTTGTGGTTCGTTTCTTTTAACTTGAGAGACTCTTTGTCAGAAATTTGCTCATTTCCTTCCCTAAATCTCATTTAAGTGTTACATTTGATAAAAATGAATAATACAAATTTTTTGGAAACAGTAATTACATCTTTGAAGTCAACACTAATTGGAAATTAATTAGCATTAACGGGGTAACTATATCGTTAGCAAAATTTTACGTAACCCAATTTTAAAATTTTGTATATTTGTATTTTTGGAGATAAAAATAACGCATAATTATTATTAAATTAATTATGTATTAAACATGTTATAAGAGGAATAAAGGAATCTTGGTAACCCTACCAACGCGTCGGTACATACTAATGCGACTGCAGGCGGTATCATGTATCCGTGAGTTTACTGCGGCATTGTGAGCACTCCCATATGGGCTGGCTAACGTTGAATAGATAAAGATAGAGACGTCTATCAGGACGTTAGTTCCTGGTTGTTTATGTTGCCCTGGTACCTGGTGTCCGATGTCGCCATTTGGAAATTGTTTCTCTCAATCTTCTTTTGTTTATGCTATCCTATTACATGCGCTAGATTTTCATCGCCAATTAGCGCGCATTAGAAAATAATAAAGTTTCGGAAAAATATGACGACAGCCCACGATTTTGCGCTTTCATTTCATTTAATACTTATAAAATACATATTATATTTGTTTTTGTATTTATGGTGTAGTTAAGCGTCTTTGTCCGTGAACTGTCATTGACCCAGGAAGGCACAGCCCCGTGGGACGCTGACGGTATGATCCAACTTATTCCTTGATACATTTATAAACAATCACACATTCGTACCGTATCTTAATAATTATTTCTTCTAACTGTATTTACACTATCTTCTCTACGATAGTTGTGAAAATTGATAGTTTTAAAAGTAGGATGAAATATATAAGGATACTAGCTGTGGCCCGCGGCTCCGCCCACGTGGAGGTTATTTTTGGGAGAAAAAGTATACAATCCAAGAAGTTGTCTCCTAAACTGACGCACCAGTACCGATCCTCTTCAACGGTGACCGGTCAGATAATGTATTTATATCACCCAATCGCCTTTACGCCGCGCACGCAACGGAAGCTATCAAAAGAAATGCATTTTGCCCGTTATTGCAACAATTTTCATTGATGCTACGCTCCTTTTGGTGATAGCGTGTGTTAATAAGGTGAAAAATTATGGAATGTACGTTTTTTTTATTGTATAGTCCGACAAACGAGCCAATGGGTCACCTGATGTTAAGTGATCTCCACCGCCCATGAACATCCACAATACCGAAAGTATCATGTATGCGTTGTCGGCCTTAAAGGACAGGAATAGGGATTAGGGAAGGGAAGGGGGAATCTGGACCTCCGGTTATCTCACTTACCATACGAAACGCGACAGTAAATTGTCACTTTACGTTGGTTTTCGGTGAGACAGTGGTACTACCCCGGTCGAGCCGGCCCATTCATGCTGTAGACAAATATGTCTACAGCGTGGCTCTACCACTTCTTAAAATCTAATCCAAGGAGGCATCTTATGCTATTACACTTTTCTATATTTTGATATCCCAAAGCAAGCAATTTTTCCGGGATAAAAAGTGGCCTATGTCATCCTATGATCCCTAAACCAACGTAAAGTGACAGTTTACTGTCGCGTTTCGTATGGTAAGTGAGATATCTGGAGGCCCAGATTCCCCCTTCCCTTCCTTAATCCCTATTCTTGTCCTTTAAGGCCGACAGCGCATACATGATACTTTCGGTATTGTGGATGTTCATGGGCGGTGGAGATCACTTAACATCAGGTGACCCACTGGCTCGTTTGTCGGCCTATGCTATAAAAAAAAGACATTTTTTTTACCTTTTCTTCCTAAAATAACCCCTACGCGGGCGGAGCCGCGGGCGACGTCTAGTAGATAATAAATGAAAGAGTTTTAAGTATCAGGATCACATAACTGTCGAGGCACATCTGCGTGTTATATGGATCGTTGTGTGTAATGTGTATCGGTGTGGCGGCCCGCGACGTCTGCGGTCGGCGGTTACTATTTCCTAGCGGTAGGCCACGACCCGGCTGGCGCTGTATCTAGGTTCTAACCGCAACTCACTTTCATTCAGTCGAGTTAGGAGGTATATCTTATAGCATAATATTACTTGGATGCGTTTCTATTACTGTACTATTGAGTATTACTCTGTTTACTTGAACGATAGTCGATGACGCGTCATTTTTAAAAGGTTTCCGTTTATTGTCTAGTTAGGCCGTCGAATTAAAATTTGTAGGTTAAAAATATATATATCGAAAATTGCATTAATTGTTATTTTAACTAGGTTTTGCCCACAGCTTCGTTTGCGTGGTTACATTTTTGGGTGCCGTAGCCAAACAAAATCCCGTTGAAAAAAGTCTTTATTTTTTTCCAGATTATTGTTTTTGGGTAATCTTTCCAAATTTTCTTTCCTCAGAGATAATATTCCAGATTATTACTGAATTGCGCATGTCATAATTAAGGGTATCATTACTATCGTAAACGGCGAATGTGTAAGCCACACAGCCCTTGTTCAACCCATGTTGTATCTATCACAGCAAAGGTATAACATTACACCGGTGTTATGTCGGCGCCCTGAGTACGTTTGCAAGCTGCGGTCCGGACAGTTTGTTGGCTTCGGTATATTTTGTTATCCAATAAATTATACAAGATCAGAACATGAATTATACGTTCTCACATTGTAAGAATATTCACACTGTAGATAGTTTAGTTTATGAATGAAGCGGCTCGACTGTACTCGACGTTGATTATCTCACATAAAAAAAATGTTTATGGCGTTTGATTATGGCGCCTTCTAGGGGGCACGAAGTCAAGAACAAAAAAAGTATGAAACAAGAATGTAATAATTGAATATAGTATAAATCGAAAAGTGTAAAATGTTGCTACACTCGTTTTCTCATATATTTTTTAAGATACACGGGAATAGGCTTAGTGTTTTTCCAAACATTTGCATTACATATCTGTACAATCTACTTTTTATGATTTTTTCTACATTCTTTCTACATAGAATTTGACAGAAAGTTTCATAATTAATTCATAATTAACATATATTTTATATAGCCTTTGGTTTCAATAAAATTACTAATTTCTTGAAACTTGAAGTAACCCTAAGATTTGCGTGATAGCGACCTCTGCAAGCAAGTGTTTCGTGTTTCGGGATCCGCCGGTTTTTGTCGGGGTCTAGAGTTGAGGTACAATGTTTGGCCGTTTTTCGGCCTTCAGAGTACTCTGACACTAGACCCTCGACCGCTTCTTCGCCTTCTTGCCCATGGCGTAGTGTGACGAAGCAGGCTGGCATGATTGTGTTGAGTAGACGGGGATAGATTGTCTCTCGCTACTCTAATTAGACGGCACTGCGCTTACCATCAGGTGCAGTAAAAAAAAACATTGTAAACTGACCCATCTGAAATTTTTTCGATTTCTAAATCCCCAGCACCTTACTCAACATCATTTCCAGTGTGTTGCAGCTGATCAGCGTCAGTCAACAACGCTGCCTCGCCTCACTTCACGCTCCTGTCTTACCTCACGTGCGTACTGTTAATTAACAAACAAACACTCCAGATCCGTGTGATGAGAACTAGGGAATGAGGCGTGGTACGTAGTTAAAGCAGTTCAAACTATAATTGGAATGTTAGAGAATTTAATGTTTTAGTGAGCTAAGAAAAAATACAATATACACAAATCGTTTATTCAGCTTCCTTAAATTAGTCTTATGTATTGACACTGACAAATTAGATTTTTTATTTTTAACTATTTTTTTTACTAAGTTTTTACTGTAGCGAACGGAGGATTACATTCTTATTTTATTCTTTAATGTATTGATATAATGTATTGTTATTTTTTATTCTTTAATACATGAAAGACTAAAAATAATAAGGAGGAGGAGTTATTGATTATGGCTTTGATGACGACGGTAAATTTTGATTAACAAACGCTGTATTAACTCAACATCTTTCGTGAGTTAAAGGGATTTCATCAAATCTCCATTTTATCATTTCTCTGCGGCATATACATTCTTTATAAGTAAGAAAGTATTAAACTATAGTAAGCAGAGTCGATTCATTAGGTATCTTGTAATAGTAAATGATAGCTAAAATTATACTAATAAAATTATAAGTGCTGATTGCTATAACAAAGCTCAAACCAAACCGTTGGCTATACAAAGATGATATAATGACAAAGTATTCCCTTAATACATTAATAACAAATTAAGAAAGATTTTTTCAAAAATATCTACAAACATCTGTGTCAGGAAAAGGAATAGCACTTAAAAGCATATTCCAGATATTTGTGCATAGAAATGTCAATAAATTCTAATTAGAAACAAAACCGTGACTTTCTTGTAATTTATTGCACATTTAACTATTACTACTGGACTTCTCGACTATTAATGTCGTTCTCATTAGTTTGACATACTATCAATTCCAAACAATAAGGCTGAATGATTTAAATACCTTAGCCATAGCTCCTATTTATAAAATACATTTCTCAAAATTCGAGCTCTTAAAGGAAATAAAATATTGACCTATCAAATACAATAAACGCATTCTACAATACAAAATACGTGTTCAAATAAAATTCTTGAAAAAGTTTCTGGTAAGCGTTCCGTTCTACGTAAAATACAAATTGCATACGTAAACAATATGGGCGGGCTTTTGATGTACAGTCACGTCGCACGTAGTAGGGAACGCACGAAATGTTATGTTTGTCGGCACACGAGTGCGAAGTGCTTTGTATGGTGCAAGTGGTTACAGAACAGCGATTAAATGGCTTTTTATTCTGGCACGGCTATGTGACCACGTGCACCTAATGGTATACGCAGTGCCGCCCAGTTAGAGTATCAAGTAGCGTGAGACAATATATCCCTCGCTTTTCAAAACAATCATGCCGGCTTGTTGTGTAGCTTCCTCACACTGCGTCTAAAGGACCCAGAATCATAGGAATGAGGGAACACGGTAGCTGGCAAACTATTCCACAGCTTGATGGTGCGGCAAAAATACGAATTTACGAACCGCCGAAATCACAGCCAGCCAGCCAGCTACTCGCCCGCTGCGCCACAGATGCTGCCCTTCCATTATGGTATGGTTAAAAGTTGAACCAAAAGTGGATCGATACATATTTTCCGCTTTTACATTTGATACTAGTACTTTCAGTTCTAAGTACTCAACTATCTATCTACTAATATATTCTATATTGTGATTTTTCCTGCAACTTGAATAAATATTTATATAAATAAGTGATTTTTCCTGTTCCAAATAACCGACAAAAACCTTTTTCTATGTTTACCTAGACAATCCTCTGTTACTAATCACTTTACACCACAAGCAAAAGGGTGTAGCGGCGGAAGCGACCCGCCCCGTGCCCCGCAACCCCCGGGCTCGTCTATATGGTGTTCATTGATGAATCGAGTGCATCCAATCAATGGCATGACCGTGTGAGCACTCATCTGTACGCTTACCTTTGCAATACGCACATTGGGTCGAACGCACCCGTGCGTGAATATGATCAAAGCGCTTTAATAGCGCTACTTCTTGAGCGTTATGCTGCCCTGGTACTTACCGACCAGTGTCACTAATACAGATGGAAGAAGGAACTAACTAATTTTACAAGGGTTATTTATTATAATTATTAGATATATAAATAATACATATTCTATCTGTCAATTATAATATTGACTTTCTTCTCTTAACGCAAAAAAATATTGTTTTTTAATAACTATAACACACGTGTGTGACGTACGTGTATACAAGATTAAAGTTGACTATATTTTTCTAAAATAATATTCGCATGTCCTGTATTCCACTAAAAAGATATGCAGAGATGTAGCAAATAGAAAAACGGAATTTCCGTCTTATACTGTGATAGGGAGGGACCTATCATCATATTGGGGATATAAATCCAAAGGGCATTACAATCTAGTGCAATCACATGTGATTTATCATTTTAAATTGAAATACACATAAATATTGATTACCCTTGGGGATCGGACGTTCGATCGCAGCTATACTCTAGGCAGATGAGACGATAGCCTAATAAAAAGTAAATTAATAAAATAACACTTGATATGATACTGTACCAGCTACCATTAACTCGTGTGCTGCTACTGAGCATCTCAATGTTATCTCGTTTGGATAGTTGTGTGACAGGCGCCGTGCCGGGCATTATACAAAGTTCACTTGAAATGGTGTTTGCATTGACTTTCCGATCTTGACAAGAAGATTGACATGTTTGACAAACAAAAGAATGATATGTGTTCAAATAAAAACAAATATACCATCTAGTCTTCATCTAGTACATTTTAAAATATAAAGACGAAGTAATAAATGTTCATATTTTATGACGATAATAAGCAAGGTAAGCAAGGTAAGTAAGGTACGCAAGGTCAGGAAGTGGTAGAGCCACGCTGTAGACATATTTGTCTACAGCATGAATAGGCCGGCTCGACCGGGGTAGTACCACTGTCTCTCAGAAAACCAACGTAAAGTGACAGTTTACTGTCCCGTTTCGTATGGTAAGTGAGATATCCGGAGGCCCAGATTCCCTCTTCCCTTCCCCCTATTCCTCCTATCCCTATTCCTGTCCTTTAAGGCCGACAGCGCATACATGATACTTTCGGTATTGTGGATGTTCATGGGCGGTGGAGATCACTTAACATCAGGTGACCCACTGGCTCGTTTATCGGACTATGATATAAAAAAAAGGTAATCGGATAATACTGCTCCTTTATAGAACACGATGTCGAATAGAGTGTAATCTAACATAAAAAGTCAAATGTGAATATATTCAACATTATTTATTTGTAAAGTATCCATAGTGCTATGGACCAAGTAGGCTCTGCAATGAAGGGCTTTTTATTACCAGCGTCATTAAAAGGTGATATGTTTTTCTAGTACTTCTACTACTTCTAGAATAGCGAGTTTGGTAAAGAGGGTTCCTCATTCCATCACCAGACATGCTTTATCACTACTCTATAATAGTTATGTAAAACCATCTTTGATGTGGTGTTTTGGCCAGAACGTGGAAAATCAAGCCCCCACTTTGTATTATTTTCCAAAACATATTTTTTAGAATGTGAATGTGTGAAAATGGTCGCGTTTTGCAATTTTTTTAAATTAAATTCACTAAACATACACACATAATTCTGACCCCACACTAAATAAAACCTGTATCGTGGGTATCAAGAACTACGCGGGACTATGGTCTCATAACACCCAGATCCGAAACAAATATCTGTCTCTCACACAAACATTTGTCTCGGTGCGGTAATCGAACCCACGGCCTCACGTTTCACAGGCGGCTACTCGCCCGCTGCGCCACGGAGGCGGTCAGTGTCAATTCAGTGTTTGTTTATGCGCATGACCGCGGGCAAGTGATATAATGCGATGTAATGTGTCATTTTAGGTGCCTTCAGAACTCCAGAGAAACTTCCAATAAAGCCGCCATTACTTTATTGACCGTGAGTTGTTTTGTTTGAATTCAACGGGCAATCAGACACATTTGATTAGATTTACATAATAATAATAATACTAGCCCTGTATTAAACATTGTCCCACTGCTGGGCACGGGCCTCCTCTACTAATGAGAGGGGTTAGGCCTTAGTCCACCACGCTAGCCTAATGCGGGTTGGCAGACTTCTCATACCTTCGAAAAAAATCTCAGATATGCAGGTTTCCTCACGATGTTTTCCTTCACCGTTAAAGCAAGCGATAATTAACATTTTAATAGATTTACATAATATTTGAAAATCTCCCAATTGTTGGCACTGGCAAATGCATAAGACGTGCAACGCCAAAAGAAAAGAAACAATCTTTGCTGCATGTAAGAGTACTCCGATTGTACACGAGTTATGGTAATGTAATTCATAGTTATGGGATCACGAAGGTCTCGGTCGGACCACCCAGAGAGCGCGAGGTTGCGTACAAAATAATACAACAATAAGTACTGCCAATTACCATATCATCAATAATTCTGGTACGGAAACATTAAGTTTAACCAATTATTGTAGCTGATATTTTAATTTTGCAGGAATCGCAATTTTTATATATTATATAAAAGAGTCATGGAATAGAAAACTCAATGGAACTTGCCATATTTGGTATATCGTGAATTGATTAGATACCCAACGACAAACTTTATCGAAGAACGGGAGTTCTTGACTTACGCCAAAAGAACGAAAAGAACCGATATTCGGTGAGCAAAGGCCGTAGTGCCGGTTACGTGAAAACGCGAAAACATGGGATACCAACAGCCTGGTTGTTAGATGTCGTAGCTGCCGTAGCCATAAAGTCTTGTATGCGTTTAGCCAGGACCGCGAAAAATAGCATGTATTGGGGAAGGCATATACTCAGCAGTAGGTTAATGTAGGCTAAAATAATGATGATGGTGATACTGCCAAACTAGGAATTGGAACAAATAGTAACAAAAACAAAGTACTTGTCGGTATATTGTTTGTCTGAGGAAAGAATAGACCCTTTTCTTAAAGCTTCTTGAGTATTAGAAATACCGCAAACAAAAGCAAACATGGTATTTATAGTCATTCAACGACAACAGAAGTAATTTAGGTTACGTCTTGAGTAAATAATAGAAATGTGAAACCAGAACTGTTCCGGGAAATGGCACCGCAACGTGGTGTAGTAAAATTTGTATATTACCATAGTATAAGAAGAGGAAATTGAATTTAAATGTGTATTTTATATCAGGCGTATATTGACTCGTGCAATGGCCGGCTAACTGAAAGCAAAAGAGCTAAATATCAGATTGGTAGGCATTCTGTTCATTAACTCAATATTCAGTAAAGTTTTAGGAGTTAATGAAACCATACAACATGTTCTAGTAAATACGACTCATTTCTAGTACCAATCTTTGCAACCCAGCTAAACAAGTTACCAATTAAGTTTCAAGATTCCGCCATTACCTAGTTACAGTATATTGGCAACACAATGCGCATAATATTGTACTGAGTAGACCCTCGACGGGGAAATGATCCATCAGTTTAAATGGTCAAGAACCCAGCCAGTGTCTTGTCATTCATACTTGAACACAATTTTGTATCCTGTCGGCATTAGCATTGCGAATAACTCAATTACTGCATGTCTGCTTCAAGATCTACGATACAACTTTTGCCTCGGTGGCGCAGTTGTAATAAGTAATTGCGCTTGGGTGTACTGGTTCCATCTCTGCCTACTTTTTTTTTATTTTTTATTCTAGTACGGCAAAGTGACCGCACTTCACCTGATGGTAAGCGCAGTTCGGTCCAATTAGAGTATCGAGTAGCGACAGACGATCTATCCCCCGCTACTCAACACAATCATGCCGGCCTGCTCCTTCACACTACGCCATGGGCGAGAAGGTGAAGAAGCGGTCGAGGGTCTACTGTCAGAGTACTCAGAAGGCCGCAAAATGGCCAAACATTGTACTCAACTCTAGACCCCCAAAAAACCGGATGTACACTGGCTGATCCCGGAACGCGACACACTAGCGTGTGCCACCATGGCGGGTTTTTCACCCTGTGTACGGTGGTCGCTATCCGGGCGGATATGAATATCCTACCACCACAGAACTTCGGGGATTACAAGCGTGAGTGTATATGTATGTATGATACTACTTTATTCTAAGTGACATACGGCGCAGCGGGCGAGAAGCCGACTGTGAAACGAGAGGCCGTGGGTTTGATTCCCACACCGACACAAATGTTTTTGTGACAGATAGATATTTGTTTCGGGTCTGGGTGTTGTGGGACCGCAGTCCCTCGTAGTTCATGATTCCCACGGTTATACCTAGTGTGGGGTCAGAACTATGTGTGTGACTGTGGGATGTATTTTATAGATAAAGTTTAAAGTAATACTTTCAGTAGCACTCGCGCTACGGGCAGTCGCGCTGTACAAAAAATATAAAGTTAGGTTAGGTCATGCGTGTCTTGTTGGTGGTGAAACGTCTTGCAATCAGTTAAGACTAATGTAATATGATTGGCAACTGAACGCTATTAATACGGGTTGCGTACGATTTCTACGTCCCGTGGGTAATTAATTAAAATCTGCAAGTTGGAACGTATTAATCCCGAAAAATAGGCCGAGTTAAATAAATCTATTTACGCAAGAAGTTTAGTTAAGTATAATGTCTAATATCCGTATGCAAGAACGTTATGTTTTGTATCATTTTTGTAGTATAGCCACATTATATTGACAATTTGTGTAATATTTTAATACTATTACAGAAGAGAGCTCTTTGTTATGCGCAGTATACCTTTTACGTGATTGGTTCATTTCTGGCGCCAAATAAAAACTGACCAATCTCGAATACGGGTGTTAAATATGTGTATGAAAACATATAACATATGATTTTGGTTGGACATTTTTGGTGTTGCCACCAGCGCACGATTTAACTGAATACGGCAGAATTTTTACGATCTCTAGTTCGTTAATATTCTATTTTATTTAGTTCAGTTAGAGTTACAATATCTTCTAGATTGGAATTGAAACTGTATCGAGTTCGAGATTGGAATTGATTTCAAGAGTAGGCCTACAGTTGGCAATTCCGAAGCACCCCTAGAGTTTATATACTAATAATATTCACGATTAAGAGCGCCCCTAGTGGCTAATTTACTGAATAGCGATTTTAATTTGGATTTAAACACGGACTAATACTTAGTGGTACGATTATGTTTATTGGACCACTTTTATCAAATTAAGTACCTATTTTTATTTAAAACGAGTATAGAAAGCACTTATTAAAAATTTACCCTAATTAGTGTTTGCATAACGGGCTCACATAAATGCTAAGCAGTTCTGCTCGACCGAGCACGGCTGCGGTCCAATGGCCGCGATGATAAAAGCAGACGCGATCCGTAGCGGTACCTTCTCGTGGTCGCGCATGCTAATACCCTGGTAACCCAATGCCCTGGGTTTAGCTACGCGTGTTGTTTCCTAAAAGTAACCTCCTCAATTTTATGATATCCGGGTGTGCTAAATCTATGGCTTACTTCGCATGCAGACCAAATTGATAAAAGTATGGCGCTTTTTATTTATGACTAGCTGTTGCTCGCGGCTCCACCCGCGTGGAGGTTATTTTCGGGAGCAGAAGTATACAATCCAAGGAGTTATTTTTTCTTGCAATTAAAATAGCCTGGTGTTTCTGTACCTATTTCTATAATTCTTTTTTTATTTAATTAAATAGGTAATAATGTTAACATTTATTAATTAGGGATGATTGAGAGTGTTATAAACGAAGAGTAGACAAATATAATCAGAAATCTCCGAACTGCTAACCTATGGGGAGTTACACGTGTTATTATGAGTCAACCATAAAATATAGACATTTGCTGTCGTGGAATTTTTTTTATATAATTTTAAGGAGAACATTTCCGTCATACATGATTTCTGTGTAGCTTTAACTATTAAGGCTGCACACGCGACGGAAGCTTAAAAAATGGAGTAAGTTCTCCTGTTTTCCCAACATTTCCCTTCACTGCTCTGCTCCTATTGATCGTAGCGTGATGAAAAGTATACTATAACCTGCCCAGGAGTATGAAGAACAATTGTACCAAGTTTTGTTGAAATCCGTCGAGTAGTTTTTGTTTCTATAACGAACATACAGACAGACAGACAGACAAAAATTTTACTGATTGCATTTTTGGCGTCAGTATCGATCACTAATCACCCGCTGATAGTTATTTTGGAAATATATTTCATGTACAGAATTGACCTCTCTACAGATTTATTATAAGTATAGATAAGATGTTTCTGCTATAAAAACAAATAGATTTTTTTTCCCTGATTATTTTTATAATAAAATACTAGCCCTGTATTAAATATTGTCCCACTACTGGGGACGGGCCTCCTCTAATATTGAGAGGGGTTAGGCCTTAGTCCACCACCCTGGCACAATGCGGGTTGGTAGGGAGACTTCACATACCTTCCAAATTCTTATGAGAATTCTCAGGTTTCTTTGCGATATTTCCTTTACCGTTAAAGCAAGCGATAATTAACATTTAATACTATAACTTTAGAAAAGTCAGAAGTGTATGCCATTTGGGTTTCGAACATACGACGTTCGTCTTGACAGTCCGTACCAAAACCATTTAGGCTATCGTTGCTGATTATTTTTATTGCGCTGAATTCCGAATACGTGTATACGTAAGTCCACTAACAATGACATCATAACCGTTGTAACAATCTCATTAAATGCTGATATCCTGGTAGCTGACCTGGAGTAGACTCATTTTTCGAACGTTCCTTGGCTAGGCGCCAGGGCAATAAAGTTAGTGCTTTTTATACATAATACTAACTATCCTATCACATTGTTGTTACTCGTCCTTCGTCCTGCCAATAGTTTCCTAAGTGACATGAATACAAATTATTTATATAGTAATTTTTAAATAAAAATGCAGCCAGGGCGTTAATGGGCGTTGTAATTATGCGGGTTTTATTGCAGGTCAAAAAACCTCTAATAATTTGATTGCCTGTAAATTGCCGAACGGGCATGGTCTTATGCATGACGATAATCAATATATTTTTCGTTTTATTTAGTTGGATTGTAATTAAACAAACACTCATTATGTTAAGAAATTGAAATTTCCACGTTGATATTGTTTAGGTGTAAATCCTCACTGATCTTGTGGCAGCACACTGCTGAGAATCAGGTGTGGTCCTGGGTACAAGTCACATATAGGGCAATAACAAATTGTATTTATTATATTTTTCAACAGCCTCCGTCGCGCAGTTGGCGAGTAGCCGGCTGTGAAACGAGAAACCGAAAGTCTCTGTTAGTCCCTGATACCCACAACACAACACTCGTATCTTAGTGTGGGGTCGGGGCTATGTGTGTGACTGAATAAATAACACCCAACAGGGTGTTATTTATTTATTTATCTACGTCATGGGATTTGATAAGCTAGGCAAAGCGTAGGTGTACTTTTTCCTTTACCCAGCCTTACAGGCACACGTAACCTTTAGTTCCTATACTTGCTCCATGGATAATCTCACATGATATAATGTCTATAAATATTATAAACCGACAAAAATGATAATTATCATAAATTAAGAAATATGTTCTAATTAACTGATGGCGTCACATTTTTTGCATGATCTTCAATTCGGTTAGATATTCGTTAATCTTTTGTTAAACCTTGTTAATCTACAAGGTTAAATTAATTATGTATATTCACGTGTTTTGGGTTTTTATTGCAAGATTATGATTATTATTCACAGATTGCTTGGTTTACAGCAAGTCACTTGACTGATGCTGATTACACCTGGCTCATACTACTTAAAGTAATGTAATACCAGTGCTGCAAACATTGTCCCAGTGTTGGGCACAAGACTCCTATACTCCTCCTGACATGTATGACAGCCATCGTGGCGCAGGAGGCGAGTAGCTGGCTATGAAACGAGAGGTCGTGCGTTCAATCCTCACCCCTGCTTCCCCTGCATCTGTGCCACGTTCAACTGCTTCAATATTAATTAACACTGCTCTGTATTTAGTGCCGTGTAGTTACTCTACGGTGACAGTATAATAAACACATGCGTTATTATTATTATCTCTTTCATAAACTGAAAACACCGTAAAATTGTAAAATAAATATTAACACGGCCTACTCAGTGTTATCTTGAGCAGCGCTTGCACTAAGTAATCGTTACGTACGTTCCAGAAAATTTGATACTTTACGACATGATTACTTTCGAAATATATTAAGCCTTGTATTAAATGATCCTACTGCTGAATATGTCTTATACTAATGAGAGGGAAGAGCCGGCATAGAATAGGTCTTGTAAACGCTTTCAAAACTTCTATGGCGCTACGTGCGCCAATCCGAGGGAGGAATCTCCTCGTGCACGTCTTCCTTGTCAGGCTTAACCCACACAACTCTACACTAAATATCTTGAGGTAAGGCGCATACTATTTAAAGGAAAAGGTATAAAATCCAAGGAGACATTTTAAGCTATTACATCTTTCTATATTATGCTATCCCATAGGAACCGTGCCTTTTCCGGGATAAAAAGTAGCCTATGTGCTATTCCAGACTATAATCTATCTCGCCGCCATATTTCAACTAGATCCGTCCAGCCGTTCTGGCGTGATTGAGTAACAAACATCCATCCATCCAGCCAAACATTCCCATTTATAATAGTAGTAAGATTACAAAAACCGAAATCGCGACTCATGAGCGGATCAGCGGGTCACATTTCACAACCCATTCTAAGGTCATGGTACTACCGTAAAAGGATACAAAATTATTAATTCCCCAATCACGAACTAGATTAATTGACATTCACGAAGTGTGTCGCCATGCCAACTTGTCTGCCGACCTCGCTGCGTGTGCCGCGGGACCGGCGCGGGCGCCAGCGGCTAATCCCCGGATACTTCTCACGGTAGTTGCGTTTTGCTTGTAATGCTGTCCTTTCAACGGTAGGCAGCGGCTTTGCTGTGCCCTGGCATTGCAGAAGTCTATGGGCGGCGGTCTGCTCGTCCGACTATCAAGGCACAAAAACAACACTGTTTCACAGAATATTGATGTGAAACAATCACTGTTGCTTTGCTGGTGCGTAGGAAGTATAAGTGGAATATAAAGTGTTAAAATCAACTACCGCCCTAAGCGTGGGGCGGCTATCCTCATTCCTTTACTGGCTTCTGGTTTCGTGGGTGTTCATGCGTAGCTCTGATCACAAGAAATCAAGTGACTCTTATCAATAGCCGGGCCTCAACCATTGACTGAAAGTATTTTACTTCCCTATTTCCGTAATATACAATAATTAGTAAAACTGTTTATGATGCAGAACGATTATAAAAATACCAGGTAATCATAAACGAAATAAGCTAGCGATTTTGGAAACGTTTATTGTGACAAGAAAAGTGCAAGCGCAAACCATGAAATCCAGGCAGTAAAAATAAAAATATAAGCGACGCACTCCATGAATTTTCAATACACCGCTAAATGTATGTACTAATTATGATTCAAATTTGAGTGGCAGCGTGCATTGTTTATGATTTGTCAATCGATAACTCAATATGAAAATAATGTTGCTTCCATTCAATCTTGAATAATAATCTTATTATGGACGTACAACAAATCTAAAAATGATAAAGAACATAATATATGTGAACTTTTTAATTAATATTATTTAACATAAATACGACAGAAATTACAGTAAACACTTAAGAAATATTGCACCTTAAAGGAGATCAGCAAGTTTCCTATGTAAACTGGGCTAGGTGGTGAACACAAATGGGGTACCTATGGTTTTTAACAATAAGGATATGCCACAATTTAACTACGATAAAGTATTTTTGAGCCAGGTCATAGGGTTTCAAAGTTTTATCAACTTAAAGATATACATAATCTACCATTTTCTACCATCTTCAATGACTATGATTTTCATCAGATATGATCTCCTTAATGATTATAATTATAAATAACGATGTACCTTACCTTACCGTACCACTAATCACCTTTCAAGATGGGAATACATTGTATGAAGTATATCCGCCAATAGAAATAATTAATCCGTTATAATAGCCAAGGGTCGTCGTAAAATATAAACACAAAATAACCGGCACCACAAATCGAAAACACATTGCTCTCGCGACAAATCACATACCACAGATTAAGTATTAGTAGCAAGCTAGAGATTGAAAATGGACAGCTGTTAAAAACTTGAAGTGTCAATTATCATTCGATCAATATTGCAATAATAAAATCGATGAACCACCCGAGTCATTTTATTTTAGTGTATTTTCTTTTGATTAATAAATGTTTAAACAAATGCCTTTCTAATGTACTTACAATGTTTATGCTTCTATAGTTATTGCCAACATTCAATGTCGTATAAAAAAATTGAAAGGATATCGATTATCGATATTAGTTTAATTTGCAAATCGATACAATATTTACAAAAGCTATATTAGGAACCCGACTATCATTTACAATAAAAAATGGTAGAAATATTTTTGTGTTATCGTTATATTTCTTCTAAATCTGATTGCATCGGTGTAGGCTGAAATAAAAATGAGAAATAAAGTCTAAAAAATACAAGTGATTTTTTGGTTGTTAAGAATATCTTGTTCATGCTGTTCCAAATCTGCCGATCTCCTTTATTTTAACTTTTTAAAAGTGAAGTGTTTTTTAATTATTTCACCAACGCGGCCTAGATGGCGGTATTGGTGTTTTAAATCGCGCTAGCTTTATTCTCTTTTGATACGTTAGGTTTTATTAATATAATTTGATTTATCAATCTAGTATACATTGTTGATTTAACTTAATTTTGATGTCCCAACTCTACGAATTAAGTGCTGAATTCCGGGACGATTGAATTGAACAATTACAAAAAAACAATAATAATGGCTTATCAATCATCATTACAGTCTTTAATTAATAATCAAGAAAGCCTTTTCGATATTCTATCAGAAGCCTGGACAAACTATGAGAAATCGAAGAAACCCAATACTAAATCTTCGTGTACAGGAATGAGAAATGATCTGTTGGATTCGCTTTACCAGAAGTTCTATGAACAACATGAGAAAATAGAAATGTCTGTTGAAGAAGACGAAAAGTCACTATGGACCTACTTCACCGAGGATTTACGTGAGCAATTCGAACAAATGTACATCAAATATAAAACAAAAATGACGGAGGATAATATCGCTTCAGTCCCGAAAACACCGATGACATCAGTGTCTAGAGACTTGTTGCCAGAAATCCCATTACCTACTTTCGCGGGAGGTTATGAAAATTGGCTCTCATTCCGCAGTATATTCTATTCTTTAATCCACGAGAATGCTGATTTGAGTGCGTTTGAAAAGATTTATTATCTCAAGAATTGTTTGCGAGGAATAGCGAAAAAAGAACTTAAGTACATCTACACTACAGGGTACAACTATGAGTATGCATGGAAACGGCTTAATGAGCATTATAACAACAGAGAAAGGAATACGAACGAAGTGCTCAAACGGCTTTTCGCATTAAAATCTATGAGGCCAGATTCATCAAACGATATCAATCAATTGCTAATTACGACACTAGGGTGTTTGGCATCATTGAAGACTCTTGATGTGGACGTTGGCTCATGGGATCCTATAATCAACCACATCGTGGAAACAAAGTTGGACCGAAACTCCCACGATGAGTGGGTGCGTCAAGTTGTCAATAAGGGAGCAGACGAGCTGCCGACATGGGAACAACTACAGATGTTTCTACAGAACAGGTTTAAATTCTTGGAGACCATGGAGATGTCCAAGATCGATAAACAAAACAGTCCATAGATATTGAGTTTATTTTATGTCTCCAACCCTCTTCAATAAGTTGTTTTACGTTCTATATTTTATTTTCTTTTTTCGTTACATAAAATACATTTGCTTTCGTAACAGATTAATTTGGTTTTATTAAAACATTTTCCACTAATTTGTTTATATAAATTTAATAAATACTCATAATACCTACCGTCCCACCAACTGAGCGATCTGTGAGTCGCCATAATAATTATTTGTTGTAGGTTTTATAAGTTTCATCACTGACTTATGTTAGATATTCTATAGAAATAAAACTTAAATTTTACACACCTTCAAAATTATTATTTTCATTACTTATGTAGGTTTCCTTAACAACGATTACACTTAGTTTTGAACTGTCAGAGGTCAATACTATTTATTGCGTTAGTTTCGAACCTGCGACTTTCGTCTCGGCAGTGTGTACCAACAAACAAGTGCATAGTTACGAGCAAAATACATGTTTTAAGTTATAGCTATTGTTATAATAAGAATTCTTGCGACAGATATATTTTTATAGGAAGTTTTTAACTGTAAATTCGTTCAAATCTACCTTTGCCATCAATACACTAAGTGAAAACATGATAGAATATTGTTTTTTTATAATAGATTTTAGCCTAAAAATATCGAAATTTAAACCAATTTGTTAATTTAAATGTGATTATTTACTATTTTCAAGAAACAAATATGTAAAAATAAAGCATTTTGTCACGTGTCATAAAACACAAATCAGTTATGCATGACGTCACCGTTCGAAACGTTCTATTAAACGCTGAGCCAAACGTCTACTAGTTTCCCGGATGGTCACGTCACACGAGAGGCCATGACAGTTGGTAGCTTTTTGGTGGGAAAACTAAAGTTGGTTTATTAAAATGCAAATAAAATTTTGAAAACTTATGTTATATGTTTATTAATGATAATATTTTAATAATATAGACCATGAATAATAAAATAAAAAGGTTTCCCAAAAACAGTCAACTATCCTATTGCGATAAAAAATATAGCCAAAATGTATTTTCAACATTACTAAGCAACCTTCAACAATGGCTGAATCTTCTTACCACAAAAAATTGAATACTGAACGGTTTTTGCACGCAATTACGTGTTTCAATCATTCATTGTAATAACGTTCATGCCAATTAAAAAACAATGTATTTTTTAATTTGCAACGTTGACTTGCACATTTAGGATGTGATTACTTGACAAACAAAAATCGAAGACGATAATTCGATAGAGTTTTATTATACTTAAAAGTTAGTTTATAAAAAAACCGCCATAGCCTAGTTGGTGGCATACACCTCTAACTTTTCTGAAGTTATGTGTGTATTAATTGTTAATTATCACTTGCTTTAACTGTGAAGGAAAACATCTTGAGGAAACCAGCATACCTGAGAATTTTCATAAGAATTTCGAAGGTATGTGAAGTCTACCATCCCGGATTAGGCCAACGTGGTGTACTAAGGCCTTACCTCTCATCAGTAGAGGAGGCCCGTTCCCAGCAGTGGGACAATGTCTAATACAGGGTTAGTATTGTTGTTGTATTGTTTATTTATTTATACACTTCATATACAATGTATATAGGCGGACTTAATGCCAAAGGCATTCTCTCCCAGTCAACCTTAGGGTGATGCAGAGATGAACAAGGTAAGTGCATAAAAATATACAGGAAGAAGGTAAAAAAAAAAATATTATTAAGCTCTATATAAATAAATATATCCGAATACAATATATTGTAAAATACAAAACATAATATATATATATGAAATACATTCTATTACATATACTTATATATACATATAAATATATATCATAAATTAATGATGTGGTGATTCTGCCACTGCATTCAGCAATAATTGACGAACTCTCAGCTTGAAAGCCGATCGGCTGGTGCACGACCTGATTTCGAGAGGGAGTGAATTCCACAGAAGTATTGATTGGATAGCTAGAGAAGAGTGAAAGAAGTCGGAGCTGTGAGGGGGACACTTTAGAAGAAGATTGCTAGATGAGCGAAGAGTCCTACTATGGCTGTCGCAAAGGTATTGAAAGTGTGAAGATAAATAAGAGGGAGGTAGGGGAAGTAAGAAATGAGAAGAGAGTAGTAAGTGCCCGCATAGATCGGCGCTGCCGAATGGGTAACCATTTTAATTGCGAACGATAGGAAGAAACGTGGTCATATTTATTTTTATTATACATATTTATGTTTATTATACTATGTAAAAGAGGATATAGCCGGAGAGCGGTCTAAGATGCATAAAGTCGAGCCGTGGTTAGTGAATATCTGCCACTCTCAAATACCTTTAACGAATTCTTAATCATGTGATAACTCTATTAGAGTATTTTAAGTGAAGTATGAGTATGATACTTCACTCTGTAATATATCCTCGGGGATATAACATCTTCTTTAAACGTCGCTTAAGAAGTATTTCATAGTTGGCAACAGCTTGGTTGTGCCCCTTTTTTCATACAGAAAATGACGGATAAGACGGGTTTTTTCCCTGCTTAAAACCCCATGGTTGTCTCCATCAACATTACGGTAGGATCCCTAGACTGGAAAACGCCGGAAATGGTTGTACCCCTGGCATTTTTCAGGTCCACAGGCGACTGTGACTAATGGGCCATTATCCGCATCAGCTCTTCGGCCAGTGTAAGCCAATAAAAATGCGTACTTTAATAAAAGATAAATAGTACCTTTGCACTATGCTTTTGTGTTTTTTTTCCCTTGCTGAATGCTTAAAATATACAGTCGACGTAATTTCACAAAACGTTGAATAAGTTTTGTGTAGATTCGAGTTTTATTTCTCTTGAGTTGAAATATTGTTAGTGTACTAGCCAACACTCCAAATCATGCTACCTATCATACTTGTATTATATATATAGCTTTTGCCCGCAGCTTCACCCGCGTGGTAGTTATTTTTGAAATAAGAGGTATAAAATCCATGGAGACATCTTAAGTTATTACATCTTTATATGTTTCGCTATCCCATAGAAACCGTGCATTTTCCGGGATAAGAAAGAGCCTATGTTATTCTCAAACCCCTCAACTAACACTTACTTACAAACAGAGTTACATTTTATAGTATTAGTGTGGATTAGTATGGCTATACCTTTAGGGATGATTTTGCAAATTTAGGAATTATGGATTTCCCATACAAATTTTGAACTCCTATTTGACCCCTTTCAAGATTGTTTTTTGAGAATAAAAGAAAGCCTATGTCCTTCTCCAGGATATAATCTCTCTCCTTGCCAAATTTCATCCCAATCCGGTAAGCCGTTTAGTCGTGAAAAGGTAACAAACAAACAGAGTTACTTTCGCATTTATAGTATTAGTATGGATAGTATGAGGGTATGGATTAGTGTAGCTATAACTTTTGGGATGATTTAGCAAAAAATGTGACACACGTATTTCTTCATTTCCTACCAAAAGCCTAAATATTAATTTTCAGATCCCTAACTTGAGGAATTATGGATTTCCCATACAAATTTTGAACTCCTATTTGACCCCTTTCAAGATTGTTTTTTGAGAAAAAAGATAGCCTATGTCCTTCTCCGGGATATAATCTATCTCCTTGCCAAATTTCATCACAATCCGGTCAGCCGTTTAGTCGTGAAAGGTAACAAACAAACAAACAGAGTTACTTTCGCATTTATAGTATTAGTAAGTATGGATTGTCTAAAAGTGACTTCGACCGCTATATAATTGACTTGTATGTTATCATGTTACCAGGTCTATTTGGTACTTGAGTGTAATTTCGTCAATTGTCGCAAAGTGGATCTCCACTCAATTCGGCACAGTTGTGTCAGAAAGCGGAACCAACGCTTGCGTCAGAGCACATCTGCCGCATCCGGTCTTGCGTGTTCACAGCCTTTAGTATTAAGACCTATGTAATTAAGCTATTATGGCAAATTGGTAAGTCGGAGCTGTTAATCATCTCTTCTAAAATACACATGCCAATAAAGAGCACGCTATTCCGTTCATATTCACTGCTGTCAGTTCCCCTAGCCACGACTCTTGACTAGAGAAGTAATTCGCGTATTAACATGGCAAATCAATGGGGAGTATAAGACGAAAATGGCATGTTTTCTACTATTTATAGCATTATATTGATATCTAGATTCTTGTGTTGACAACATTGGATGTCCAAGATGTTTTTTTTATCCTGGCACGGCAAAGTGACCACACTGCATCTGATGGTAAGTGCAGTGCCGTCCAGTTAGAGTATCAAGTAGCGAGAGACAATCTATCCCTCGCTACTCAACACAATCATGCCTGCTGTGTTCGAAATTTCCTGATCGATACTAACGATATAAAAGGAACGCAAGCGGCAAACCTCTCTTCTCAAAGTCTACATAACCTACCGCTGGTATAGATAAGTATATATATATAATAAAAAAGTATATTTCATAGTCTACTATCACTCACTACAACTGATTTGTACTATTGGTAGACAGTACTTTTTTTTGCAGCAGAGGCAACCAAACGAGTAGGTGGTACCTTATGGTAATGATGTTCACCACTCACGAACACGTACAATACCACGAACATTGATGTTGCCGGCCTTCAGGAGGGAATGGGGTTTTGGGCCTCAGGAAATTTATAAGTCTTAGTCTAAGTATCTTCAGGGATATTTCCTCGCTTAGCGTGTTCTACCGTCTGTATCATGGCGAATGCTCTGAAGAATTGTTTGATCTTATCCCATCCTCTCCTTTCCATAACAGAACCACGCGTACTGGCTTGCGGAGCCACAGCTTCGTGGTGTCTACTACCCCGGCCCGAAACAAGAGGTTCGCAAATTCGTATTTTTGCCGCACCATCAAGCTGTGGAACAGTTTGCCAGCTACCGTGTTCCCTCCCTCCTATGATCCTGGGTCTTTTAGGCGTAATGTGAAGAAGCTAAACAGCAGGCCGGCATGATTGTGTTGAGTAGCGGGGGATAGACTGTCTCTCGATACTCTATCTGGACGGCACTGCGCTTACCATCAGGTGCAGTGTGGTCACTTTGCCGCGCCAGAATAAAAAAAAAAAAAAAAAAAGTGAGTTTGTAAGCTAAGTCTATCTATCTAGTAAGCTGTTACGTAGGTTTTCCGAGTCAATGCTAATAACTAGGCGTATTCCATACAGCGTGGCTACTGCTTTAGAAATCTGTCATCAATCTGGCATCAAACTTATAAATACTAATTCAAAATAACCGCTTTATCACACTCGATTTAATAACATTTAAATTTTCATCGAACAATTACATGACCGAAATTAAGTCAAATCAATTGACGGATTCCAAATGAATACAAACATGATGGTAATGACTATGATGCTGAAGACATCGCGGATGACTCCACGTTTCCAATTTAAACACACAAAAGGCGTATAAATTGCACTTGTAAAGATTACGTGTTACGATGGGCACGCGTATTGAATACTGCAAGAAAAAAAGTTTGTCATTGAGTTCCTATGATGGAGAATAATAAAACGTGGAAGCTCTTTAAAGACTTGCCGCCTAATTGGAAACATGTATGTGTGGTGGTAATAGCAGCGCTAGCCTAATTGGTTGCGGTACGGACTGTCAAGACGAAAGTCGTAGGTTCGAAACTCAAGTGGAATACACCTCTGACTTTTCTAAAGTTACGTGTGTATTAAAATGATAATTGTCGCTTGCTTTAACGGTAAAGGAAAACATCGTGAGGAAACCTGCATATCTGAGAATTTTTCGAAGGTATGAGAAGTCTGCCAACCCGCATTAGGCCAGCGTGGTGGAGTAAGGCCTAACCCCTCTCACTAGTAGAGGAGGCCCGTGCCCAGCAGTGGGACAATGTTTAATACAGGGCTAGTATTATTTATGTGTGGTATATCGTTGAATATTAGAAGAGACGGATTTTTTATTACGCAACGAACCTTTGTGAAGTCGTCGATTTAACTGATGACTGTAATAAAAAATATATTTAGGCGAGTTTAAAATGATTAAAGAAAATATAGGTACTGCTCAATACAAAGTACTCCGAAATCCATCATATCAACTTCCTATATGGATATGTGGCTAGACCATAAGGTCAGACAAATAACAGGCCTTTAGCCGTATAAACACTAAACAGTGAGTGAGGTTAATTATTAAAAAATAATGGGTATTTTTTTTAATTCAAACGCATATTTGAGAACCACCTAGTCCATGAGTCCATGACACAATGGAGTCGAAAGTCACCACACTAACGCAATTATTCATAAACAGATTGTCATGAGCAGCACAGTATTTGTTGACAGCTCGGTGGGTCGTTTGGACTTGTCAAAAATGACTCGCCGCCCATTACGTGCACTGATAAGCGGATAAAGTCTGTTTGCTCATAAGCATGTGCCAGGGCCGAAGCGAGAGATTAGTTGTAAATTAATAATAAATATATAGGATTAGGTGACGACTGACGCGTATGAGTTATTTGTAAAGGTCATCTCTATAATGCGTTTAATGACAAATTGATTGAATTTAGTAGCAAAAAATCGAAGCATTAAGTACCAGAATTGCAGACCTTATAAAAACACTAATAAACTAGTAAGTGCTTAAGTTATAGAGCCTATGCCTGATAAAACTATATTTTAATTATTGAAATAAAACGAAATTTTACGGATAATATCGCGGTTTATTTTACTTTTGTAAACATTGCACTATACTTTTGTGACGACATACAACTCAGTCTGCCCCGTGACCACGAAGGCTGTAAAGTCTTCGAAACGTCGGGTTAAAAAAGTAAAATAAACCGCGATATAATCCGTAAACTTCGTTTTATTTCAATGTATAATATTCGCGTAAATATAAGAAACCATATTTTAATTACTTTCCAATATTTAGCAAACAAAAACCAATTATATGAATTGGGGAATCTCCTTTTGTCTCTCCTTAGTCCAGCCCAGTCCCACATAATTAAATTATTCAGGACACGCGTAGAAAGAAAGCTGTTCATATCGTAACTTAAATCCGTTTACCAGTGTGCAAGGATCACGAAGAGGTAACACGGTCATCCAGCGTTGCAATATGAGCTACGTCATCTTCCCGTTTATAGCTCGTCTCTGGCCATGAATCGTCACACCACTCAATTCTGTACAAAATAAGATTCAAAATTGAGTAAAAGATCGCGTTGATTTAGATTAAACGATCCCTACAACACTGGCCAGTTAACAATGAGAGCGGCGCATGCGCGACATGACCCCAATCATTGCTGATTCTTAACGCATATTTAGAAGTTACTATCGTCAGTGACATCATTCGAAGGGTCTACGACCATCGCTTGATTGAGATACACTGTGTTTTAATTACACGTTCAATATAACTATCCATTTTAATAAAGGTATACTAACGGCCTAGATTTTATAATAAATAGGTGGTATGAAACAATTGAACCTGACTTCTAATATAATAAATCGAAACGGCCATTTATTTATAACGATAGAAGCCATGAGCCTTTATTGTACTGCCCTAGTAATTACTAGGCGAAGTCAAAATATTCATAAACGTTTAATTAAATTATCATACAGATAAACCTTTTAAAAATATAACACAAATGATCTTATACAAAACATAGACTAACTTTAAGTCCAGTTTATCAAGTAACTTGTTGAATTGGACCTCGTTTAAATTTAGTGTATGTTTTATTATAATACCCCAAATGTATTTACTAAATATAAATGCACCTGCCTGCCTCGGTGGCGCTGTTGTAATTGCGCATGCGCTACGACTGCTGTCCTGATGTCTCGGGTTCGATCCCCGGGTCGGGTAAAGTGATATTGGGTTTTTCTATTTAGAAATTCTCTGTATAAGCCTGGAGTCTGGAACCTGTGCCCGGTATGGCGATAGGCTCTCTCCCTATCACATTATGGAACCAAAATACGGCGAAAAGTGGGTGTACTGGTTACATCTCTCCCTACCCATCGGGGATTACAGGCGTGAGTGTGATACGTATGTATATTATTTGTAATCTAATCTAATCCAATTTAAAAATTTACTTAGAGTAGTCCAAATATTGTTAACCAGAGTTCAAAAAAGCAACGCTTGAGTTTCTTCTCTGTTCTTTCCCTTACGATACTGCGTAAAAAAATACGGAATCTAAATAATGTGAAACATTTTATAACATTTTATTTTATATAATAAATAAATTATAACAGTAGGCAGCCGATTTGCCGTGCCCTGGCATTGCAGAAGTCTATGGGCAGCGGTGTCTTCTTACCATTAGGTGGCCTGTCTGCTCGTCTGCCTATTCAGGCACTAAAAAAAACTGTGATTATGATTTTAATTACTCTTAAGGTGAGTAGTCATTTATGACAGATTTGGTCAGCAAATAGTTTTTTCTCTAAATACCTAGTTATTGATAAACTTACTAAATTATTCCTGGAAACCAATTCAGCTGCTTTGTACTACAATGGAACACACATGAAGTCCCTTCAGCTTTACAGTTCAAACGAAGGTTACTACATGATTACAATAGCCTCATACAAAACACATACGTCATGTATTATGATTTATAGTACAGAATAATGGGACTTTTTGTTTGTAATACTCTCATACAATTATGGAACAAAAAGTTAACAATGCGACACTAAGTAATAAATCAATTTATTTCCTTTAACTGAAGCCTATTAGATATACGAGATTACATGTTCAGTATTTTCTGAATACGTTTAGATTAAGGTTAGATTGGAGACCTTATTCCAGGTTATTGCCATGTGTTTATTACCTAGTTCACAAAAGTTATACTAAGATTGGTATCAAAGTACATAGGGTTCAAATATCGTTTTTAAAAAACGTTATAACAGCTAAGTATTATTCAAAATATAATAAATAAATATAATTAAATCAATTAATACACCCAAATACCACACCCTACATACGTACATATATACTCACGCATGTATTCTCGGAAGGGGTAGGCAGAGGTGTAACTAGTACATCACTTTTCGCCGAATTTCGGTCCTATAATGTGAGAGGGGGCGAGCCTATCACCATACCGGGCACAGATTCCAGACTCCGGGCTAATACTGAGAATTTCTACATAGAAAAACCAGTATAACTTTACCCGACCCGGGGATCGAACCCGAGACCTCAGCACAGCAGACGTAACGCATGCGCAATAACAACTGCGCTACCGAGGCAGTCAAACCTTATATTAGGAAAATCTGCGTCGTGGGTTAAAAATAACTACAGCCCCACAACACCCAGTCCCGAAAAACAAATTTGTGGATCACAGAAACATTTGTCTAGTTGCGGGGATCGAACCCGCGACATCTCCTTTGGCAACGTACTACTCGCTCGCCACGCCACTGTAAATGATTTATCATTATATATTATTTATAAAGATAACCCCATTTAGATTATCATTTTAATTGATTTAAATAAAATTTATTATTAAACAATCAACAGTCACACAATTAGTCCTTACCGTACAAATACGATAATCTTGTGTCATAAGCATCATTCATTACGAAACACTTCCTTTCTAGCAACAGTCAAACCCTAAACAAATATTCGTGGATCGCACAAACATTAATCTCATTCGGGAATTGAACCCGCAAATACTAGTTGTATCATGGTTCGCTACTCGACCACTGTGTCATGAAATTACTAAAGATCCGCCATAAAAAGTGAATATAAACATATCAATGTATATCTTCCGACAATAATCCGGGAAATTAGTTCCAATTACGAATCAATTAAAACTCACCGTTTCAGATCGCGTGTCGCATCATACAATCACGATAAACTGCAACAAAAACAAAGTTTTTAACACCGGATAGCATTCCCTTCCTAAAACTGTTAATTTGTGTAATGCGTTATGTTTACGCGAATATAAGAAATTGATTTATAACCCAAAATCCCAACTGCCAGAACTTTTTTTTTTATCCTGGCATGGCAAAGTGACCGCACTGTACCTGATGGTAAGCGCAGTGCGGTCCAAATAGAGTACTGAGTAGCGAGAGACGATCTATTCCCGCTACTCAACACACTCATGCCGGCCTGCTTCTTCACACTACGCCATGGGCAAGAAGGTGAAGAAGGGGTCGAGGGTCTAGTGTCAGAGTACTAAGAAGGCCGTAAAATGGCCATTGTACCCCAACTCCAGACCCCCGACAAAAACCGGATGTACACTGGCTGATCCCGGAACGCGACACACTTGCGTGTGCCACTATGGCGGGTTTTTCGCCCTGTGTACGGTGGTCGCTATCCGGGCGGATATGAATATTCTACCACCAGCACAAGATAGCACCTCAAGATACTGTGATCGATCGGACTAAATAAATTAAGTAAGAAACGTTACTATCCTGCTGTAAAGTTTTCGAAACATCGGGAATAAGAAGTAAAATCCTTAAAATTAATTTCATTTCAATGTTGTTTTGTATCTGCTTTTGTCTATAGTTTAAATGAGCTATATCGACTGGGTTACCATTATATAGCTGTAGCTATACTATATATAAAATGAACGCAGTTCCAAGGTATTCCTTTTCTTCTTAAAGTCGGCACCAATTGTTACTCTAGAGTGGATATTACTAACCATTAGATGACCTACTTATTTGTTTCCGACGTTCTGCTATAAACACTCTATTATTAATAACATTCATATTTAGAACCTTCTATCCCAGTAATTCTCAGTGCCCATGTTCCTAAATAGACATCTCCATACGCTCTGTTTTAACATCCTCCGTTGACCGTAAATCTTTAGTACTAGAAATTGGAAACAATATAGTGCGACGTAGATCTCAAATTAAAGATATCAGTGTAAACGTGCGTATTAGCAGTAATTGCGTCGGTACAGCCAGAGATGCAAGCCAAGGCGCTTTCTCCGGTCGTTCACAGCGGAGATATCCGCGGACATAGGCGTATCAACATTGCAATGAATGCGGGTGTCTTTTTCTACGTTCCTGTACATTGGTATTAGGTACACACAAAACTCAGTGAGAGTATTACATTTTAGAAGAACTTGCGCATGACTAAATGAAATGGCTATACTTTTATAATGTAACAATGAAGGCAAATAATGGGTGGGGAATAGGAAATATCAAAATCCTCATGTCCACCTTTATTAAGATTTTAATACCTCGATGCCTTGACGATTTGAGCGTTAACTCACACATAGGTACACACATCGCGTTTTTTTTCTGAATGTTGAAAATGTATGCTTAGTCGATTTGGAAATCTGGAGAAAATTTGCTTAAAATTCGGTTCAATATATTTCTTTATGATTTTTGTTCATTATTTGATATCACTCTATTGAGACAGAAAGTCTGATGAAGCCATATTTAACATGTGTTTACATACATTGACCCAATAAACTTTTCAGAAATTTCTTGTAAATTGACTTATTTACGTGTACTAACAGCCTTATTACACTAGGCTAGCTCGTAGCAATCGGCTCAAATGTTTGGTTAAACATGCTGTAAGTGCTATAGAAAATATATTTAACTTAAAATAGATTGTGAGATAAGAATAATATAGAACAAAACAAACCTTCCGCAAGTTCGATATTAGATTCGCGAATACTAATTATATTCATAAATAACTTCCTGTTCAAAAAATGATTAATGTTTCTAACATATTTTAGCCCTCTTCAAAACCTTGCTGTCATTAAACTGATTAAGTTCTAAATGTATTAAGAGTAATTTATCTTAGTCCAAGATAACAATCTAGCGAACTCAATAAATAATAGTGACAGCAACCAGATATAAGAACGTGCACCCATCTGAACAATGTGCAGTATTCATGTATTTAAAATATATTTAAACACTAAAAGTGTTGGACCCTATTTATTACATAAACCTACCCCATTAAATACATCTATTACCCATAAAATTATTTGATATGAAGAGATTCCTAAATAATGAGAAAACCAAATTGCTTGTCTGGTGGTAAGCGTTACATCTGCAAATAAATAGTGGCAACACCATGTCCTGGCCTGTCATGCCTTCATCTCTTCAATATGTTTCATAACAGCCAGTAACTTTATTGGCTTCAATAATATTAAAATCGGAACAATACTGCTTGCATGTAGGCTGCATGGTGGAAACCTTTTCCTTCTTTTTTTAATAAAAAAGAGAATGGAACAAAAAACTGCTTGCATACTTACTGTTTGCTGGCCTAAATAGACAAAGCTGGTGTTTAGCTTGGTCCTTAGAAATATTGGCTAACTCGGAAAGTAAATAATTTGACATCTCGAATTTAGAACATTATTTTTTTTAATTCGCTTAGAGAAAAAGTGGCGCAACCTGAATGAATTTTACGTATTAGAATATAAAATTTACTTTTCCTCCTGCAGTTAATGAATTCACCCGCCTTCTATCCTCATACACCACACTTTGGGAAAAAAATCCTGCAACGCTGCTCGTAAAAAACTTCAGGCCGATCGTTACGTGTATGGAAATTATAATATATGTTATATAATACTAGCGGGCCCGGCAGACGTCGTCCTGTCCGTAATTGTCTTTTGAGCTGGTTTTCAACCTGCGACTTTTGTCTCGGTACCACTCCTAACTAGATTACCGCACGTATTGCATTTGATATAATATAAATCAGGCTAGACTAGTCCCCCATCTCCTGGAACACGAAGGTCGAGCATTACACAACGCAGCCGACCCTGGGCGGTCGGTCGTGAACACGCCTGTATCACATTAAAAAGGTTGAGACAATGTAGATCAACAATTTGTAGGTATCGTGTCGGAGCAAGGTTATTGAGCAGGATCTCGATTAGATCTTACATACCTTAGTATTTAAATAGCAGAATTAATTGTGTCGATAAATGACCGGACCTTTTTTAATGTTTGCAAGTCTAGAATTAGTATGGTAAAGTATATTTGCCGCGGCTGGATTCAAGCGCTGTTTGCTCCGTAGAAAAGGCAATTGAATTAGTTTCGGGTACCCGAGATCTAATATGACAACTATATAATAATTTATACGCATTTTAATTAACACGCATACGCATTTTTCGTATTTTCGCATACATGTGAAAAATATAAAAACTAAAAATAAATATAAAAAATCTACGTTGTGTAAGTTATTTGTAAAAATTCAAGAGATTGAAGGTCTATAATGTAGTCATATTTTTTATCGCAACGGCTGTCTGGGAAATTCTAAAAAAACAAAATCATTTTTACGACTTATCCCTACATGGTTTCTTAAGCTCTAGAGACTACACGCTGTATCCTATACTCGTGTCTCAAGTAACATGATTTTTGATAATTAACTCTCGGTGATAAAGATTAATGATCACTTAGATAGGTACGCTCTCAATAAATGTGATTAACGTAAGATAGCCGATAAAAGTTAAATAATTTCAAGAATTAATAAATTCTTCATACACGAGGATTGGTACTCGCAATGGGCCAATTTGCCCTTCCATTAATAAGCCCTGATGACATGTTTGATTTAACAGCTTTCTTGCTGCAGAAGGCGAGTAGGAACAAGAGGCCGTGGGGTAGTTTCTTACAGTGATACAAATACGCTGGTGGTAGGATATTCATATCCGCCCGGATAGCGACCACCGTACACAGGGTGAAAAACCCGCCATAGTGGCACACGCAAGTGTGTCGCGTTCCGGGATCACCCAGTGTACATCCGGTTTTTGGGGGTCTAGAGTTGGGGTACAATGTTTGGCCATTTTGCAGCCTTCTGAGTACTCTGACAATAGGCCCTCGACCGCTTCTTGCCCATGGCGTAGTGTGAAGAAGCAGGCCGGCATGATTGTGTTGAGTAGCAGGGGATAGATCGTCTCTCGCTACTCGATACTCTAATTGGACCGTACTGCGCTTACCATCAGGTGAAGTGCGGTCACTTTTCCGTGCTAGGATAAAAAAAAATAAAAAAAAAATACATATATATATATCTGATCCCCAACTATTTGCCTCTAGTATTAGCCCGGAGTCTGGAATTTGTGCCCAGTATGGCGATAGGCTCCCCATCACATTATGGGACCGAAATAAATTCGGCGAAAAGTGGGTGTACGGGTTACACCTCTGCGGTCTGCCTACCGCTTCGGGGATTACAGACCAAATATTTGTTTCAAGTCTGAGTATTGTAAAATCGTAAGTCCTGGTAAACAAGACTTCATAGTGTGAGGATTACATGAGTTTTAAGGACACAATGCGGCTTAACTACCCCTGAAAAGAGAAGGACTACGTGAATTACTCCTGACTGTTAGGTGTCAAAACACTTCCGTAGGTGCTACACTGATGAATATTTAGTAACATATTACGTGACAAACAAACGGGTCTTCAATAATTTGCATATATAATGATAACAGACACGTTCGGAAATGAGCGCGGCCCCACTCATCAACAGTGATCGTCCAAAATTATCAAACAAACATGATTAAGTATGTAGTCATGAGATTACACGACACGTCAACTCATTAAGCGTGTTTTTCATATTTTTGTGCTCAAAAAACTTAACACGATATTAAATTTAATAAGTACGTTACTTAAAACCTATTATCGTAACAATTTTACAAATCAGTTCAATTATAAGTTAATTGAAGGCCTTA
Source organism: Laothoe populi (assembly GCA_905220505.1). NCBI lineage: Eukaryota > Metazoa > Arthropoda > Insecta > Lepidoptera > Sphingidae > Laothoe > Laothoe populi. The sequence goes on from HG992168.1 coordinate 17,374,880, forward strand.
AAATCTTCAAAGGGTAACTGTCAAACTACAAAAACGATGCACGATATGATTCATGACGTCACCACTCGGAATGCCAATTACAATACAGTCGTGTGAGGGAGATAGTGTGATGTTCCCACCGCGCACTTTTGCTAATACAAATATTTCGGTTGCCATATAAACATTTTTTTAGTGCCTCGATATACAGACGAGCAGACGGGCCACCTGATGGTAAGTAGTCACCGCCGCCCATAGATTTCTGCAATACCAGGGCACAGCAAAGCCGCTGCCTACCGTTGCCGTCCATTACCCCATTATTAAATTGAGAACGTGTTATTTTTGCATTGAATATTTTTTTTTTACCGAAATAGACTTGCGTTTGAACACTATCTCGCTTGATGGTAAGTGATAATGTGGTCTACGGTGGAGCACGCGTGCCTAGAAGATACCTATTCACTCTTGACTGAACATATTCTGATACATGTTTTAAATCTCCAAGCCCATCCGAGACCATGCCTTTATCTATATTATGTCGTGAGACAACGCACCCATGCTTTAGCAACTTGCCTTGACCGTGAGCGGAGGGCGCCGGCCGAAGAGAGTGAAACCGACCGGCGACTACTACCAGTGACTACTGCTGACCACCGACCACCGTTTCACCGCATTACCAGTAACTGGTTACATAAGACTACGCTTTTTTGTGAAAAGTCCACAAATTGTTATTAATGAGGTTTAATTATAAAGTGTTGCGTTATCATTGTACAGTTCTTTAATTAATGCATAATTCATTTAGTGTTATATAACCGATTCCTAATTAGCCAAAAAGATATACCGATTCACCTGTAATCTAAATGTTTATGTAAATTATATATTGATATTTTTGTGCCTAGTATTAATAATATTAAATATCTAGAAAATGAAACTTTACGAGAGAGCATTATTAGCTCAAATCAAATCATTCATTTCGTAAATTAGGCCACTATGGCCACTTTTTACATGAAATAATAATGTTACTGGTGCTTCGAAAATGCCCACTGGTCTGAGAAGAAGCACCAAAAAACTCAGCCGTAGGTCTTTTGAAATTTGGCATTACAATTTACATTATAAAATAATTCACATATAAGCTCGATAAACGCAAATTCTACAAGTTCATCAAATCACAAATGTCCTTCAAAAGTAACGAAGTAGCATTTAATTGGCAACTATTCAAAATAATATAACTAAATAGATGAATTACACATTACACGGCCCAGAACTGTCCGCAGGCTTTACAAATGTACCAACAACGAGGGCAGGGCTCGTGCTGCCAACATAATAAGGTTAATTAATATCGTTGTGTTGTCATTACCGTATCGGTCGCAACTGGCCAGTAGATGCATTCAGCCTTAAAATTATTAATTGTTGATATTATCTGTGAAATGAAGCGGCGCGACGAGGGCGGATTTTCTTAGCTTTTTAAATTATGAGTTTATAGTGAGGTAAGCGAGGTTATGTGCTAGACAGCCAGGTTATTGGAAGGAGCGCTGCAGTCTCGGACGTTAGTTTGAATGTACTGAGGCGGTCTTCTAGTGTTATTGTACAGCGGTACAGTAATATATAGTAACAGATGGGAGACTTATTGATTCTCGATCTCGGTCTGAACGGAAATATATAAATCTATATACTAATACATAAACTAAAATGGAATCGTTCAATCTCGGACATCGCGCGGAATCCATTCCTATTAGAACTAGGTTCATGAATTATTTCCCTGTATTATATCTAATGTAATCATATTTTAATTTAATTGTATGTCGATTTTTTTTAATCGGTGTTTAAAAAAGAGCAACGCTAGAGTTTCTTGCCCGTTCTTCTCTAGCGAAACTGGATTCCGAACTGGCGGTAGATTAAACAAATTTAACTAAATCTAAATTATGTATAACATTTCATAGGTCCAATAAATATTGGATATTATGAGCACATCCATAATTTTTATAAATAGAAATAATGAAAATTTTAGATTATATTTTATAAGGTAACATAAAATCGTAATCTTTGGTAAGTTCAAATTCATGCATTGTTCTTTACAACAATTATTTAATTAGATTTTTATAAGTGGTATAACTAACCGTTTTATAAACACATTTCTGTCATGGCACGTAAAAGTATCCACTCAACACCTCATACATTGGAACAATTGCAATCCGGTGGTAAGAGCTCAGGTGTGATTTTTTCAAATCTCAATCAGAAATTATTAACCCGACCTCGGATTTGAACGTAGGACTTTACAGGTTTTAACCTTTGTAGGCCGCTACAGGAAAAATGAGGTGATCGAATAAGTTGTGACAGTTGTACGCACGAACCAGAGAATTGTTTCCTTCGTCACCCACGGAGCCAAAGGAAAATGTACCGACTACCGCGAAAGAGATTACTGTACTTTTGCAGAACTTGCTGATGATGTGAAATCAATTCGCACTGCCAGACATTGACCTGACTGTACAATTCTTTAGGCATAATAACATAGACGAATTTAAGAACACTTGCTTAAATAAGAAAGACTTTATTAAAATATACATACAAAGATACGACGTAACGTGACGTAAAATGGTTGGCTTTAAATCAAATAATTGAAATATTTCCCCACGGAACAAATGGCAAGCATAGGCATAAGTAGGCATCATCTACCGCGTACAAGATCCTTTACTGTGACTATCAATCATTTGTTATCAAATCAATAATTATCAAAACTGCATTTTCAGTGAGTGATCATAATTCGATGGTATAGATCGATTTAGAAAACTCAGACTTCAAACTTTATTCCTGTTAGGTCATTCGTGAGAAAGATCTGCTCACCGAGTTTGATATAGTTTTGGAACTTTGGGAACATTGTTTAAAACTCTCTAATGGTAGATGGTTGACGAAATATATAGATTTAACTATAAGTAATACTGAATACAATTATGGAACAACCTAAGATTAAGCATTGTTTCTTATGCATGCTTTTACGTTAACTACGGTTTGAACCAACACCAGATTTTAGATAGCATTCGTTCGATACAATTAACAAACCCGGAAAAACTACTATTCTGAAAATAAATAAATAAGCTCCGAACCCACACTAAGATACGAGTCTTGTGTTGTGGGTATAAGGGACCACGAGAGACTTTCGGTCTTACAACACCCAGATATTTGTCCCGGTGTGGGAATCGAACCCACGGCCTCTAATTTCACAGCCGACTACTCGCGTACTGCGCGACGGAGGCTGTCTGAATAAAATGTCAATACATATATAATATTAGGAGGAAATATGAAACTATGGCTACAAAGTTCTAGTAATATAAACATAGCAACCCTTGTAAGCATAGTTTTCTAAACAAAGGCTGAGTTGTGGAGTTTACATAACAGCTAAACGTAACAAATAACTGTGCCGACTGCTGGCCGTAAGTCCGTAACCGACACTAATTAGAGAACCACATACTGCGTTCATTTATTAGGAAAATAACTACTTAGTGTGTTAATAGAGAGGTATAATATTATTTATCAATCAACCAATTATCGGCCAGTGTTCAACTTTTCAAATGAACTGTCCAGCGTTAAACCGACTTGATGCTAAGGTCTTCACTTCCGAATCTGATCTTAAGTATCCTCCTCTGTAACTATAAAGTTCCACAGGAATTCCCACATAACCTCTTTTTAATGTAACAATTTAAAACAATTATCAAATAATTAGTAATAAACAAGCGGCAATACCAATTAATTACTTAATACTTACTAACATTAAATTAAAAAATCTTCGCGGTATAATTATGGTGTGGTTTTTACTGTTTTTAGTGAAAATTATTTGCCGCAGCTGACTATTACCTGGCCATACTAGGACATCATAAAACCCATGAAGGTTGGTTAAATCCAATAAACGATTAATATAAAACATGTTTTATCGCAATTTTATAAGATTTACTATTTTAGCAACTAATTTTAAGTAAAGGTATTCAAGCATATTATGTTATTTAATTAATAATACTAGTCCTGTGATATGTGAGTGTTCACATACTAAGTGCGTCAGTATGACTGTACGATAAATATTTTTAAACCGGATAATGGTAAACGATAGAGTCCTTATACAATTTTATTTTGATGATCCATAGCACTTACATAATATGCTTTGTGTTTAAGAGCAAATGAATTCGATTTCGAAATTTCTGGATCTGGGCACCCTAAACTAATGTGGGTATCCATCTATTCAGACATCTATTAGTCTATCTAGCCTTCACATTACAAAATCTGTGTCTATGCATGGGGTCTGGAAATGAACCCACGATATAAATCTCGGCGTTACCGTTCCACCCAACTATGCCATCGCCGCACTGATTATTACCATAATTCTGCATAATAATTTATATCCATTATTAAGTTTTTTTTATTGCCTCGATAAGCAGACGGGCCACCTGATGGTAAGTAGTCACTGCCGCCCATAGACTTCTGCACAGCAAAACCGCTGCCTACCGTAACTAACATTGGTGAAAAAACAAACTATAAAAGCTGTTTCAATCCTATACATTTTATGGACATCGTTTATAACACAACCATAACTTGATATGGCCAACAAATAAATTAGCCCACGCCCGTACGATTCCACCTCGTAATAACTTTCCTGTGGTTCATGGCGTTAATATGCTGACGGTCCATTTCACTAATTGCCACTAATTGTTCATTTCGTATTACTACTATGAAACAATATATGTATAATGAAAACGCGAAGGGGTTAGGTTACTAACCTAACATTTGATATCACCAATTTACGGAGGATTGTTAAATTCTATGCAATATACTGTTATGGTGTTTTATTTATTTTATTCACAAAATTTACAACCTCTCACCAGGAGCCACAGCTTCGTGTTGTCTATGACCGCGGGTCGAACCAAGCGGTTCGTAAATTTGTGTCTTTGCACCATCAAGCTGTGGAACAGGTTGCCGGTCATCTCTCTTTCCCTCCTAATCCAGCCTTAATTCGATTCCTGGTGTCTACTACCCCGGCCCGAACCAAGAGGTCGCAAATTCGTATTTTTGCCGCACCATCAAAAGCTGTGGAATAGTTGCCAGCTACCGTGTTCCCCCCCTTCCTATGATCCTTGGTCCTTTAGACGTGGTGTGAAAAAGTTACTCAGCATGCCAGTATGATTGTGTCCAGTAGCGAGGGTTTGTTGTAAACTAACTCTAGCAACTAACTACTGTTGGGTGTAATTTTAGTTCAAAAGCAATGACAACAGATTTGGTTTTGTGATTACTAGACACGTATAATTATTTATTTATTTATATTGTCTAGTCTATTCTTTCGTCAACAATCCACAAGCCATTAAACCAGTACTCGTTGCAAAATGTCCTAAATGAATCATAAAACCACAAAGATATTTCATTGCGGAAACGTAAAGCATCAAACGTAAGCACTAACTTGATTGGAATATAAATAAATCACAGTGTAAAAATCTTACAACCTGGTAGATTTGTAGAGGCAGTAATCCGAAGCGGGGTGAGACGCAAGCATCTGGAAGACTAGAAACACCATAATCGAACGGTTCGTACTTTGCATTATACATATATACATTTATGAGCACCTACTCCGCGACATTGTCACTAAAATATGGTTTGGAGTTGGACCCTTTAATATAGTTTTAACACCGACCATCGAAAGTCTTATGGATGGTATGCTACGCATTAAATATGTTTGTCCAATTTTGTGTCTTATATGTGTTTGACAGCTGTTAAGTTTATTTTGTGTCCAAATCTTTTATGAGTTTGTAATGGAGTCACCAAACTTTTAATTACCGATAAGCCAAAGATTGTAATGGCATGGTTTCCTTGCTAGAGTACTATACTCCCTTCTGCTTCTGTCTTCTATCTCTTCCCGGCGCTAAGGTATCGGCTATTTCGTCAACATCAAACGCGTTGACAAACTACGGTTTTAAACTATGCTATTTGCATACTTGCAAAAACCGTTGTGCGACGATAATAATAACTTGTAGCATAACGATTATGTAACAGTTATGGTATACCGTTGGTTTTTAACGATACTGCAAAACGGTAAGCGGTGCATGCGCCATCGATCAACTATCCGAGACGACCCGCTTTGCTATGCCTAATTGAAAAGCTGTTAATTGCTATTGCTCAAGACAAACAATTATTGTGTAACGTATTATTATCAACGGCAATCTAAGTTTATTGACGATTATAAATAAAATTACAATTAATCCTTATATTTGCAAAATAAATTATTATTTTCATATTGCAACAATGACAACTATGTTAATAATAATATCAATGAGCATTTATAATACTACTGAAAAAAATCATACTGTTTTGGTATTAGTATTTAAACTGTTTTAGTATTTAAACGATAGTAGCCTATGAATGATCTCAATGTTGTTATTTATTACTTAAGGAAATTTAAGTTTGTTTTTTTCTCATTATTACAATTTTTATGTAGTTTAGTTTAGTCAAGTAATAAAAAACAAATAACTTTATGTGATGTAACAGTCAACATAAAACTAATATATTTGTACGCTGATGAACGGCAAAGCATTGTGAACAATATTTTATGTATTTCAATAACACCTGTAAACTACCTATGCTTACAAATAAAGAATTTGATTTGATTTGATTTGATTTGATTTGGTCGGGTCAGCTGGTATTTATCAACAATCAATAAAATTTATTAAAAACAAAACTTCTGTGCTTGCACGAATTGCAAAAAATTACATATGAGGCTTTACGTTGGTCATATGTTCAGTGTTGCTGAAACAGACTCAGCATAACTACAGATAGTCGATAAACTAGCAGAGAGGAAAGTCACTGCCGAGGATGATGTCTTAGGTTCACATATCACTAGCTTTTCGAATTTATACGCGTATTCATTGTCAATCATCGCCCATTGTGACGATTAAGAGATACATCGAGACAAACCTACATACCTAAGAATTCTCCATAATATTGTGGCAAGTAAAGTCTCATTTTAGGCCAGCGTCGTCTATGGCCTAACTCTTTTCATTTGTAAAAAATGCACGTGACCATATATCAGAGAAAGACAATTCATCTATAACTAAATTACTAATGAATTCAATTTACGTAAGTAGAGAGCAGAATTTCACGTGGCAAAACAATTCATCGCGAGTGAGCACGGTAACTGCTATCTGTGAGTCGTGATCGCTGCTTTCATCTGCGCCTCCAATTATAATTCCGAATTTCATGGTTTGCGCTCGCACTTTTCTTGTCACAATTAACGTTTCCAAAATCGCTAGCTTATTTCGTTTATGATTGCCTGGTATTTTTATAATCGTTCTGCATCATAAACAGTTTTTCTAATTTATTGTTGCATATTGCGGAAATAGGGAAATACTTCAGTCAATTGGATTGGTTGAGGCCCGGCAATTGATAAGTGGGTTGACTTGATTTCTTGTGATCATCGCTAATCATGAACACCCAAGACCAGAAGCCAGAGAAGGAATGAGGATAGCTGCCGCACGCTTGGGGCGGTAGTTGATTTTAAACTTCATATTTCACTTATCCAAACAACCGTAACAGTAAAGGAACAGTTATAGGTTCACATCAGTGTTCTGTGAAATAATGCTCATGTTAATCATTTCTAGACAAAACTGTCTTGTGTTGATCTACATGCGAAAATTTAAGATGAACCATTTTACTCAAACTAAAGAAAGGGATATGATGTACTGGACCAAGAATTACTAACTTATGCAATGCCAGGGCACAGCAAAGCCGCTGCCTACAGTTAAATAAATGTAACGAATATACAATATCTTGGTTCCATAGAGCTGATCTGTTGACGTATCCAGGAGGATAGTCGAACTCTTCAATAGCTACCATTAAGCACCTTGAAATTGGGCTCACTGAGTTTCTTTGTAGATATTTCATTGTAGGTCAAGTTACAATTCATCTCAAGGATTATTTATAAACAGTCCATTAATTATTGCACATTCGATGCAAATATGATCTATGAACTCAAAAACCATTCCGATATGATGAGAAATCTGATTGATATTGTGGGAAATAAAACTATGGTTGTAATAGATTTTTATATCTAGTAATTTGTAGCGACCGTGAAATCAAAGTGGACTTCAAGAACGATGCAATACTCTTAAAAATAAATACCGTGATCCTTTTATACAATAAAGATCGATCAGATTATAAAAATAGATACGGCTGGAAATATATATTTGATCGTTAAGATTTCAATTCCATATAGCTAACATTTAATATTGTTTTCATAGTTGATTAATTTTATATATTTACCTTCTACTATACTGGAATTTTCACTTTTTGTGTGGCATATAGTATTCCAAGGATTCTTGCTGAGTCTTCGTTTCCACAAAGTCCTAAGTTCAACCAGATACCGAGAATTAAAAACCCTGGTAATTTAACAACGTCACGACTTCAGAAGACGAGTTATTATAATAATACCCGATAATATAAAAAGGACAAGGGAAACAAAAATAATACTTGCGTCATGTGCATCAGGAACTAATTCTTAGTAAGTTGTTGCCATAATCTTTATGTAGAACATCGTATTCATTGATTAATAGAAAAGTATAGCCTACCTTGTTTGCTATCAGTATAATATAAAATCTATTTCACCAAAGTATATGGTTTATTTACGTAACCAAACAAAGCCGCGAGGGAACACTAGTAACACAATAATAAATTAGCTCCGCCATATAAATGTAACGAGCCACCGTCATACAATAAATTCTAACAAACAGATTATTCACGCTAGTTATGTTTCAACAGCCATGGATAACACAAACATTGGTTTTAACAGAGATCAAATCATCTTACAACATGGGAACTAAGGCATTTCAATTGTTTTGCATCATTATGCAATGTATGCAGAATATAGGAATAAGAAACAGAACATCTGTAAAATAGCGCCTGCCCCTTTCTGTCCACATTTGTACAAGCTTGGCGTACAGATAAGGTCTCTGAGATTTCTTTGTTAAATAGATCAAATTCAAATTGCTTATTGAATTCTTAAAATGATATTAAAGGTGCACATTATTTAGATTCTGCCATTTTTACTGTGCCGTCAGTTCGGAATACAGTTTTGCTAGAGAAGAACTGGAAGAAATGTAATAACGCCGTCTTCGTAACGTTTTCGTAAGGTATGGGTTTCGGTGACTAACCACCCTTGGTCTTTATTTTTATCACAAATTATATTTTCGGTATTTCGACACACAACACTGACAATGTTACTGTATTTTTTTTCTCAATATCACCTCAAAATGCAGCTCAATTATCAAACAATGCAAACAGCGCTGCCCTAATCTAATGTAATCCAATTTAAATTGTATTATATTTGTATGTAGTTCAAATATTGTAACTAATTTTAAAAATAAGCAACGATAGTGTTTCTTCTGTTCTTGTCTAGCGATACTCATTCCGAACTGTAGAAAATGCTGACAATCTGAATAATGGATAGCATTCAATGGATTCAATACATATTTTGAATCTGATTGTAAGTGATCTCATATAAACACCCACAATACCAGAAAGAGCGATGCGGGTACTAAAGAAAGAGAGGGGAATTTAGGTCTCCAAAATTGACACCGTACAAAACGCATTTAATTCACGACGGTTTTTGTATGACCCAGCAGCAATTCATGCTGGAGACAGTCTTGTGTGGTTCGCAAGTAACCAAATTGCACGTTTGTCGGCGCCTGTTATAAAAATCAAATTCTAACTCAGGGCTGCATACAACCCGCTCCACATGTCGACGTGATTATACTATCCGTCACAGCACGCCATTAGCCGCTATAGCATGACTGCATGCGCCGTGAGCGGTACTCGGACGCTTGCGAAATGTTCGTTAGCCTTAATATGTGTTACACTATACTCAATTGTTAGCGCTACGTCTATCAATTTTACCCTTTCAATTGATACGTTGACCTTAGAGATTTGTTCGATTTCTAATCGTTAAAATCGGTGATTTGTTGTAATGGATATTTTAAGGACTCGTTTAAAGCACAACCTTTTAAGTTCCTATGTATTTAACACTGAATTAATACCTAATACATTTTATTATACGGAACTTTTCCTCCCAAATCTAAAGTCACGAATGCCATAAACAGACATATCGTTAACCTATTTAATGAAAAGTTAATTGGATGTTCAGTTTTGAGACATTACGATAATGTTGATTGAAATAAACTTTGCATTGTCTAAAAACATTATTATATTTTGACAAGATAAACATGATGATAATCTGTGCATATCTTATTGATAAGATGAATGTAAATTAAGAACCAATTAATTTACTTACAAACTCCGGCGTAACAACACAAAGACGTAATAACAACAGAAGTATCTCCTCGCTATAAATACATTTCCCCGACAAAATTTGTTAGCCACATATGCAGGAGTATACTAGGCAGTTTACCATCACCAATACGATTTACAATATGTGTGTCTTAATCTAGTAGAATATACCAACAGAACTTACAGACAGTTTAAAGATACTGATATGCAAATTTATAAACATCCTACGTATTCATACTCTTACTATTTTCACTGAATAGAGTTAATATAACCAGTCATAGGGTTTCTCTGGTGGATAGAGTTCGAAATGAAGTCATCCGCCAGAGAACCAAAGTTACAGATATTGCTCGCAAAATTAGTACGCTAAAGTGGAAGTGGGCTGGTCACGTCTGCAGGCGGACAGATGGCCGATGGAGCAGAAATGTGTTGGAGTGGAGACCGCGTTTAGGCAAACGTAGTGTGGGACGCTCTGCTGCACGATAGACCGACGACTTGAAGAAGGTGGCGGGTAGCGGGTGGATGCGGGCTACCCAAGACCGGGATGGTTGGCGTTCACTTGGGGAGGCCTACGTCCAACAGTGGACGGCAACAGGCTGAGTATATAAGCAGTCATAACGTACACAGGATTCGAACTTGGAGGTAACGAGCTATAAAAGTGTTTCTATAGCTGATAGCAGAAAAAATCTATTCCAGATCCGTCGCTTGTACGGTGCGGACGAATCTATTAAAATAAATAAATAAAATAACACCCCAAAAGTCACACAGATAGCCTCGACCCCACACTAAGAAAAGAGTATTGTGTCGTGGGTATCAGACCCCGGACACAAATATCTGTTTGTCACACTAACATTTGTCCCGGTGTGGGAATCGAACCCACGGCCTCTCGTTTTACAGCCGGCTACTCGGCTACTGCGCCACGGAGGCTGTCTATCTATGGCTATTTATGTTCATAATTCCTGTTTACCTCAAGACTAAGCGTATTTCTCTAATTGACACCTGGATTGATATCAGTTTCTTCGGTTACTTGGCGTGTTATAGGCATAATTTCCATAGAACACTTTGTTGACCCTATAACCGAATGAAAGCGCCATCGCTCGTGCTGATTATAACAAAGGCTCATGAAGACATCCATTGTTCGGTAACAATACATAACGGTGGTAGCCACTGCCCGCGTCCCCCTCCTCCCATGGTACGGTGTCAGAAACATGCTGTTGATACCTATATCGACGACACTGATTGAGTGTTCGTGACTTGATCAATTCGGGGAATTAAATTTGGCATTAACTACACCTAGCTGTTGTTTTACAATGTAGTAAAGGGTTTTTAAAGCGGCACTGAAGTAATAAAAAAATATATGATCAGCCTTGTATATAATCCCAGTATATTGTGTTCTGTGGGAGTGCTCTATAAGGAGTTGTTAAACCGTATCTTTTTTTTAAGTTCCTCGATAGGCAGTCGAGCAATTGGTCATCTGATGGTAAGTAGTCCCCGCCGCCCATAGTCTTCTGCAATGCCAGGGCACGGAAAGCCGCTGCTTACCGTTCCTTCCTTGCTCTCCTTGCCATAAGAAAACCACATTACAGGGATTACAGTGCCACAATTTCGTGGTAACTGCCACTTCAGCGCCAAACATCAAGTTCACTACTTTATTTATTTGCCGAACCAGCTTTGGAATAGTTTGCCGACCCACGAGTGCCCTTCTTCGTGTAATATTGGGTTCTCTAAGCAAACCGTGAAGAAGCCATTGAGCATACATTAATGTATGCAATGGTGAGAGATAATCGTTTCTAGCCATTCGATGCTCTATCTGGACATACCTGCACTTAGCATTAGGTGCAGTGTAGACAATTTAGAGCCAGAAAAAAATTATGATTCTCAATTCTATATGAATTGTGTTTTGATGTTTTTTCTCTTTCTGGGGTTTAGTTTTATGGATGTTCCAAAATAAATTTGGTGAAGACCTGATATGAAATACTGTTTAAAGACATAAAATCTATTAATTTGATCCATTTTTACTAATTTTAGTTACACATAGGTTATTGTTAAGTAAGCCTGTGTGTGTTTGGACTTGAGCGTTAGATTTATCGATAAGTTTTATCGAAATATGACGATATTCATACGTGAGTCAACGGTAAACACGAGCTGACCTTTAGTAGTTCTTAGGATTGAGTACCTACAGCTTAATATCACTGAAATGATTGAGGTCACACATTTAAACTTTTTAAAAACAGCAATATGGAAGCATACTATAGTTATGGGCAAAAAAACTACAAACAAAATCGTATTAAAGATAACATGCACAATAGTTGATTACTGATAAGAACTTCTTTCTTCGAATGGACTTATGATGTTAGCCTCTAATTGAATATGTGGATGGTACTGGCTCACCGGCTAGACCTACATAGGGACTATTGTTAGTATAGGATAAGGTAAGTGCTGTTTCGATAGAGATCCCAAAGCGTGTTTCTAGCGAAAACGAAAGAACACGCACTACTGTCTGCAAGTAAAAGCGTACGTTGTGTGTTGGACTTGACAGATGTGTGGATTATAGACGCGATTGTGGCTTGACGCAATGATTGGGAGTATAACTTAAGATCAGGATGAAGATCATGTAACCGCTATATACAGTGACATAATCAAAATTAATATTTGTGGATCGCACAAACATTTGTCTTGGTTATCCAACCTATTCCTCCTGCTTCTCCTTCCTTGCCTTGCCTTCTCTTTTCACAACCGGTTACTCATCCACTGAACTACCGTGGCTTTTAAAAATCGAATCCATAAAATATTACCCAGTATTTAGATTCCTTCAATATTTTTTGGCCACAGCACGTGTAAACTAACGTAAGAACTGAGTTGCGTCGCATTTCGTCACGTTTGCACTGCACTGTGGTAACTGATAAGCGTTATCACTTACGCGGAGGAAAACTCGTTTTCTTCAACAGCGACCTTCATCTCGGTGTTGATCTTATCGCGGAGGTTTAGCATGGGTGCAATGTTTGCGGTAAAATGTTATCTTTTCGTAGATTGCGTTCTATAAGTATTATCAGACTCATCTCGCAGTGGCATTGCGTATTTTGCAAATTAGTTACATAATTTTAGCGGGAACTTTATACATTTATATAAAAATTTATTGCTGTTCACTGGAAAGCTCATCACTTAAGAACTGTTGGGCTGAATTGGCTTATATTATTTACAGTACGTAAAAATCCGAGAAAGACTTTTTAGGGCAGCAAACATGAAATATTTTGAAATATTGCCCAGTATATTTTGGAAAAATATTAAGTGCTTTTCTCAATGGGATTTACGGTATCGAAATGAATCACCCATGCAAAGCTGTGATATTAATTGGACTTGACTTGTTTCTGAGGTTTCTATACCAGTATCAGCATCAACTTCTCATTAAAAAATAATTTCTACTTAGTAATGTCCCAAAACGTTCCTGACTTTCCGAGACTTTCCACTCTGTGGAACCAGTTATCGCCGGGGGTCTTTCCGAACCGTTACGACTTGGGAACCTTCAAGAATAGAGCATATTCTTTCCTGAAAGGCCGGCAACGCATTTGCAAGCCCTCTGGTGTTGCAGATGTTCATGGGCGGCGGTGATCACTTTCCATCAGGTGAGCCTCCTGCCCGTTTGCCTCCTTTTATCATAAAAAAAAAAGATTGGGACGAAATTCTCTGACATTCCGGAACCTGGAAAAGCCCACAAAGTTGTATTTGAAACTGATGGTCATTAATTTTAAACGCCGTATCATTATAGAATCATTTTGATTCGCAGTCAACAACATAATTGCATTATTCTATTAAGAATTCCAACAGCGTACTTACAAATTTAATTGCCATTTTGTTATAACTTTGCCAATCATAAAAATAACTCATAAAATACGTATACTTAATATTATCTCATTGAATTTTAATTGTAAATGATGCCGGTCACATCGATTATTATATCATAAATGTTGCAATTGTAAAATTATGTCAGGTTTTAATAATTTAATTTGTTAGAATGCATTAGCAATGATTAAATGAATTTAATTGATGGCAGTGATGAATCATTCTCATTACACGACGCACGTCTTGTATTATTGTATAACTTTCAACCTAGATTATTCTGTACTACAAAATATACAGATGAGGAAATTTTAAAGAGATAGTGGTAGAGCCACGCTGTAGACATATTTGTCTACAGCATAAATGGGCCGGCTCGACCGGGGTAGTACCACTGTCTCACAGAAAACCAACGTAAAGTGACAGTTTACTGTCGCGTTTCGTATGGTAAGTGAGATATCCGGAGGCCCAGATTCCCCCTTCCCTTCCCTAATCCCTATTCCTGTCCTTGGGCGGTGGAGATCACTTTACATCAGGTGACCCACTGGCTCGTTTGTCGGACTACGCAATAAAATAAGACAGAACATGTGTGTGTTAGTTTGTTGAAATTTATCTCCAAAATATTTCAAGCGTATTAGAATCATATAAGAATAAATTGAAAACTTCAACAGCCATAAAGAATTAATTCCAACACAGTACATATCCCATTAATTCCGATTTTTTAAATTTGTAATGATGAGTGTTTGTTTTTTTTACTCCTGGCAGTGCCGTCCAGTCAGAATATCAAGTAGCGGGAAAAAAATTAATTATCATAAAATCTATCACTTAAAAATACATATAAGGTAGTATGTATGTATAAGTGATGATTTATTAAATTGTGGCAAAGAGTTCAGTAAATCACTAACCACATTACAGCCGAAGTTAAGGCGAGTTCACACCTCGCGACATGCGGCAACGCGCGGCAAAGCGCGGCGCGGACGGCGTCGTGCAACGGCGCGCCACGACTAATACTACGAGTAACCACGGCGACATCTGGGAAAGTGGACCGCGTTGTGCTGGAGCGAACAAGGAAGGTCAAGTTCAGATTTTGAGGGCGATGATCCAGGTCGCCGTGTTAGGAATAACAATGGATAGTTTATTATAATGCCTGCTACATTTACATGAGTATTTGGGTGAGAATGCTCTTCGTATCGATTTATATTAACATTGGACTTAAGACGTATATGGTCAAAAGCAACTAGTTTTAAGGCTTTTTGTTCTAATTGTACTAATGTGAAAAACAGATAAGTAAGTATAAAATACTATACTGCGTCTTGTATACGTCATACAAATGTAAACATGAACCATATTTCTATCCAATTGTAATTTATTACAACCACGTCTTGTTTAAAACAATATCGCAGCAATAGTAACAAAAACAAATTGTTCAATGTTATTCTATTCAATAGCTTGGTGCGTAGACGTCATAAACTTCAGTCAATATTTACAAGTTCAAATACAGCTAGTTATTTTTATCATATAAAAGCTTTTTGTTTTACTAAAAACGTATGCATTATAACCTATAAAAACATGACATAATTTGATAAAAGAAATTTGAATGACTCATTAAAGCATATCCCAATCCACAGCATCTGCAGCACGTGAATCAATCTCGTGATCAAACCTCTCGCTCGCTTTCACCGCTATCCTCGTAAGAGTGAGGGAGACAAAACATACCGCAGAGCGCAAGTCCTCACCCCCGAATATAAAAGGGCAGACGGATTTATGTGAAAGGGCCACAATCGATATATAGTGATATCAACAGAAATAGTGCGGCATTCGAGATGCCCAATAGAATGAGAATACATTGTATAACGCGCTATTTGAGTGTCAGCGTGAAATGTTAAGAGATGGATCAAATGGGGCTGTGTGTGCGTACTTTACACTTAGAACACTTTTAAATGTCGAGATTCATTCACATACAATACATTACATTAATCTTTTATTACCAAAATCATTTACAACAAAATGAGTCGGCACATTTTGAGACTAGTTTTATGTTTCATCCCCTGGAATATTACTTCCCATTATTAGGGCAATGACCCCGGAACAATTGTTTTTGGGAAAGACGCCGTGAGGGTCGTTTTATTGTAGATAAACAGGAGATAACAGACATATAAATGACTACAGTTATTTATTACGAAAAAAATAAAATGTTTTATATTTTATGTAAAATGAACCCAATATAACTACATACACGGCTTCGATACGATATTTAAGTGAATTTAAGTCTTTGAAACGCTTTTTACATTCACAATAAGATATTTTTATCATTCACGGGTTAGACCCGAAATCCGATATGTAGACTATTGAGAGATAATCTAAAAAAAACTGACATTTATGACGTAACAATAAATACGGCAATAAAGTCGAGGATCCATAGAACAACAAGTCAAGTGGAAGATAACTTAGTTTAAAAACTATAAATAACATTAGGACGATAAGACACCCCTCGGTAGTGTAACGTTCCCACGCAATGAACAGTGTGTGTGTCCACTTCTTCATGAGTTGGATTTGGTAATCATAAAATGATATTTTTACTTAAATAATTAATAATTATGTGATGCAAAATATATTTTTCATTTACTTTATAATCAACTAATAATTTAATTTACCAATCGCATAATACAATTACCATTTCTAAAGTACTAATTACCATATGTATCACTTCTCACTACTGTTCGTCGAAAATTTGCAAATCCAAATTCTGGCCTATATATCGGTCTAAGTACTGTGCTTTTAATTTATTTTGTATTTATAAACCTTGCGTTATATGCATTAAGAATGTAATTGGCATCATTCTTTGAACAAATTTTTTTAGCACCCAATATATCTTCAAATATTCACCCATGAAGCGTCTCACCACTCCAACTGGCAGAATACATAGGATATGAAGCACGCGAGAACTTGGGTCGATTTTCTTGTCATATAATAAATTTTCTCTCTATTAGAAACAGATATGATATTTTGTTTTTGAATTGTTATTTGAAATGATTTAAGATTCACTCCTTGTTGAGACAAGCATGAGATGCCAAGGTGTATTTCTCCAAACCCTATCCACATCAAATTACTAGACTTGCCTAAAAAAAATTAGACGGTCATGCTTTACTTATGCCTGATTATCCACAGCCAGCGTGAGTTTATAAAATATATGCTTGCAGATTAGCGTCTACGTAACCAAGACGTAACCCAAACTTCGCGTAGAGTTTGTAAACTTTTCTGTTAGTCGACGGATTTTATTTAATGTTTACCTTTTTAGCATAAAGTTGTTGCAGCCGGGTTTTCTGAAACAAATAAAATCGGATCTATAGATTTTTTACTACACGTACATGTTACCAAAATTTCTAACAAAAATAAATAACTGTTGCTCTTTGGCCAGCGCACCACCTTTTCCTTAATTTGGAAATGGTGCCCACAAAATGTAAAATGCGAACGGTAACGTTTTTTTTTTAATTTTAGTCTCGCACGGGACACAAACGTAATCATTCATGCCAAGTTACGTGATTACGTTTATAAAGATAAGTGTGATTTTAAATTTTATGATCTGAAACGAGTGTATAACTAGATGCTTATAACAAATATATTTGAAGCTTTGGTTCAACTTATCATTATTTTTCTTATATCCGACTCAAATGTTCTAAAATGACATAATATTTCGACTATTATGAGAGTAATATAGGTTATAATCTAGACTTGGATGTAGGACGCAGACATTAACTAGTTCATAAGCGTCGCTAATTGAGATCTAAGGAGTGCTTCATAAATTATTTAAGTCTGGACCAGTAAGTACCAGAGTAACAATTAAGAACATGGCGGGTGGTCGTCATCACTAAATATACAGACAGACAAAAGTACCTTAGTAATTCTTGTGTACTTTTACATACTTAATTCTGAAAACGTCGTGAGAAATGTCTTATCGAATTTCAATGTGAGTACTAAGCTAATATTTTTTTTAGTACTAACAAAAAAAGGACATTCTCTGTTATAAATATCACTCTCCCGTCTATCTGTTTGTGGAACCCAGTAGGAAATGTTGCCCTTAAACCTAATCGAGCAAGCTGAGCTGTGATCAAACATTAATTTAACTCGCACTTTTGTTATCCTATCACGGCTAACTGACCACATTGCACCCGATGGTAAGAGCAGTGCCGTCCAGTTAGAGTATCAAGTTATCAGAGATAACCATCCCTTGTTACTCGACACAATTATGCACTACAAATAAAACAATATAATGTGTAGACAATGTTAACCTTAGATTCGAAGGATGACCTTTACGCTTGAGGAGTTTGCACACGGTGTCAGGTGTTGTGTAGAGATGATACAGACATTATTTGTGCTCATGTAAACACACTATTCATTGTTTCTTTTTAAATAAATTGTCATTCTTTTTTACAGTGTAATACTAACTCTACTCACTATTGTACACTCTCGCACACACACACACTTTACACGCCTCCGATTTTTTTTTATTTTATAGCATAGGCCGACAAACGAGCCAGTGGGTCACCTGATGTTAAGTGATCTCCACCGCCCATGAACATCCACCGACCGAAAGTGTCATGTATGCGCTGTCGGCCTTAAAGGACAGGAATAGGGATTAGGGAAGGAAAGGGGGCATCTGGGCCTCCGGATATCTCACTTACCATACGAAACGCGACAGTAAACTGTCACTTTACGTTGGTTTTCTATGAGACAGTGGTACTACCCCGGTCGAGCCGGCCCATTCATGCTGTAGACAAATATATCTACAGCGTGGCTCTACCACTTCTAACAAATTCAAACATAACTAAAGCACATGAAACATAACTAAATAGCAATTACTGTTAATTTTCACATTATAATAATTTCAACATATCTTACCTAAAAATACTACTGGTATAATATCGTGGTCAATAAGTCTTGAATCGCGGTAGCAAAGTTTTCGCGACACTACATAGAAGCTCTAATTATCAACGGTTGGAGAGGCCATAGCCGGTCAGGCACAACACCTGTTTAGACACCTCGCCCTTCGCTAGAGAAACACTAAACTCCAGTTCCTCTAGAAAGTATTTCAATACATACATACATACATATACACTCACGCCTGTAATTCCCGAAGGGGTGGGCAGAGGTGTAACAAGTACACCCACTTTTCGCCAAATTTCAGTCCCATGATGTGATAGGGGGCGAGCCTATCGCCATACCGGGCACAGATTCCAGACTCCGGGCTAATACTGGGAATTTCTGGATAGAAAAACCCAACATCACTTTACCCGACCCGGGGATCGAACCCGAGACCTCAGCATAGCAATCGTAAACGCATGCGCAATTACAACTGCGCCACCGAGGCAGTATTTCAATACAATTCACAAACTACTTTATTTAGATAAAACCATCTATGAAATACTAATATCCTTGCTCGTTGTCATATTACCGTCGTATAATGCCTTATTAATTTACTAAAAATACTATTTCATTGAAATATTCTCGAAACCTGTATCATGTGGCAGATAACTTTATTTTCAACGATGAGTCGCTTGGGAATCCCTCTGGCGCATTCAATATCAAGCAACAGCAAGCAAATTTTCTCGATCTGGGAATCAAACACGATACCCCAGTTCAGTGTCAATACAACATAACTAGTAGTAAGGAGAAGAAGTAGTCTATTGTTTTAATAGCTGACGCCATACTTTTTTTAATCAACTCTTGCTGGTCTCAGCACTTGGCAAATACGTCGCTACGTACCACATGTGAACAACAGCGTGATATCACATTTATTTCTATACATTATGATTATTTGGGCACAAAACATATGTTGCCTTCAATATTCCGCTAATTCCGTTCAGTAACAACACAGTATAAAAACCATAAAGTCTATTAATACCCTTGATGTTGACTAAAATGCCGACACCGTTTATTTGAAGCGACTTCATCCGAGTAACATTATTGCTCTAATGTACGTTGTAAAAAAAGTAATAATTACGAGTTCCAAGAAATTTCTGAAATATTTACTGACTCAGATTTTCTTCAAAAGGTAGTAGACCTTATTCTTTATGTATCTTATACAAAAAGGTGTAGTGACATTTAAAGAACGAATCTAGCTCCGTTATCAACGTTCCTAATAAAAAAAAGTAAAATAACAAATGTAAAACCAGATAGAACGCTGCCTACACCATGGCCGTCTGAGTGTTAAAATTACTAAGGTGATGAGTGCACGATAAATCATGAAGAAAGCCGGTTAAATACCGTCTGGCCGCGTCTCAATTCCAGCCTTAAATCGCGCGATTGCCCTATCTTGACATTGGCCTTCGTTGACAGACTGTGTGATTTTTAGACTGTGGTAAAGTTATGTGAATAATATAATAAAGTTAATAATTAGAACAAAGGCCTATTAAATAATTTCATGGTTATATAGAATAATCTTCATACAAATTAATAAGAAATAATTGTAGTATTAATTACTTTATATTCCGGTATTTGTTGTTAGTAAAGACATTATACACTTGGACTCTACAGCGCAGTGGGTGAGTGAAATGATAGACTGTAGGTTCAATCTCCAAACCAATACAAAAGCTAGTGTTATTCTTAAACATTTGTCTCTAGTACACTGCATCATTAATGCAATCACAATTAGTTTAGCAATAATAGTCATTGTTAACTTTTTATTAAATGTAACAATTTTTTTATTAGGATTCATGTGGCTGTGCGTATTACCCATTATTGCTGTTAACCTAGGCATAAATAAATACATATACACTCACGCCTGTAATCCCGGAAGGGGTAGGCAGAGATGTAACCAGTACACCCACTTTTCGCCGAATTTCGGTCCCATAATGTGATAGGGGGCGAGCCTATCGCCACACCGGACACCATTCCAGACTCCGGGTTAATACTGAGTATTTCAAGGTAGAAAAACCCAATATCACTTTACCGGACCCGGGGATTGAACCTGAGACCTCAGCACAGCAGTCGTAACGCATGCTCAATTACAACCGCGCCACCGAGGCAGTCATAAATAAATACACCCAACAATCACACACCATAGTCCTGGCCCCACACTAACATACAAGGCTTATGTCGTGGGTATAACTACGAGAGACTTTCGGTCTCACAACACCATCCAATCAAAAAATTATTGATAACACATTTGTGTTGACGCGGGGATCGAACTCACATCCTCTCGTTTTACAGCCAGCTACTCAGCGGCTGAGCCACGGACGCAAAACATGGCGTGCCTTTTTTACTGCAAGCAGTAGGCCAAAAGGATTTTTACTGCACAGGATGCGTCCCAATAATGTAGAAGATAGCGTGGTTAACTTGTCAACTTTAAAAATCACACCTATAGTTACCCACCCACGGCGACGGAAATACTAATTACATCTCTCTTTATCAAACGGCACCTTTCATAATTATTTATCTAAATACTTCTGTAAGGAATAACTAGATCAACGCATTGTGTGAGGAAAGGCAGTGGCGCCCACTCTAACCAAATAATTATTAATGTTTGCTTGCAACTAATTAGTATAAGCACTCACGCCTGTAATCCCCGTAGAGGTAGGCAGTGGTGTAACATTTCGCGGACTTATTACCGTCCCATGTGATAGGGGGCGAGTCAATCGCCATACCGAATTCCAGACTCCCGGCTGATACCGAGTATTTTGAAAGAAAAATTCACTTTTACCCGACCCGGGAATCGAACACGGGACCTCAGCTTAGCAGTCACCGAGGCAGTATACCTAAACGCATGCGTGTGTTCCCAAAGAGTTAAAACTGTACAATACTTTTTATTTTACTGAAATTTCCCGTCAACTCTTAGATTAAAATCCGTCTAGATTCTTAGTCGTAACAAAGCCTTAATACGTCGGGCGCAGGTTGATTCATCCCAGTGCGGCATTTTGTCTGCAGTGACTGCAGAACAACACACAACGGAAATGCTATACGTATGCACGTCGCCTGTGTCGAGATAGTGTTGCCAGTCTATTTGACGTAGGAAAATACTGGTAGTATTTTTATTATAAACGAGATTGATATTTTAGGAAAAAACAAGGGTAAAATATTTTTGTTTACTTTGTAGTTTTTAAATGTTTTAGTGAAATTTATAAAGAAATATTTATTCAGAATTGTATCGCTATCTATTGTAATAGATGGAGAATGGTAGTCTTAATTTTTTTTTTAAATAGTCTATATTTTTGTTTATTTTTTTATTGTGTTAAGGTATACCAAGCAAAAAGATCTATTTGAATTTTACGTATTATTCGAGAGCACGAGATATTCAACTGTACCCCAGGATTTAAAATAATTAAATCTCATAAAGAAGAAAAAAGATACACATTTTATTTTTCTCAAAATATTTCAAAATATTTTTTAAAATGAATATTTCCTGCTTGTCTGGGCGTTTATTATTTGTACTGCAGCATCCCTCCTCGTAGGTGGTACGGGCTGGTCTGTCTAGACGTGCGTAAACACTAATAACAAATGCAGGCGGCGCGGGCGGCACGACCGCCCGGAATGAAGCCTACCCTCCGGTTCAACATTCTTCTATTATGCTCAGTTTATTTATAAATATAATCTGCATTGAAGTAATCCATTCAGCAATTTTTATTTTATACGTACACGGACAAAGTAAAACAAATTGAAATTAGACTATTACTTTGTTTAATGTGAACTAATATACTTTTATTTCGGATAAATATCCAAACATTTTTATAAAATTAACGGATTTCAGATTAAGGGAAAGAAAAAATCTTAGAAGAGTTGGTTATGATTCAATCAAAAGCATTGATTATTTTAAATAGCAGCGATAGCCTAGTTGATTGCGGTATGGACTGTGAAGAGGAAAGTCGTGTGTTCGAATCCAGCCCACATGGCATACACCTCTGACTTTTCTAAAGTTACGTGTGTATTCTTTGTTAATTATCGCTTGCTTTAACGGTGAAGGAAAAACATCGTGAGTATTAATGGGCCGTGGAGATCACTGGAGATGTCCCGGTATCTCGTTTGCCTGCCCTGCTATAAAATAATTATTACTCAGTATAAATCCATGTAGTAAAAACACCAGAGTACCAAACAGATTTTCCATATTTTTTACACATCATTTTACGTTAAATCTAGGTCAAATGATGTTTATTTTTTAATCCAAACTCGGCAATGCTTTTACGATAAAATCCGTTTACTAGGAAACCATATTTTGAAGAAAGTCCATCTTTGATCTCCGTGACGCGTTGACTGATGTTTGGTATAAAACGCGCGCTTCAAATGGCCGACTTGGAATCCGCCTTCCCGATTCTATTTTAAACAATTTGTTTATAATTTTTCTCACATGTGTTATGCACTCGGCTTTCATTGTGTTGCGCAGTCGACTTACTGCTACTTGCCGTTTATTTTTATTGAGTGAAATATGCTTTCATTCGGCTTGGTTGTGTTTTAGTAAAACTATTCAGCTTTAACGCATTCTCACAAGAGATTAACATGATGTTTGTGTATTCATTGTAAATTCTTAAGTGTATTGGGATCTGCTCTTAGCTTTGACAATGCCCGAGTCCATGCTTAACTTTCTAGGACGCACTTAGCCATAAAAATGCATGGCACCCGAAGCGACATCCCAAATGCTTTTGCTTTTTCCAAAGTTTTTTTTAATTACTTGTAGATGCCATTCTATTAATTTTTTTACTTGCACGGTTTCAGTACATTTTTATAAAAAGAACTCATACAATGCACATTAATTTATAGTGTATAAACATTTCATCCCTTTTACTTCCCCAAAATAACTCCCGTGACGGGACAATGCGTTTTATCGGACCCTGTAGTTGAACTGGACGTAATAAATAATTCCGATGAGACACAGCGATATCTGTCGTGTCTGAGCTCTACGGTCGCGTGTGGGGTCCACATGTAGACGTGGGCTGCTTATAAACTGGGACCCATGTGTGATATGTCCACGACAACTGTTGATATTTTTTGGTTATATTGTGATTGTGTTTTTTTGGTTGTTGCTCTATATTACAACACGTTGCAGACACAGGATATATTACAAAATATTAAATTGGGTTGTTCGTTTATTTTATGTTTCTTGTTTTGGGTTTAAATATCAAGGGAACAGGTAAATTTCAAAGATACTAAGCAATACATAAGTCTTACTTATGTATGCCTATAATATATGTAATACTAAGTTATATTAAAAAATATATTTTATACGACTGCCTCGGTGGCGCAGTTGTAATTAATTGCATATGCGGTACGATCGCGATGTGCTGAGTTTTCTATCCCAACATAATCAACGAGGTGTCTGGAATTGTGCTAGTATGGCAAACGATAGGCTCGCTCTTCCCTATTTACATTATGGGACGGTAATAAGCTCGGGAAAATTTGGGTGTACTGGTTACACTTTTGCTTACCCCTTCGGGGATTAAAGGCGTGAGTGCGTATGCATGTTATTACATTTTCTCGACCTTCCAAGTAATTTTTTTTCTAAAAGAGTCATTAAACAATGAAACAAAAATGTCAGGATAAAGTCACAAGTACCAGGCGCACATAGGTGCGAGGAATATTAACAATGACACACAGTCCCCGGCTAGTGTTGTGCTCACGTACAGAAGGTACCGCCATTTTCCTGTACAAATTACACATAATTTAAACAACTGGCAGATTCGCTGTTGACATGAAAATATTACAAATTCATAGCAGCTGAGACAATGAACGATGAGGAATAAATTACAATTACACACATACGTAGGGAGATGGAAAACAACAGTGCAGCTGTGTAAGTAATGATTTCATTTGGCGGTACGATATTGTAGCTGTGTGGAATATGAAAGTATTTATAACGTTCTAATTAATAAAAAAAACATGTATAAGCTTTATTATTACAATAACTTAAGAATCTACAAACGAAACCTACAATATTCTTTACTTCTAGTGTCACATACAGTTTGATTAATAAGTTGATGATTTATTATTAGCTCTACTCGGTTAATGAAAGATAAATAGACACCATTAACCGCTCTCTACGTTTGGTTTATACATAATACTCAATCAATAAATCCCGAACTATACAAGCCCGGACATTCCACACCCATTTCCTATACACGTTCTAAACAATGCATCATCAGCTAGTAACGCGCCGTGAAGGCTCTTGATTGCCCTCGTGACAGCGCTGCTCAAGCGCGGTAGGGCAGAAGCTAAGGCCCTTCTCTCTGCCTACCGCCAGCTCTATTGTCTCCCGCACGCCAGACTGTCTGCCCCGCACTATAGCACACATGAACGTACTGGTGTGTGTGGATAAGCGAATTATGTATCTTGTATTTATATTGTCCTGGTAGCACAATGAAGCCACATTCTTTTGACACGTTACAATTTCGTAGCGTGTTTTTTATATTTGATGTGGAGAAAAATATCCATATAATTTAACATAGCAGCGATAGCCTAGTTGGTTGCGGTACGGACTGTCAAGACGAAAGTCGTAGGTTCGAAACCCAAGTGGCATACACCTCTGACTTTTCTAAAGTTATGTGTGTATTAAAATGTTAATTATCGCTTGCTTTAACGGAAGGAAAACATCGTGAGGAAAACCTGCATATCTGAGAGTTTTTCGAAGGTATGAGAAGTGTGCCAACCCGCATTAGGCCAGCGTGGTGGACTAAGGCCTAACCCCTCTCATTAGTAGAGGAGGCCCGTGCCCAGCAGTGGGACAATGTTTGATACAGGGCTAGTATTATTATTTTATTATTATTATTTATAATTTAACATAAAAACCGATTTTCACACACACGAAATTGCAACATCAAATAATAAATAAGGTTGGTCGGTGAAATATGTAGGCATCAGCGAGAAAATTGTGTCGTCTCGTCACATAAACTTATTTGAATCGGCTGATGGAAAGTGCTGATGTAACCACACCACACATGGTGCACAGTAATTGAAATCCGATTCACTCATGTCACGGTAATCTTCGATTGAAGCTATATTTCAACGACTGATTAATGTGACCACTTTTTTATACATCTGTGAAGAACCATATTTTAAGAAAGTTGAACGACGTACATTTTAGTCTTGTAGTGTGAAGAAGCTACTCAGGAGGCCGGCATGATTATGTCGAGTAACAAGTTTTTTTTTTAGTGCCTCGATAGGCAGACGAGCAGACGGGCCACCTGATGGTAAGTAGTCACCGTCGCCCATAGACTTCTGCAATACCAGGGCAGAGCAAAACCGTGCCTACCGTGTGAGGAATAGTTGTTTCTCGCTACTGGATACTCCGAACGGCATTTCGCTTACCATCAGGTGCAGTGATGTCATTTTGCCGTGTCAGGATAAAAAAAATGTAATAGGTGCCGTACACTGGTATGAAATAAAGGTCGAAGTGAGGTGGACGGATCCAATAATAACAATGTCAAAGGTTATTTTCAACTAAAACATTGCGTCCTTTGATAATTCTAAAAAAGACCATACCGGATACTGACCATATACTTAATACGACGGTTGTATGAAAAACAAATCAAGCAAAAGCACATTTTTATAACAGAGACCGTATTCGTATACAATAACGAAATAAATCAAATCAAAATAGCCTCGTCGCAGCGGATTCCATTTGTTATGTGAGTTAACCCTACCTCATACAAGCCTATTCAATTTGTGCTTGGTCGGCCATACCCTCGGCACGCTCCAGAGTCCTTTCACGTCAGAAGTACCCTGTCGCGACGTCACTTCAGCAAAAATAAACTTCGCCCCTGCCACCCGAGCTACTTTAACTTACACACGTTTTATAATAACATGGTATTCGTAATTTAAAATATTTCTAATGTAATTCATAAAGTTATGGTTCCATTTTCAATGCAGATCCATATATATGGACCGTGGTTAATTACTTCGTAAGCTTCAGCTGCTTATGAATGCCTGGTACGTGCGTCTGTCAGTAAGAATGCAAATTGACCATTTGTTTTTCTTTCTTTTATTGGTCTCAATTATAAATTACGGACGAAAATATCTATGCCCGTCTGTCTCTTCGGGAATATATTATACAAGGGCTTATGTTATCCTATGTCAATCTTGGATGTTTCTATTCTTATGTCATGCTCGTATGAAGATTGGCTTCATTATTTATTACTTTTTATGAATAAATATTATATATCTGAAAATGTCACAGAAACAGAATACAGATGCATTACGCATTAAGATATAGCATGACATTGTTTATCGCCCAGACTAGCCATTAAATTAGCTGTGAACTCATAAATTCCTTCGACAGGTGTTACCAATATGGACGCAGTGTCAACCTCGTGTATCTATTTATTACAGATTTGTCCATAAAAGTTGTATATCTTCATTTATAAACGTTGAAGATTAACGCCATTTTCTATAGTAACACCTCACGTTAAATCTTGTCCTTAAAGACGACAGGCGAGATTTAATAATAGATATTCCAACCTTTTACACAAATAGAACTTTATGGAAAGTAGCTTAGTTCATAAATATACGACGCATTCGGTCTCTATGATTTATTCGCATCTGTTTATATTGTGAAAATATATATTTAACTAGCTGTTGCTCGCGGCTCCGTCTGCGTGGAGGTTATATTCGGGAGCAGAAGTATACAATCCAAGGAGTTGTCTTCTGCACTGAGGCACCTGTAGCGATTGTCCAGCCTCTCAGGTGTTGTGCCTGAATCTTGAGATTGCATCTAAAGAATACCCCATAAGTTTAACCTCACTTTGCCCCTTTTAGGGATGATTATTCAAAAACGTTGAAACACGTAGTTCTTTATTTCCTACCAAAAGCCTATATATGAATTTACAGATCCCTAAGTCGAGGAATTATGGATTTCCCATACAAATTTTGAACTCCTATTTAACCCCTTTCAAGGTTGATTTTTGAGAAAATAGATAGCCTATGTCCTTCTCCAAGATATAATCTATTCCCTTACCAAATTTCATTACAATCAGTTCAGCCGTTTAGTCGTGAAGAGGTAACAAACAAACAAACAGAGTTACTTTCGCATTTATAGTATTAGTATGGATATCGTAATAAATTTAATTTTACGCCTTACTTTAACTACTAACTCACCACAGCATCAAATAAAATTTATACAACCATATTCTATAAAATCTGGTCAAACTGTTATATTGGGTGGTCCTTCGAGCCGGATCCCGCAGCATAAATCACGAACCATAACGTTTTAACACCTCGCCATCGATCAAGCTGATGGTATAATTGGAGCCAGGATGCGGGCCTTCCCGGCACCACTTGAGATACCCTCATCACTCGACGATCACTTAATTTTGTTTAACAAACGTCTAGTAATATGTTTATGTTGTATATACTGGAGTACTATAATTGATGCACGTGACGCAATGCAGGTATTTCCTCTTAGCTGCAGGGGTTTGCATAGTTAAACAGGTATGCCCAATGCGGGATGCTAGACAAAAGGCAAGGCTTTCCTGCATCAGGTCCTTTGAGGTTCATTCATAATAGTTCATTCACCGTTGTTACTATTCATTAGGATAAAAACAAATTAGTTTTGAAAATAAAAATTTGCCTGAGTATCTCTTACGGATACGTCCTGACCCCGAAGTACGATCTATTATATTGTGTCGTAAGTATCAGAAGTATGAATAACTTTCGGTCTTATAATACCCAGACTCGAAACAAATATGCGCAATGTACTCGCTGTCTGCTCTGCGAAGGCTGTGTTTGTAATTAAAATTCGCCTGAAAACCTCATCATATTATCTTCCATCTCATAGAGCCCGTCGCACATTACCTCTTAATCAGATTACGTTCTGGGGTTGGTTTGAGATAACGCTCAACCAAGTACGCGAATGAGACATTAAGTGATATAAACAAAGCCAGACGACTCTTCCGTAGATGATTCTGGTAATAAAAACCAGTAGTACAAAGTTGAGTTGGCATAAAAACATGCGGCGGATGTGATGGCGAGCCACCTAAAGTATTACTACGGCAATTAATGCATATCTACAATCTGTTTATTTACGTTCACGTAACGTTTCTCTGACGACTGACATAGAAACAAAAAAATAACTTCTTCTATTTCTGAGTAAAGCTGAGAGCGTCCGTAATTGACGGCTCGCGGGAGGAAGTGTTACCGCAACGTGCCGGGACAAAAATATAAATATTTGTGTCCCTGTGTCCGCTCCCCGCTCCCCCTCCTTCCCCATCTACCAATAAAATATTTGAAACCCATTCTTACACAAACATGTTCTTTTACTAGGTGGTTTGTCTCTCGTATGCAGGTCCGTTTGTGTAGGTGCCGACGCTTTGCCTGTTTCTGAGACCACATAGGTATGTGTTAAAAGCACTACTAGATACGTTACTATTTGAAAGATATCGTAGCCAGTAAAATTACTACATTAAATGTGTATGTCGTGGATGATGAGCTCAGTCAAGCGCCATGCAGTACTTTTTAATTCACATTTCTGAGTACTGTTGGGACTACTGTTTTGGGCCGGAAAGAAATATTATAATAAAAGTTACTCGGAAATCCCATATTCATAAAAATCTGTGTTTTTCCTATGGAATTTCAGTCCCCTATGACTGACTAGACGCATGACGCCGGAGGCAAAATATAAAGAACTATAATTCCTTTATTTTCAACTCTGGAACTTGCAAAAAGGGAGTAACAAATGAAGTGTACATTATCATCATCTTCAGCCTAGAAGACCATAGGCCGAACATAGCCTCCCTTAGAGATTTCCAGACAAACCTGTCAGAAGCGGCCTGCATCCATCGAGATCCTGCTACCTTTACGAGGACATCTGTCCACCTTGCAGTGCACATATTCAATATAAATTCAAAAGTAATCAAAAGACCAATTGATATTAAAAAGGTACATAATTACTATGAATAACAAATATTTAGTATCAATGAATATACTGTGTATAATTACGAGGTACCCAATGAAATAAACACTGCTGCTGGTGGTAGGATATTCATTGCTGGTGGTAGGATATTCATATCCGCCCGGATAGCGACCACTGGGTACACAGGGTGTAAAACCCGTCATAGAAGCACACGCAAGTGTGTCGCGTTCCGGGATCAGCCAGTGTACATCCGGTTTTTATCAGGGGTCTAGAGTTGGGGTACGATGTTTGGCCATTTTGCGGCCTTCTAAGTACTCTGACAATAGACCTTCGACCGTTTCTTCACCTTCTTGCCCATGGCGTAGTGTGAAGAAGCAGGCCGGCATGATAGTGTTGAGTAGTGGGGGATAGATCGTCTCTCGCTACTCGATACTCTAATTGGACCGCACTGCGCTTACCATCAGGTGCAGTGTGGTCACTTTGCCGAGACAGGATAAAAAAACAACGCTTGTTAGGAGTTTAGACATAATGAAGAGATCAATTTAAACCAAGCGATACAAGATGCTCTTTATTAAAGTTCAAAACAAATACAAGAAAAAAGCCAGCACACACATGTATGAAAACCGCTCACG
Organism: Laothoe populi; assembly: GCA_905220505.1. NCBI lineage: Eukaryota > Metazoa > Arthropoda > Insecta > Lepidoptera > Sphingidae > Laothoe > Laothoe populi. Next base: position 17,405,447 of record HG992168.1, read on the forward strand.
GATGCGTGGCATGCGTAACGTCTCATTCACTTAAACTCGAAGGGTTATTAGATAACATGACTCTTGCAGTAACACTGATAACATCACAACTATGTCCAGTTACACAAACATCAAAGAACCCGAAGAAAAATGTTTTCTTGTTCTTTTTAACTCACGCCTACATCCCCAACGGTATAGCGACGGTATGTCAAAATTGACATCTTATAATATGTTAACGAGTAAATCAATCAAGATAAGTCACGTGTGTTCGAATCCAGAAAAAACACAATTTCTGATTAATCAACATAGATATGGAGCCTAATAATATTTTAGACGTAAATACAACGCTCGCTTCCTGTTATATCAGATCTAGCAAATAAGGCGTGAAGACACAATCGGAAACTGTCACAACGATGGGTTATTTAAAGAATATCTCTTTTTGTAATAAAACGAAATTTACGGATTCTATCGCGGTTTATTTTACTTTTTTAACCCGACGTTTCGTATGCTTTACAGCCTTCATGGTCACGGGGGAGACTGAGTCGTATGTCGTCACGAAAGTATAGTGCAATGTTTCTACCCTCCATATAGTGTGAGCTCCTTCTGCGTAGATCGGACTACAACAAATAAAAATTAAATATCAACTATAATATTCGCATATTTATCTATTATAATGTATAATATTCGCGTAAACATAAGAAACCAATATCTCTTTTTGATATTCATCTTCGGTTTGTTTCTGTACTACAAGATCTACAGTAATATCTTTCTGAGAAAATTAAAGCTATAAGTAAACAGAAGATTTTCACAATAACCACACTATATACAAGGAATACAACAAATATTTAAAGTGTTATCTGAAAGTGGAGCAAAAACAGAAATAATACAATCAAATTTATAAAAAAATGTATACAGCTGCAATTAAATTTTTATTGTATTGGCATATGCTTAAGCATAAATTTTCTGGGAACAGCCTGACCTAAATTTGTAGTCTTGACTTTTAATGTTCTCGCCGTTCTTCGAATGACAACTATAAAGATACCACTTCAAAACCATTTATTTTGCTCCAATCCGTAAATAGCAAAAACAAAACAATGTAAATATAAACAATTATCGCTCTAGTACCCGTCATTATCGATTTCAAACCTTAACAAATGAAGATATGACTGAAAATGTTTGAACAATTAGTATCATCACCTAAGTGTTACAATTTCAACCCTCGTGTCAGATCTGTCACTTTCAAATGAAGAGAAATGAATGCAAGAAGTTTGTGTAAATGTTATTGTAATGTCTACGTTCCTTGATGTTCAAGGGTTAGATTAATGCGGTATTTGAAGCTGTACTTTATTCTCTGTGGTTCTTTTTGCACATATGTCTGTCAGTCAGAGTTAAATGTGGTGGATGTTTATTTGAGAATTCATTGAAATAGTGTTCATTAATAATTATGTTTATACTACATTGTGTTTGCCAGACGTTAAAAAACAAAGCAGTTATTGCCAAGCATATAATTTAGCAAATTGCGTTTCTCAACATTAGCAAAGATATTTTGTATATTTTTATTAATGAATAGACAACTGACAACTTGAAAAACATTCATTAGTATTTATATACTCCATACGCACTCACGCATATAGTCCCCGAAGGGGTAGACAGTGGTGTAACCGGTACACCCACATTTCGCCGAGATTGTTACCGTCCCATGATGTGATAGGAAGCGAGCCTATCGCTATACCGGACACAATTCCAAACTCCGGGCTGATACTGAGTATTTCATAATAGAAAAACCCAATATCACTTTTACCCGACCCAGGTATCGAACCAGAGACCTCAGTAGAGTAGTACCACCGTCGCCTTCAAACATTAGTAATTACTTTATATATTAGTACACCTGATTAGTACGTAGATGTTTCCAATATTTTTGTGATCTTTGACATCTGTGTAATTAAAGAGCTATCTGGTTAAATAAATCAGTATTTGTTAATTAAAGTCCGTGACCTTGTCCGTGTAACATTATTCTCTAGTTAGTTACCTATCATGCTATTATTAGTCGCCGATTAACCCAAATTCCACCTTTATTGGAAACATTGGCAATAACATCTTGGAGCGGCCTTGTGTTAATTATACTCATTAAACCTGTCATCAAAAGTAAACAATAAATTAATGTAAATATTTTTATAAATAATATTATTCGTGACTTTAAACTGTATCGGAGTACAGAATAAACAACACTTTATGTTTCTTTGCAAAAACATATAATTCATAACACTAATATAGCTTCTCAAAATCCTAATCAAGAGTTGATTTAGAAATATAAAGATCAAACAAGGGAAATCGTAGAATTTCATACAAAATACGATTAAAAAGAACAGAAATGTAGTAAACCGAACATAAATTTAAACTTCCTGATCAATTCCTCAAAGGCGCCAACATGAAAGAATGCAAAAAATGTGATATGAGATGAAAAAATTTAATATTACCGTTACGAAGTTTCTGAACGCACTCGGTTCGGCGTTTTAATGGTAGGATTTCGACTTAAAGTATATAATAAGTATACTGTTAGCATTGAAGTTTTTAAACGCACTTGTTTCGCGCCACGATGTGACCGCCGGCGGTGCCAGCATCCGCCCGGACCGGTCTTTCTTCCCAGTTGCCAGGGATACGAGTTACCGGGACATCGGGTGTTGTCTTAGTATTGATTTTGTGATTCTGTGATATTATGGCACAAAACTGTGTGTTATTAAAATACACTCTCGTATTTGCGTTAAGAATATTGTTTTTTATTTCCTTGCTACCTCTAGTTATTCTCTCACTTATGTCTGACTTCGGCAAAGCCGATAATTTTTAGGCTTACTTTTGCATTTAATTTGATCATGCTTTTTTTAATGTCAAACTCACATTTTGAGCCACTAATGTCATGTGCATCTATAAGGCAGATTACCGAATATCATCGTACTTCAGTAATTCATTTATAATAATATTAGAATCGAATAACTTGAGAGAAGTAGTAAAGATTTAATCTCGATGATGTGCCGTCATTTTTGAGGCTGGCACGCAGATTCCGCGTCCCTTTCATATGCCAGTACTCGTTGGACCAGTGTGCACTCCTTCATGACCGCCGCACACTGAGCTTTGTTGGATTTAAAGAAAGTAATAAAATTATTGCCAATTATAGCTTTACTTTTTAACGACAACGAACTTCGGTTTTATCTTGGGACTATAAACTTTACTTACATTTGAAAACAATTACTAATATCTGTAATAAAGATTGTTATGAGTCAGGATTATCAAAAAGTAAGTTTTTTAATTCATAAAAAGTACACTGATTACAATAACAAACAAATTATGCGTCCCTATAAAATTTGAGGAATACCCTCGATTTTTCTGAGATCCCATCATCAGACCCTGACTTGGTGCCAATGGGAGCACCTGGGAAATATAGCCCTTTAAACAAAAAAAGATTTTCTCGAATCGGTCCAGGCATCTTCGAGTAATCAGGGGACATACATAAAAAAAAAGATTCCGACGAATTGAAATCCTCCTCTTTTTTTGAAGTCGGTTAAAAACTACAATACAACTAGTGGTACAACAGTTTTAGAAAGAACCGACCGTTCTACAGTTGGATAAAGATAAAGATATATTTATTTTGCAAATATGGGTAATGTACAAACACATGGTGGTATATAAAAAATTCTAGATCAACCATATTTAACCACAAGGCATGCAAAATTACAACTTAATACGAGTATGTCGAATTAATTATTATGTCAAAAAAATAATAATAAAAAATATTTCGTATTATATATTGGATTTCGTAGATACGCTCCCCCCGATTCTCATTCCTTAAAAGTCTACTGTATTCCAAACTTTCAAATGTAATTTTCTAAACATAAAATTAAACGAACCACTCTTTATGTACATTACCATACAAACTAGCATATAAATAATATTATGATTCGCTGTCGAATCACAAGCAGGGAAAGTAAGAGCGGGTATAATAGTATCAAATAACCAAAGCATCAGGTTCAACTACCGTGTCGTTTGTATAATCATTATTGAATTCATAAACAAATATTTAGCTGACGCTGGAATAACTCGTGAATATGAGATATTGCATTCCAATTTCAAGTTTATTTTGCTAATATGCGTGTAAGAAATTGAAATAATACTAATTTTATTGCGGTTTATTTTACTTTTTGGTATCTACGTTTCGAAAGCTTTACAGCCACCATATTCGTGGGGCGGATTGAGTTGTATGTCGTCATGAAAGGATAGTGTAACGTTTCTACTGTCAGTTTAACTTTGATGTAATTTATTGTTAGTTCGATCTCAGGGGTCAGATTTACATTTTGGGTTTTGATTATCGAGTAATATCATATATGATCCAGGCTTATGCTAAAACTTGAATGTTACTTAATTTCAATAGCCTCGCGAATCATCCGGGGCAGTTATGGTGTTTTTGCTAGGATTCGTAGGTTGACAAATCAAATATTAATGTCAGCATCTAAAGACTTTAAGAAATTAGATAACATCAACACCTCAATGGAGAAATCAATTTATATGACTTGCTTAAGCCGTAATCCTGAAGATTTAAAAAATGCAAATTCACCGGAGTGTCATATCCCAATACCTTTACCATGTCCTAATAAGGAGTAATTATGTAGTAATTACTCTTGTAACCACAAATAAACTAGTATAACAACTGAGAAAGTGTAAGAAATTTCCATAATAAAAATAATAATCGTTTATTAGCAAAGTGAAACATAACTGGCGGGTACACTTAGTTCTACGAGTCTTAGACTCAGCTTATGTCGCAGAAACCTGATATATTTTCTAGGTCTTTAACAAATAGCTACTTTTGATTATATCGGCTACTATAAATGAAAATGATATTCAGAATACACATGTACATTCTGTAGACCGGCACATATTAAAAGTCTTCAACTTGTCGTGATAGTTGTCTACAGTATGAACGGTTCGGATTGACGAGGTGATATGGCTGATGTGCTGGTTGCTACGTTTTGTATGGTGAGTCAGATTTCCAGCGGCCCAAACCCATCTCCTTTCCAGCCTTTATTCCCTAAGACCAGCAACGCATGCAAGTTTTTCTGGTATTGTGGGTGTTTATGGGCGGTGAAAACCACTTACAATCACGTGTCACTCGTTTGCCTATTGTGCTATTTAAAAACTATATTGAAAGGTACTTATATAAAACTTCTAGATCGTTCTCACATTCAGAGGACTCGTCAGTGTTTTGTCTACTCGACATGAAACAATAAGCTCTTACTTCTTGATATTCAGAGGGGATGTGGATATTTTGAGAAGTTGGATGATAGGAGACTGAGAAAACAGAAAGCGAATATAAATAGAAGAGTCGGTAGAGAAACAGAGCAACAAAACTAAGTCATCCAAATTGGCCACATCTTCCATAAAGATAGTTTAGGAGAACTACAAATCGGCCTGAAAACATTCATTAAAGAAACAAGCGTGACATTATGACTCTGATAAAGTATAGAAACCAAACTTTTAAGGAATAACATATGTTCTAGTTGATACACTAGATGTCGGTGATAGTTGTCTGGTCAGCAATAGTTGCCTAACATAATTGAAGACTGGACTGAACTTAATTGAATTTGCTGGTGGTAGGATATTCGTATTCGCCCGGATAGCGACCACCGTACACAGGGCGAAAAACCCGCCATAGTGGCACACGCAAGTGTGTCGCGTTCCGGGATCAGCCAGTGTATGTCCGGTTATCGTCGGGGGGCTTGAGTTGGGGTACGATGTTTGGCCGTGCGGGTATAAGCCGGTTCACAGTCGGTTGGAGGCGTGTTGATCCGTCGGCCAGGGAGACCTGTAGAAACGGTGGTACCGCTGGCCGCCCGCGGTACAGTACAGGGGCCCAATCGTGGCTAACCACCACGAGAGGCTGCCCCACCATGCCGCGCATAATCTTGGGTGGGTCCGTCGTGCCGGTTGGTGACCGGATGTGGGGTCCCGGCGGCCTATCCCGGGAGGGTACGGGGGCCCTTCCGTCCGGCGGATCAGCTCACCTCCTCTCGGCTCTTTTAGTGGACCGGCGCTTGTTGCGGCCTTCTGACTACTCTGACACTAGACCCTTGACCGCTTCTTCACCTCTCCCTCCCATAACTCCATGACAGTGCAAACTAAGAGAGCAGGTTCTACAGCGGTGCGTAACCCCACCACCGCATTCACAATGGAGTTCGCTAACATCCGCGGACTCCATTCTAATCTTAATGCCGTCCACCACCATCTTGAGACGGCCCGGCCTGCTCTGCTCTTCTTGACGGAGACACAGATTTGTAGTCCGACCGATACTTCATACTTGCTTTACCCCGGCTACTCGCTTGAAGAAAGCTTCAGGCCGAGGGCCGGGGTATGCCTGTATGTTCGGTCGGACGTCTGCTGTCGCCGTCTGCGCTGCATGGAGGACCCCTCCTTCTCCACCCTGTGGGTGCACGTCGACCTCGGCTCCCAGAGTCGGGTTTACGTGTGCCTTTACAGGTCACACGACGGGGACGTAGAGACAACTCGGCTATTTAATTATATTAGCCAGGCGACAGACGACGCGCAGGAGCAGTTTCCAACGGCGGAATTGGTAGTTCTGGGGGACTTTAATGCACACCACGAGTTGTGGTTGGGCTCCTCCAGAACTGACCATGCCGGCAGGACTGCTCATGCATTCGCTTTGACCAATGGCTTGACACAGCTGGTGGATCAGCCTACCAGGATCCCAGATGTGGCAAGTCATGCGCCCTCTCTGCTGGACCTACTGCTGACGAGTCATCCGACCGGGTATAAAGTGACGGTTGGTGCTCCCCTGGGTACCTCCGATCACTGCCTGGTTGGGACGTCGGTTCCTTGCGCTTTGCCTCCACGTCCCGTGAAGGTCAAGCGCAGGGTCTGGCACTACTCGTCGGCAGATTGGGATGGTATGCGGGATTACTTCGCATCCATCCCTTGGCGGCAGCGCTGCTTTGATGGAAAGGATCCTTCAGCGAGTGCCGACGCCATTGCTTGCGAGATCAGAATAGGAATGGAATATTACATTCCTTCCTCTGAGATCGCAGGCAAGGGCCGAGGACGCTCCTGGTTCAACCGTGCATGCGCCGATGCTGTTGGCAAGAAACAGGCGGCGTATCGTGCTTGGATCGGGGGTCGCGCTACGAAGGATCCCAACCTCAAGTCACTCAAAGCAGCCTACAACCGTGCTGCCAAGGTCTGCAAGAGGGCGTATGTTAAAGCGGATGCCCAGCGCGTCTCCAAGATTGGATGTGCTTTGGCCGATAACCCAACAAGCAGTCGTGCTTATTGGAGCTTGGCTAAGGCCGTCCAATCTAATTTCTGTCGCCCTTCGCTGCCACCGCTGAGATATCGAAATGGAACACTAGCCCATAGCTCGCAGGAGAAGGCCGATTTATTGGCAGACCTCTTCGCGGCTAATTCGAGACTCGAGGACTGCAATACTCATTTACCATCTACGCTGCCCGGTTGCGGTCACACAATGCCTGATATCCGTATCAGGCATTGTAATGTGCGGCGTGAGCTGCAGTCTCTCGACGTCCGGAAGGCTAGTGGTCCTGATGGTATCCCAGCGCTTGTACTTAAAAAGTGTGCAGCGGAGTTGTCTCCTGTACTGACGCGCCTATACCGATCGTCCTACCTCTCAGGTATTGTGCCTGAATCTTGGAGGGAGGCTAATGTGCAGCCGATCCCCAAAAAGGGTGATCGGTCAGACCCTAACAATTATCGCCCAATCGCCATAACCTCAGTGATGTGTAAAGTCATGGAGCGACTGATAAACAGCCAATTAGTTCGCTACCTAGAGGATCACTCGTTGATCAATGACCGCCAATACGGTTTCCGTCATAACCGATCAACGGGTGATCTTCTAGCGTTCGTATTACATCACTGGGGGGAAGCGATTGACAAGCATGGCGAGGCTCTGGCTGTGAGTCTCGACATAGCAAAGGCGTTTGATAGGGTCTGGCATCGTGGCCTTCTCTCCAAGCTCCCGGCATACGGTCTGCCCGACAACCTGTGCAAGTGGATTTCCGGCTTTCTGCATGAGCGTAGAATACGTGTCCTCGTTGATGGACACGCTTCGCAGCTCATGTCAGTAAATGCCGGAGTACCACAAGGTTCTGTGATTTCGCCCACCTTGTTTCTTCTGCATATCAATGATATGTTGTCGCTTGGCAACATTCATTGCTATGCAGACGACAGCACGGTTCATGGGCGTTATAGCAGCAAGCCGCCTGGTTGCCGGGCGGATACTGAGAGGAGACGCGAGGATCTTGTCGTTGAGCTCAACCAGACCTTGGATCTCATCTCATCATGGGGTACCAGGAATCGGGTTGAGTTTAATGCCAAGAAAACCCAGGTGTGCGCGTTCTCGTGCAAGAAGTCTCCGTTTTCTCCCATCCCCGTTCTTCAGGGTGTTCCACTCGCAATGCGGAATGACCTTAGTGTCCTAGGTATGGATATCCGCTGCGATCTTAATCCAAGGAGTCACATCGAGGGCGTAATATCCGCCACTTCACGCAGGGTCGGAATCCTGAACAGGGTGCGGCGGTTTTTCACGCCTGGTCAGCTCTACCGCTTATATAAAGCGCAGGTGCGGCCGGGAATGGAATACTGCTCGCACCTCTGGGACGGTTCTGCAAGGTACCTTCTCGATGCCTTGGATGGGTTGCAGCGGCGGGCCATCCGCATTGTGAATGATGCAGACGTGAGTAACAGCCTGGAGCCGCTACAGCTGCGTAGGGATATTTCCTCGCTTAGCGTGTTCTACCGTCTGTATCATGGCGAATGCTCTGAAGAATTGTTTGATCTTATCCCTTCCTCTCCCTTCCATACCAGAACCACGCGTACTGGATTGCGGAGCCACAGCTTCGTGGTATCTACTACCCCGGCCCGAACCAAGAGGTTCGCAAACTCGTATTTTTGCCGCACCATCAAGCTGTGGAACAGTTTGCCAGCTACCGTGTTCCCTCCTTCCTATGATCCTGGGTCCTTTAGGCGTAATGTGAAGAAGCTAAACAGCAGGCCGGCATGATTGTGTTGAGTAGCGGGGGATAGACTGTCTCTCGCTACTTGATACTCTATCTGGACGGCACTGCGCTTACCATCAGGCGCAGTGTGGTCACTTTGCCGCGCCAGAATAAAAAAAAAAAAAAAAAAAAAAAAAAAAAAAAAAAAAGACAATGGTCAAGCGGGGGCGTGCGTGGGCCGCGAAGAAGACATTACGGCTGTTACGAGACCGAAGCACTGGCCGTAGGGCTGTCCAAATGTGTTAAATAGATCACATCTACATTCCAAAATCTATGCTTAATTGATCAGGCCTTAGCAATACAATACATAGACAATAAAGAGGGGTTGGCGTAGCTGGGAGTTATTCCTACTGCCGAGACTTAGCAGCAGGTTCAGATGCAGCGTAAATATCAACTGTAACTGACTTTATGAAAATTACGTATAATAAAACCATATGAAAACTCGTTTATTATCGTTTGCTTTAACAATGAAGGAAACCTAAGGGAACATGTAAAACCTCCAAAAAAAATTCGAAGGCACGTAAATTTTTCCAGCCTGCATTAGGCCAACGTGGTGAATTAGGGCTCTCCCAATTCCTATAATAGTGGAGACCCGTGCCCAGTAGTGGAAAAGAAATCATAAAGGGTTGTTATCGATATCAAACGATCGCGTGTCGATTACCTTTTTTTCTTGAGGTGTGAGGTCTGCACGCGCTACTGTTACAAATAAACGCCTAAATTCATATTCAACGCCTACCACCAGCGTGTACCTGGGTTAACTGAGTTAAAAAAACTGCTTATGAACAACGTTACCGCTAACCAAATTTATGTCATATTTTTTATCCTGGCACGACATAGTGACCACACTGCACCTGAGGGTAAATGCAGAGCCGTCCAATTAAAGTATCAAGTAGCGAGAAACAATCTATCCTTCGCTACTCAACACAATGCAGGCCTGCTGTGTAGCTACTTCACACAACGCCATGGGGCAAGGAGGTGAAGAAGCGGTCGTGGGTCTAGAGACAGAGTACTCAGAAGTCCAAACACATGGCCTGGCATGAACACGGCCAAACATCGTACTCCAACTGTAGACCCCCGACAAAAATCGGATATACACTGGCTGACCCCGGAAGGCGACACACTTGCGTTTGCCACTATAGCGGGTTTTACAACCTGTGAAGTGTGTACGGGTGTTGCTATTCGGATGGATATAAATATCCTACCAACAGCTGACATGAACAACCTGTGACATAAAATAAAACCTGTACAGTGTTGGCACGTGGCAGCCCTATGTGACTAGGCGTCACAGGGGGTGGTGAGGTGAGGTAATTAATGGCCTGAGCTGAAATCGTAGCTACAAGATAAGTGAACCAGATAAACATTTTAACACCAACTGTCAATGGTTGAGGATGATATGGATGTCGCAATAGGATCATTGTGTATTGTTTTTTTAATATAACGCTAACATGCTCAGCTAATGAACTGAATATAGTATATTTAACGTTGCATGACGCATTAGCATCACAGAACCAAAATCACTTCATCACGTTTGCTCAAACATAATTGTATAAACTAAAAACGACCCATCAATCGGCAGGTGCATTGACCTGACGTAACCGATGACCCAGCAAAAAAACTAACAGATGCCGAACAATGGAAGGGTGTCGAAGGAGGTATTCGGCAGATATATAGACGGTCAGTTGCAAAACACTTGATCAACCAAGACTTGAGTAACCAGTGCAATGCCTTTTTGAGCGATGTGACCTAAGATCGATCCAGACAGTTGGTACAAATCATCTAGATTTAATGCATTAAATCTAGCTTAAATAGTTGATGTTTTAAGCAGAAATAAGCAGCTGAATCGCCTTATTTGTCTGCTAGCACCGTACATTAGCAAAGAAACTGATGACGTTCTGGGTTCCAATACTGGTATTGGTCGGGATCAGCAATTACAATTTGGAATTTGAATTTGTATCCGAAAATTTATTTTATATAGTAGACGAAAAGCCTAACTAACTTTTCTCATTAAAGGCTGATACAATTACTTCATTTCAATAATAAACTTCAAAATAATAAGGAACATCACGTGGTAATTGCAACCTAAATAAAGTTAATTCAGCTCAAATTCCAAGATTTGCAATGAAGACAACCGGCGCATCTGTTTCGATTCTAATGTGCTACTGTGAACAGGTTTCACGGAATCGCTATTCATAGGCCCGTTGATTAGAGAACCATTAGTGCGGATGTTCGCTGGCCAGATATGTCGTAACTTGAACTTAATTGTTATACAGAGAATAAAACAGTAATCGAATAAACATCCAGATTAGAGAACCCAATTCGCTAATAAAACTTTGTTTCTTAAATATTTGACCTGGTTATACAGGTTTTACTTATGCGACCGAAGAAAGAAAATAATTTTTATTAGGTTAACAAACTCAGAGAAGAAATTAAAATCTTTAAGGACGAATCGATGAATACCTACCTCCACAATCTTACAAGCGACCGGACAACAGATTACTCATTGTGGAAAACAACCAGAAATATAAAAAAACCTATTATGCACATACCTCCTTTAAAGTCACCAAATGGTCGCTGGGCTATAAGTAATGAACAAAAAGCAAATATATATGCCAACTATCTGGAACAAATTTTTAAACCCAATAAAAATGACATACAATACAAAGCAATTCACAGATCTACTGGAATCTTATATCTTAGAAAGAATGTTCAGAATAAAACATGATAACTCTTACTCAGACATTAAGCACATTAACGCAGGAGTACCACAGGGAAGTGTACTAGGTCCGGTTCTATACCTACTCTACACCTGTGATATTCCTGAGATGGAAAACAACACTATTGCAACCTTCGCTGATGATACAGCTATTATAGCTACAGGCGATACTTACGAGGAAGCAGTGGAAAAAGTACAAACAGCTGTTAATACCATCAACGACTGGACCAAAAAATGGCGTTTAAAAATTAATGAAACCAAATCAGTCCTTGTAAATTTTACCAATAAAAGCCCAAATTACCATCCGGTGTACTTAAATGGCCATATAATACCATACGAAAATACAGCCAAATACTTGGGTATGACTCTTGACGCAAAGCTTCGCTGGAAGGCTCATGTCAAAAAAAAACGCGATGAGATGGAACTTCGCTACAGAAAGATGTACTGGCTACTTGGCAAACACTCTTCGTTGTCAGTACACAACAAAGTTCTATTATATAAACAAGTCCTAATGCCGATATGGACCTATGGTATACAGTTATGGGGCTGTACCAAACAGAGCCACATCCAAATAATCCAACGTTTCCAAAACAAAGTACTTAGGGGTATTGTAAATGCTCTGTGGTACATACGAAATGAAGACCTCCATCGGGACCTTAAAGTTGACTTCGTAACTGATGTTATAAAGAAGTATGCCGAAGCTCATGAACACAGACTTCATCATCATGTGAATGTCGAGGCGATCCAGCTCCTTGACAACACAGACCTAGTGAGAAGACTGAAAAGGACAAAACCTTTTGAGTTAGTGTTGTGAACATTTAATGTAACACAGTGCAGTGAGTGCTATTAATAAAGAACACATTAATGTTGTGTCTTCCCCTTAATAGAGACAATAAGAAAAGTGTTAATGGACATATTCTTAAGCATAGTCTCATTAGAAGTTTAGGTTAAATTTAAATTACTTATTAGTCCATAGACTAGATTGTAATTTTAATGATGTACTGCATAATAGTAAATCATTTATAAAAAAAAAAATATGGTTAACACTTTTTACACACATACAATAAAAAAATATATAACACATAGAAGAGTAATACAGCTAAGAAACAAACAATTATAAACCTTAAATACACCCGCCACTCCTTAATCTTGAACTGTGTCTAAAGTGTGACCAAAAAGGCCATAGGCTTAGCATTTGCCAGGTAGTAAAATACTGGCCGGCGCTGGTATTCTGTCTAGGCCTTTCAAAGGATAGTTTAATGATCATAGATAGTGACCACTCAGGTTAGTCATCTGATGATGAGTGATCCATATAACTCGTGAACTTAGAGAGTATCAAATACTACACCTGTGAACTGTAAGCTTTCAAGAAAGAAAGGATTGAAGAGAGAGTGATTCTTTTAGCCTGCTGCAAATCTATTATCTATCAAATCTTTTGAAAGAAAGAGCAAATAAACAGGTGGGTCACCTCATGACACGTGATCATCCTCTATACCAACAACCACAATAAATGACAGACAAGTTTGTGACTGACAAATATCTGTTTCGGCTGTGGGTGCTGTAAGACCGAGAGTACCTATCTCTAGTTCTCGATACCTCCAACACAAGTAAACTATAATCTAACTATGATGTCGGTGCGTTGCCGGTCTTTGATTCCCACCAATACAAAATATTCTCACGGTTTAGTCCATTTTTATAAATAAACTAGTATACCAGGCAGATGTCGTCCTGCCCGTAAAAGCAGCGCCACACCGACTGCAGCGCCATCTGCCGGGCTAATTTGTGAATCTAAACATACAAAAAAATTCATTCAAATCGGTCCAGCCGTTTAGGAAGAGTTCAGTGACATACACACGTACAGTAAAATTATATATATAAAGATAAATAGCACCCAACGTCACACACACAACCCCACACTAAGGTAAGAGTCTTGTGTCGTGGGTATCAGGGACTACGAGAGACTTTCGGTCTCACAACACCCAGACCAGACACAAATATCTGTCTGTCAAACAAACATTTGTCCTGGTGTGAGAATCGAACCCACGGCCTCTCGTTTCACAGCCGGCTACTCGCCTACTGCGCCACGGAGACTGTCACCGGTCTCCACTTCTATTCCAAAAATAACAACTCTTGCAAGTCATTCAAAATCTGTCAGCACTAATATGTATGAATTCTTCGCGTGTGTGTTTTTTTGACATGCCGCATTAGTCTCTGCAGGGGCACCATTTATAGACAAACTTTATTATTTCTGTTCGGCGAGCGTGGCCTGCCTTTGCACCTCGTAAATGTAACCCCAATGGGAGTTCATATATGACACATATATGCCATTTCAAGTTATTGATTAGAGTGATTAGACCATTCTTCTTGCGCAGAATCTTGCACCCGTATTCAAAAATTAGATTCAAATGAGTTTTTTGATTTGATTAATACATACGTCATTGGTTCTTTTTGGCGCCAATGCCATTCACATATGAAATAAAAATTTCGACACGTTCTTAAATGTTTACTGCTTCTCATTTCGAAACCTTTTCGAAACCCATTGTATAAATATTATTGGGTTTATGTCGTAGCCAATTCGAAGAATAAATATTGACATGGTTAAAAACCTAATTACCTATGTCCATTTTAAGTCAAACATCAACAACAGAGTAGACAATGTGAGATGCGAACCTATAATGTATATATTTATTTATATGTATATTATATATACCCACGTATACACCTATATACCCATGGTTTAAAAGTTTATTTACGAGACGACGTCATGAATTTTCGCCCAAAAACAACACTCGAAAGTAAGAATTATTATGCGCGGAACCACTACCACATTGGTGGACATTTTATGACGATTTCCGTTAGCGTCGACAGCAGGACGCGGTCTAAATTAATGTTATGTGCTTCTCATTTGAATGCCTCTTCGCCACGAAATTTCATATTTAAGTTATGCAATATTTTTTTAAAGCAAAAACATAACAATTACATGTCATGGACGTTAAGTCGAGTTATTTAATTGAGGATTTTAATTTGCAGTTTTTTACACACACAGTTCTTTGCCCTCTGTGGGTAAAAACATATTCATATGCAGAGAACAAACAATAACATATGTAGTTAGAATCAAGAAATGATATCTCGTTTCTACGGCAGTTTCTTTTTTATTAGACGGTTACACTTATAAATAATTAGAAGTAAATTATGTAAAAGATGTATGATAAAAACATGCATCGTTTTTTAGGTGTAAAAATTCAATCATTAACTAAAGAACTATCAATTCTAAAGCTAAATACAAACACATTTAATTGTGTAAAGATATACGGATTACGAAATGAGATAATTTATGGTAAAATATTAATATAACCTGCCATTAAGAGATAATAATTAAAATTATATTTCCAATGATATAATATGCAATGTTCCTTCCATATTTTGGATGATTAAGGATAATAACTGAATCAATAATCATCATCATCATCATCATGTCAGCCGAAGGACGTCCACTGCTGGACATAGGCCTCCCACAAGGTGGACTGATGACCTGGTAAAGGTCGCGGGAGTCCGCTGGATGCGGGTGGCGCAGGACCGGTCATTGTGGCACTCTTTGGGGTAATCAATAATAACCATTAGTAATTGATACAAGTTTATACATATTACAGTATATAGGTAAGTATTAAATATAATCAGGCTTGTATTGTTACTAGAGGACCAACTCTTGTATTTAATTTAAACTACGAATAAATATTGAACGATCTAAGAATAGCTGGAATGACGAAAAGTTAGTCGTGTGTGTATTACCATTTAAAAATAGGTTTCTCTATCATCTTTTAATCTCATTTCAATACGACTCTATTGACATTCTTGACGCCAAGAATATCTGAATGATATTTTGGACATATTTAATGACGAGAATTGGTGTTCTTGTGTGTTGCAGACAGAAGTGTTTACAGAGAAGAATAAACACCATCATGTAGATCCATCTGATTATCTCTGACATAATCTCTAACTATTAACTCCACATCATTCTGCTTGTATTCCCACGCGTAACAAAGGCATGGCATTGAGTGACAAACACCATAACAAACATTACCATAATATATTATTTCCGAAAGTTATTAAACGACGTCATCGTATAATCGATGCAGTTGGTATTCATATAGCTTCTTTTGTTGAATTATAATGCGCCCTTGATGCCCAAGGACGGAATACCGTGTGTTTAAAAACGCTTCTCCTTGCTGGTACTTCAAATGGCGATTAAACAAGTCTAGACGCCATAAAAGTGCAACATTCTGAACCGCATATTCGACTTGTAACAAAAAAAGTTTATGGTATTTGCAATAATGTTAAATGTACTTTAAAATCTTGACACATTTAGACAACTATGTTATAAATATTATGCTGTTTCATACGGTATCTAGTTTATAGGTTTCAGTGTTGTCAGACGTCTCGGATCGCGTAGCTCCTGAGGGGCCATTTAAGTGTTATGTAAGCACCTAAAATGGGGGGCGTTGATCTTTGCTTATTTTTGATAACATGGGGACGAGGTCCTAATGGCGGTTACGTCAGCAATTTTTATTTATTAGCTTTAGGTATTCTTTTTAAATGTTGTGGATTCTGATTTGAACTTATATGGCAATCCTACTTGTATCTGCTCAAAATATTTACGTTATAAACTTTGTTAAAATACCAATGCTTTCGTATGCGTAGGGGGGAGGGGGTAAGAACTTACTTTCACTGACAAGCGGGAGGAGGTGGTTCAAAAAGACTAAAATTCAGCTTACGTAATACTTGAATGATCTCAGATAGTTAATCGTATACTACGGGTTCAGGACTATCTGGCGGTAGGGTGCTATGTTCTTTATTATTAATCAGCTGAAGTTATTGCCATGTAAAAAGACGAATTTAATGTATACGTAGAGAATTAATAATAATAATTATTATTAATAATTAATATTGTTTAATACATCCAATTTTGGTCCTATTTGTTTGGCTTCGTCGGTTTCGATCATATATACTCAGTATCAGCCCGGAGTCTGGAGTTAAGCCCGGTATGGCGATAGGCTCGCCCCCTATCACATTATGGGACCGTAATATATTCGGCGAAAAGTTGCAGTACTAGTTATACCTCTGCCCACCCCTTCGGGGATTACAGGCGTGAGTGTATATTTGTATGTAATTTTGGTCCCACTGCATTTATCATTTAATTTTAATAAAGCTCACTGTGCTGTCACTATGGATCGCAGAGTT
Source organism: Laothoe populi (assembly GCA_905220505.1). NCBI lineage: Eukaryota > Metazoa > Arthropoda > Insecta > Lepidoptera > Sphingidae > Laothoe > Laothoe populi. The sequence goes on from HG992168.1 coordinate 17,422,448, forward strand.
TGTACTGGGGTTCGAAAAGTTATATTTAAATAGTTATGTTGTATCCCTGATAACTTTATGTAGACTCTTTCGACAAGCAGTAAAGAGCAGTTGTCCGAGATAATGTCAATGGCGATTGTCGAAGAATTCCTTGAACTACAAACGCCGTGTCGATACTTGCTAATGGAAGCGTGGGCATATGATGTCACTACCTGTCATATGACGACTGGTTCATTGATGGAGTGTGAGCGGATCAGGAGGCTGGTGGGCGACCACGCATATTAATGACCACCACGTGGTACGCGTGCTAGCGTAAATATACCAAGATTATAATAACCTTGTATTTCATTGGAATCTATTTCGGAATTGGATTTATAAGAGCGATAGCCTATTGGGAGTGATACGGACTGCCGATGTGTTAGCTGTGTTCGAAACCAGCCCAAATGGCATACATCTTTGAAGTTTCGAAGATACTTGTGTATTCTCAATTATAGTGAAGGAAAACATCGTGCAGAAACCGGCATGCTTACAAATTCTAAATATTGACCAACCTGCATTAAGCCAGCGTGGTGGACTAAGGCCTACCCTCTTATTAGGAGGAGACCCGTGTCTAGTGCGACAAGGTTTAATACGAGGCTGGTATTATTTACTTATGATAATAGGATCAAGTTTAATAGTTCACATTATAGTACTTCTTGAATAACATCCGTAAGGTTTGTATCAAAAGGCCAATAATTCTCTTATATAAAAGAGTTAATTCAATAACAGTGTCTATTTAAAACGAGAATTTGCCTTCTGGGTGAGGTTACTCTTATTTCCAACTCCTTATCTTTCTATTTCACCAGTTTGCCATGTATCATGATAGATTACACTTAGATCACATAAAAACTCACGCCTGTATCCCCTGAGGTGTATACATAATCAGAACTGCAAGCATGGTTCCCCGAGATTGTTTCCAACTCATCTTGGAAGGTATCATAATATTGTGAAGCCCAATTCCAATAAGATGGTTCGGAAGTGGTAGAGCCACGCTGTAGACATATTTGTCTACAGCATGAATGGGCCGGCTCGACCGGGGTAGTACCACTGTCTCACAGAAAACCAACGTAAAGTGACAGTTTACTGTCGCGTTTCGTATGGTAAGTGAGATAACCGGAGGCCTAGATTCCCCCTTCCCTTCCCTAATCCCTATTCCTGTCCTTTAAGGCCGACAACGCATACATGATACTTTCGGTATTGTGGATGTTCATGGGCGGTGGAGATCACTTAACATCAGGTGACCCACTGGCTCGTTTGTCGGAATATACGATAAAAAAAAAAATGGAATACGAAATATGCGCATAAATCCGCCGGCAAGAAATCGTTCTTATAAACAGACAAAATACAAACAACACGATGCCATTAGCAATTTTACAATTCAACAATACGGTTTTTTGCGTAATTGCACATAAGGAATGTTCAGCTAATGAAGTGGCTGGTAAAAAGCGTGTTGGTTCGAATGCCTGCCCCCACTTCAGCCTCAATTACCGATCCTTGTAAATCTATCATTATGTCATATCGATATCTATTCGGGTGTTTTTTATCGATAGTATCGCACGCACGCCATCTCTATTTTTATACTTAGACAAAAAGTTTAATTGCAAATTAGTAAGGATACAAATATTTGGGTTTGGTCTAGTTTTTGTCGAGTTGTACGTGATTGCGGTTGCGGACAACGGATATCTCATTAAGATATTGATTGGATATCAACTCATTTGAATTTTAGGCTCGTTTAGATTGCATTAATAAGAGAGTAATGTTTTTTAATAAACGCTCAAAGACCTAGATAAATTAAACGTATTTAAAGTCGTAATTAAACTAGACATGCGTAGTTCAGCACCAAGTGGTATTTTTTCTACAATCATTCTTTTCACACATGAAATACCAGGCTAACAGACTCATAAAAGCAGTGCACATGACAGGTAGCTATGCCGATAGAGAATAAAAACTGCGAGGTCACCCGCTACCGGTCAGCGCCCATTCAATTAACTGCCACAAAGATTCTGCTGCCCTGGGACACGTAACCTATAATTTTGAAACAAACAAATTATAAAGCAAAACAGCAACATCGTAGCGCAGCGGGCCAGCAGAGCTGTGAAAAGTGAGGCCGTGGGTTTGATCCCCAGACTGAGACAAATGTTTATGTCATCCACAGATATTTGTTTCGAATCTGGTTGTGGTGGGACTGTAGTCCCTCATTCTTGATACCCACGACACAGGTTTGATCAAGTGTGGGGCACTATGTGTGTGCCTGTTGGGTGTATAATATTATTATTATAATATGAATTCAATAGTACTAGTCAAAGAAAGTAAGTATTTATAAGTATTAACAAGTAAGTGTTTACTAAATATTTCATTAATTACAGAGTAACAGTAATTTTAAGTACTTCCTATCACTTAATATTACATCATAGGAACCGGATCCCAGTTCATAAAATTACGAATATTTTATGTTGATTAAATCCCGTTATAGTTTCATAAAAAGTAAATATAGCAGCGGCTGGGATACAAGTAACTGGATGACCTGGTGGTAAGTGATCACCATCCACAAACACCCATCACACTCAGGTACGCAGGTTTAGCCTCCCATGCTGATGATGATGGGCTGCTACGCGGCACCGCGCAGGGGCGGTTCGGCAGCAATTCTAGCACTCCTTAGAATACCCCGGGATCGCTCCGTAGGCGCCGAAGAAGGCCACCGCGGGGTTTTAGCTAGCAGTGTCGGGTACATGGGGGCAGGGGGTAGGCTCAGCGGTTGCCTGGATAACCATTATCCAGGCGGACTAGTCCAGCATAACCGTTTCATTATTATCTTTCACCGTTAAAGCAAGCGATAAGTCACAATATAAATAAAGTTAGAGGTGTACATACTATTTGGGCTGGTTTCGAACATACGAATTTCGTCTCAACAGTCCGTACCGCTACTAACTATCGCCGCTTTTTTAAACTAAGCTTTTTTTAGGCTAAACCGTGGTAAGATGCGTAAAATAATTTGATCCCAATATTCGCGTAAACATAAGAAACTATTATGGTTATTGAAAATGTTAATGATTGTTGCTAATTAGTATAGAATTAAATGACAATTGAATCTAAAAACGTAATTATCCAATAAAACACTTATTAATTATAATTAACTCATTCGCCAATCATTGTAGATATGCAATTACTTAAGACTAATTACATAATTAAGTGTTAAATAGATAGACTAAAGATTGTAATGAGTAATAAGAACGAACAATATTCTAACGTAAATAACTACTACGGATGTATGACGTATCGACTATCGAACACTGCAACTATTTTTTACACTATACCATATAATAACAATAAACATATTAAGAAATATTCTAAAGACATTATACAACCTAGGAATTTTAAATCATCAGGGATCATAAGGATCGATACTTCTTTTGTCATCTTTTGAATTGATCTGATTTTCCTATTCAATGACAGTTTAGTAAGCAAAAGAAAATTCTCGAGAAATTCGAGAAATTGTGGTGACTATACTCCAATCAAAGACTACACTCGGAGTCGTACACGTTCAGTCTCAAATTAGTCACCACGTAGGTCTTAAACCTCAGATATGACAGAAAATATGCTAATGATCTCATTATGAAACAAAAGACAGGCTACTTCTTAAGTTTTTAGTACTCATTTAGAAATTCAACTTACTTCATTACCAATTGTTCATTCACTTTGGTCATGTGGTCACATTGCCGTGCCAGGAACAAAAAAAATATTTCGAAATGAAGCTTTCTTTAATTATAAGGTTATTATAATTTCTTTAATTAGAACCTTTTATATTTTACTCATTTTTGGCTTCAACTTAAAGATAGCTCATTCAATGCAATATGATGACGTCTCAAAGTTGGTAAAACGAAGGATATCGTAAAATAAAACTTTATGGTATTTTATTAACGAAATTATAAAATATTGCATCTATTATTTGATACTTAATATGAAATGCGTGTATGAAAATTACGTTTGTTTAATTTGAACAATATATTCAATCGCTGATTTTATAGTAAATCCTATTTATTTTACCCGTGACCCGGTACGTTTTATCGTTTGCCAGTGAAGCAACGAGACAGCAGACTGCAATCCGCACATTTTTTATACAAAGCACACGTCCTGTCGTCAAACCAGTGTCGCGCGTCGATACTTTCTGTTTCAGTCATATACTTCAAAGCATACCTTAAAGCAGCGATTCTTAAACTTTCATGACACAGGCATGACACATTCATTTCATAAGCGGAACGTCAAAAAAACGTATGCTCATAAATAAGACGAATTATTTTATTAGGTACGTCCAAATCTCTCGCCTTTAAGGGAAGTTGTGTGATTTGTTTTATTTATACAAGAGTATGCGGTTTTTTTAAATCACCTGATCATAATTGTCCTACATTCGTCAGACCCCACTACCTCATGTTTTAACAATCGTCATAAGATCAATAAGTTATATGATGATGATGGTGCCCTATCTTTGTTTTAAAACTCCTGTCACAGGACGCACAAAACAGTTGACAAGAAAAGTTGAAGGTGTTAATTTTTGCAGCTCACGCTGAGTATCAAGGCGTGGGAGGCGTGGGATACGCAATATGAAAAATCCATCACAGCATACTCGCTTTATAAAAAACGCATATGTATCTCTATGTCTCTTTTTAATTCAACAATCACTATCAGGGTTTCTGACACTGGCTCAAACTACATCTAATAATCTATAGTCCAGTTTTCCAACGGAAAATCTGATTAAAAATGACCACACCGTATTAAAAACAAACTTCCTCAAAACGACTTTTGGCCTTTAGCCATTCAACAATAAAACCTTTTTACTAGATTTACAACGAGTCCAATTGTGAAGGAAACAATAAGTAAGTTCCAGAAAGTCATTAAAGTTACCTGGTTTTTACCTGGCCGGCGGTCAACAAGTGCAAACAAAAACAAAGATTAAGATTACAACACTGTTATCTGCGCCCGGTGCAATGAACGTTACCGAACTGAGTTTATGTACATACCACGTTACAGAATTATGTAATACATACTATATTTCTATGCTAGCCATGTACCACATCATTCAAATTACAGTGAGCTCAAATTATTAATAAATTACATATTTACTTGTATGTTGTTTTAAAAGTTTTACATTTAAAAATGAGAAGTATTATAAATGTACAACGCATATCAACTTCACTGATTTGATAAAAAAAAATTAAAAACAATGTTCAATAAAATTTAAGTCCATAATGTTTCACTTGATAAAGAGGTAGATAAAGAGAAATGATCGGCTATTATCACAGTTCGACTATAATAAATAACATGTATCTACGTGCACTTCTATCTGCAGAACTAATGTACTTGAAACCATATTATAAACATGTGTTATATTTACATATGTATGTTTCTAATTTTCGTCTACTATGAAAATTAGATATAATAATCACATAATAAGTCAAATGAATATTAAAACTACATTTCTAAAACTTTTTGTAAAATATCTGGCATACGGGTAAAACAATTTAATTTATGTGTGTATGTGGTGTTTTAATAAAATTAAATATGTTCCAGTCGCATAATTAGGTACTATAAACACTTTCTTTTACATTATCTCGATCGAATAATATAGTGAAATCTGGCCCTGATTATAACCCACATTACATTATTAAAACACAAACAAAAATATTATATGCACAGCTCGTTTCCTTGCGTATAAAGTTTAAAACACCGTCGAAAAAATTAAAAACTCACCCAAATTTGTTAGCACCGCGCATAAACACCACACATAACTGCAGTTCCACTACAATGACCAGACGTCATAAAACTCTCACTCACAAATTAATTAAAATACTGTTATTAAGCGAAACAATTGCAATATTTTCGCGAAGTATTACGCGCGGGTAATCGCGGAGACAGAACACACGTGCACGCGCTCCGGCGATGCCGTGCGATATGACTTCCAAACTGGAAATGGAATACCCTGCGGCATTCGATTTGTCGAACTTGGGGCTTCGGTCTACGAGTACTTATTTTATGTTATCCTAGTACTATGTTATATTTATGGGGTAGCTGGTGAATAAGACAGAACTCTATCTCTCTTATCTTTTATCGTAAACCCTTTATAATAAATATATTCCATAAAATACAACTTTAAAAATTAAATTATCTCGATAGAACGTTGGTTTAATATCGAATGTAAGTATACCAAATACTTAATATTCTGAGTGTTTTGAGATCAGGGTCGTGAGAAGTTACTAGAACACCTAGGCTAGTTAAGACTTTTTTAATAATTCCAGGGCTTAATTAACTTAATATTACCTACTTACTAGCTTTACCTCGTGGCTCCGCCCACGTTAAGTCGATTTCTTATTTAAATTTAAATTAATAATATTATAATAGGCTTAAACCTTCTCCAGATCCCAAACCATCTCTATACCAAGTCGTTGCGATAGGTCCAGATTTTTTGTCGCGAAAAGGTACCAGACAGATATCGCACTTAAATTTTGGCATGGATTGTTGCATGATCCAATATTTTTTCAGGCCTTGTTTTGAGATGTTTTTCGAAAGCTGTCTGTCCACAACCCAACAAAAATGTTTAAGAGGTAACGTTGCTATCAGTCAATACATAATGGTAACTTAAAAGGTTACAGAAGCCATTAACCATGGTACACTATTCTAAGATACCCTGTGTTTATCCAGCGGGATGGTACTAAGGATGATAAATAACCGACGGTTCCCTATTTAAAAGTATTGATAAAGCAAGGATAAAGAAGGCCAAAGGGCTCTTGGATCAATGTAACTTTAACTTTAAGTTTATCGAAGAAATCTTACTGACGGGACATCATAAATTAGGTATTTGAATGGCCTACTATTTATAAAGGATTCGTGTGCATATTATTTAGAGCCATACATTTTTTAATAATAATATATGAAATACCTAACTGATAAAAGTTAGCGTGAGTAAAAAAACAGATTTATAAAGTTTATAAAAACTAAGATATGTGTACTAGTATATTTCGTGCTGGCAACTATGACTGCACCGAATCTAAAAGACCATCTAAGCTAAGCTAAGTTCCAATAAGAAATTACTTTACAGTCGCATTTTTTTATGTTTTTGAGTTTTATTTAATTTTACTTTTAATTTGTAATTTTTAATGTTAATGGTTGGGTTAGGTACCGCTATGATTACGATGTATTTTCTATTGTTGATTGAAAATAAACGTTTTCATGTTTCGTACTAGTAAATCGAGCGAAATGAGAGATATATATTATGAACTAAGCATTTTTCCAATCAAAGCAGTTTCCACTTGAATAAATCTACAGACATAAAAAATAGTCTAATTGGGATCCTCCTCTATTTTTACCCGACTACGGCAAAGCAAAAGGCAGGGTTATGTTTTTGACCGATATGTGAGTATGAATGTATGTACGTTCATTTGTTCCCTCATGACTTCTAAATTACTTATCATAATTTCATAAAGAAAGCATATTGTTTTTTTATATGAATTCTTCAAACAAGAAAGATTTGAGAGGTTTATATCAGGTTAATAAAAATCATCGAGCTTACGTCAATACCTACGTACTAGTTTGTTTGGGTTCGCCAATACATTGTAGATTACAAAAAATTCAAACATTCTTTATTCATTCAACATTCGATAAAAATATTATTTATAAATTGCGTCAGCGTTATTGAAATAAAAAACAGTGTGATACAATGTGCTATAAAACGCTACACACGCTTGTTTTCACTCCAATTACCGAGTTAATCATAATTACATATTATGAATACTGTTCTCAAAATGAACAGCTTAATCCGAGAGGACACAATGGATGACGCATTCAAATCTCCAGCGGTCACAGGGACGGACGCAGATTTAAAAAATACCTCTACTGGAAGTCTGAAAACCTCTTCACCTAATTGGCAATTGTGCCCCTATCACATTATGGGACGGTAATAAACTCGGCGAAAAGTGTGTGTACTGGTTACACCTCTGCCTACCCCTTCGGAGATTACAGGCGTACATTACAACTCCTTTATTATTGTGGGTTAAAATTAGATGTTTTTTTCCTCATGGTGAAAAAGGGAATCAATCGCCTCGAGGAAACCAGTCTACCGAGCTTGTCTTATATAATAAGGCAGTAAGGGTGGTTTCCTACACAGATAATAGTGTGTAAAACCATAGTGCCTTGACGGTCGCCAGAAAATTACCAGCCCAAGTACCAGAACAAGCCTTGATAGCAAGTTTGTCACTATCCAGTCGGATACAAATATTTATGAAGTGTCCTTCCAATGGAATCATAAATAGTGTAGGAGATCATTAACTATAATCTAGAAAACAAATCATGTAAACAAGACGTATGACGTGAACTAAGATAATCGATCATAATATCTTAGTATTAACTGTAACAGCGTGGGATGAGCAATTAAACACCTTAATAAATTAACCAACACGGTCATTTTTGCATAAACCTACACACCAAAGTATATTCAATTCATGATACACTCATACTTTATATCATAACGATAGAAAGGTTTTACAGATACTGAAGTATGCCTATAAAAAACATAATCTGTATCTGTATATATAAAAGAAGAAACTGACTGACTGATCGATCATCGCACAGCCTAAACGGCAGGGGTTAGAGACTTGAAATTTTGGCAATAGGTACCTTTTATAACGTAGGCATCCACTAAGGAAGGGTTTTTGGATATACCATCCCTAAGGAGGTAAAATAGGGGATGAAAGTTTGTATGAAAATCCGTCATTTTTTAAGTTAAATGTATTAAAATTGGTATTTTGTATTACTGAATACTACTGAAACTAATTTGGTATTTGTGTACACTTTTTCTCCAAAACATGACCTCCACGCGGGCGGAGCCGCAAGCAACAGCTAGTATTTAATAAATGAAATCATATGGGTTCTACCAAAAAAACAAATACAAAAAATATTAAACAGTGACCTACAATTTTGTGTCCTTTTCCATTCATTAGACATAGGAAGTCAGGTGCCAAATTTAATTACTCAGAACCAGTCAGGGGGCCTAGACAAAACTCTTTAACGCCGAAGGAAAGATCAAATTGTATGGAACTGGTCACGTGACTTTTCTCAAACAAGTGTAATTTCTATATAGTTAGATTTTCCTCAAAAAGGGTTTTTGTCTAGGCCTGAGAAAGATCTGAGAACATTAACATAGCTTGAAGACTAATTAATATTAATTTAAGTTGAATGCTGCAAGAGGATTGGAGCAAATGAGAGGAGAAAAGGATCTCTCTGTTATAGATTCTAGACCCTTCTGCCGACCCTGCACGATGCCACGCTGTCGCCGCGGTGGACGCGCGACACACCGTGGGAGCGGAAACATTGTGAAAACAAGCCCGTTTATTATTGTTGCAGAGCTAATCACTGCTCGTCAAACACCACGAAGTTATCCCGATGAGTTCGATATAACAATACTATCCAAGATTGGTCTTAAACCTCACCCTTGTACACGAATTGTACTTTATTAAAAAACAGAATTTAGAATATATTTATCTTTCTGTGTTTGAATGTATAGAAGGTTTTAGGAACCCCTACCATTCAACCTGGCTTTGACACATGATCGGCATCCATTGCTGCATGAAAGACAAATCAATACACTTCCGTAAGACTTCCGTATTTATGATATTAGGACGAGTGGCTATGGATTACAAAAGGCTCAGTGATTGTCCATACACACCTTCAAAAATCCATTTTTCCTCATTTTTTCATGACGGGCTGAATATTCTATATACAGGGAGTTGTCCATTTTCCCAACGTTTTTATAGTATAGAATGACAAAGAGCAGGTAGGTCTCAGGTCATACACCGCACATGCACAAGTAGCATATATGCATTGCAAGCCTTAGGAAAGGAATGAGGATTGTGGAGGAGAGGAATTTGGGTCTCCGGATATCCAATCATCGTACGAAACGCACCTGCGAATAGTTCCTCGAGTCAGTTTTTTGTGAGATAGTAATAACCGGTTCGAGCCGACTCATTCATACTAGAGTCAAAACTGGCTACACCATGTCTCTTCCACTTTTTGTGATTGTAAAACAAAATTCTGATCATTGTCATTATCTGATTGCCGCAACTTATTGGTCTATTAAACTATTTGCTAGCCGTCTCGAAGTTAAAGTGTTCCTAGTATATTGATTAAAGTAGACAAGTATAGATTTGGGAGCGGTCGTTCAGCATATTTTACAGTCGACTAGGGAGCTGAACGTTGGTTTTATTGAACAAACAGCGTGGCGTGTCGTGTATTGGAGACATAAAACTTTACGACGGACATAATGCATTGTACAGAACGGTCGGGTTTTACACTGATCAAACTGACGCCAGAATTTTCAATAAGAATATTACATAATGACTTCGTAGAAGAATATCGAGCAGTTAAACCAAATAGACCTATGTTTATACAAATTGATTTAAGTTTTTAGGTATTAGGTATCTTTTTTTTATTCGAGCGAGAGACAATCTATCCCCCGCTACACAACACAATCATGCCGGCCTGCTGTGTAGCTTCTTCACACTACGCCTAAAGGACCCAGGATCATAGGAAGGAGCACACGGTCAAGCTTGATGGTGCGGCAAAAGTACGAATTTGTGAATCTCTTGGATCGGGCCCGGATAGTAAACACCACGAAGCTATGGCTCCGGAAGCTAGTACGCGTGTTGGTGGGTACGCTTATTTTGTATGCGAGAATCCTTCTATACAGGTACCGGTTTGGTACCCATTGCCCAGAGGCGATCCTTCTAATTCAACTGTCAAGCAGCAGTATGCAAGTACTGATATTTTACTTATTTAACGATATGATATCGTACTTAATTTACTGGAATATGAGACTTACTAACGATGCCCCGGGGTGACAACGTAGTTCTTAATATAACAACATTCAGGTTTACCATCGAGAGAGCTGGTCAATTCATAAAAGAATGTTTTATATTTATTGAACTGCAACCTGACTGACAGGCTAGACTCATTCTACACACCCAAATATCACACTATTGCACTTATATATACACTTTTAGACGTAGACTAGACATATAAGTTACTAGCTGTTGCTCGCGGCTCCGCCTGCGTGGAGGTTATATTCGGGAGCAGAAGTATACAATCCAAGGAGTTGTCTTCTGCACTGAGGCACCTGTAGCGATTGTCCAGCCTCTCAGGTGTTGTGATCCTAGATGTTGGTCGCGGCTTCGCCCGCGTTATAGTTAGTTATCTTTGAAAGAAAAGGTAAACAATTCATGGAGACCATGAAGATGTTAAGCTATTACATCTTTGTGTATCATGCTATCCCATAGGAACCGTGCATTTTCCGGAATAAAAATCTATGTCATTCTCCGACCCCTCGACAAACACTATGCAAAAAATCATTTCGATCCCTTGCTCTGTGTAAAACAAAAACGAAACTATCCCATTGGAACCGTATATTTTCCAGGATAAAAAGTAGAGTATGTTGCATTCCAGACTATAATCTAGCACTGTGCCAAATTCCAACCAGATCTGTCCAGCCGTTCTGACTTGATTAAGTAAGAAACACCCAAACATCAATCCATCCATCCAAACATTCGCATTTATAATAGTAGTAAGATTTAGTTCAAAAACACCGACTAAATCCTGCTACGAACGTGTGTATAGAACATGCTCTTGAGTCCCGAGTCGTTATTAAGATTCTCCTCTCCCGGGACTGCGAAATAAGTGTGCACAAAAGATTACAGTAATACAGCCGCTAGCTCTCTAATATGGGGAGATCAAATATTGAGGAACGTCGGGATAAACATGGATCGAATAACAGTACCTGTCACTTGTGGACAGACACACATTCGAGCTAGCTCATATTTAGTATTATAACCTGTTCGAGGCGGATTGACAATGTTTGAGTACTCCGTTATGGCGTTCTAATGTAATTCAATAACCGGCCCTTAATTATAAAGTCTATATATTTATATATCCTACTAATATTATGATTATGCGAATGTTTGGATGGATAGATGGATGTTTGTTCAATCACGCCAGAACGGCTGGACGGATCTAGTTGAAATTTGGCACAGAGATACATCATAGTCTGGAATAGCACATAGGCCACCTTTTATCCCGGTAAAATGTACGGTTCTCTAGGGATAGTTATGTTTTTTTTTCTGCGCAAGGGATCGACATGATTTTTGTCGGAGAATGACATAGACTTATTTTTATCCCGGAAAATGCACATTTCCTATGGGATAGCATAATATAGAAAGATGTAATAACTTCAGTTGACTCCATGGATTTTGTACCTTTTCTTTCAAAGCGAAGCCGCGAGCAAAAGGTAATTCATATTTTCTAAACTGTTCTTCATTGACCAAGCGGAATATACAAAACAAATCATACACTTTTAGGCACAATATAGGTTGTATAAAAGTTAAACAGATAAAATCAGATAAGAACTAGAATTGTGTAACAAAAATTACAGATTTTTATAGGTCATTAATGAAAGGAGTTGAAGGCAAGCTGTGGTAAAACACAACGCATGCTTTTACTATAAGAAAATAACACAGTTTACTCAAGTCCTTTAATCATAAATACCTTATTTGAATATTAAACAATGGAATTGCAAATGCCTTGCAATGGACGAGATAAAAGGGGTGTATAAGGAACATCGGATTGCTAAATAAAAAATAACATTCAATTTCACTAGGAATGCAGCACAATAAAAAAGGTATATTGTTCTGCATATTGTTGCGGATACCAGGAATGCATAAAACCGAAGGAATATTACAATAATTCCTTGAGTATTTGAAATGAGCACGGTTGGCATTATTCGAATCTTCACGGTCAGGTTTTAAAATCCAATAGATAAGGCTGTTCTCACACGGCTTTCTTTTTTTCTACATTTTAGCGGACTTAAAACCGCCAAATGCTTATTTTCAAATCATTTATGGAAACGATGATATGTGATACGGTAAAAATAAACATCGTGAGGAAACCTGCACACCTGAGAATTCTTATACGAATTAAAAGGTATGTGAAATCTATCAACCCCCATTAGGCCAGCGTGGTGGACTAAGGCCTGACCCCTCTGATTAGTAGAGGAGGCCCGTGCCCAGCAGTGGGACAATGTACTACTACTACTATGCTCATACAGGGCTAGTATTAATATAATGTATTAAGTCTAAAATTATTTTGTAAATCTTTTTTCGGTATAAACGCTCGGCTAACTTCGAATAGAACAGTCCTGCAATCTGCTGCTTGTGTAAAACCTAAAGCATTCCATATTTCCCCCAGTGCGGCGTCTTTGTCCCTGCGATCCCCGTTCCTACAATCAGGGGCGTGGAAGGGCGACACTGCGGCGGCGCAAACACCCATATTCTTAAATTATATCTGCGTGGGATCCCGGAATTTTGCAAATGCAAGAGATGGTGAGGATAACAAAACGATATAGGAAAGTAAATCTAGTGGATTTGTTTGCTCTCTATTTGTTGACGCTATAGTAAAATTAATTTAAGTAAATACATCAATCAATCTGAATTAAAAACGTTAAATCGTCTCTTTGCCTTAATAGCACCCAAATTAGACTTTGAAAGGTCCAGTCTTTAACTCCGAAGTGAGGCAATTAAAAATAGTTTTAACTTTGCAAAATACATTAGGGATTAGAAATTGTATTCAGTCACCTCATCATGAGACAAAAATAAGCCAGAAGGGGCACTAGTTGCTCCTCTGGCTACCCTTCTAGAGATACTACCGTGAAGTTGTATTATGTTCAAAAATTATAAAATCTATAGGAGTTTCATTTTTATGACTAAAATGAAAAAAAATGTAATCTGACCGCGCATTAGTGACAGTTTCATACAACGACTCCTAACCCTAATGATAGTTACAACTCGTGTCCCGCTTTCCACTAAAACACCAGTAAAAACTAGGAGTGTTCGCAACGGCTATATATTGAAAACGCGTTACAACGATACGCTACTTTTAAAACGCCTATTATTTTTTACGCTATAATATCAGATCACTTCGTCGAACGACGCGATTAGATTATCGACACAAAGCACGCCGTGCGCTGTTAAACATTACCTATTTAATAATTATTTCTATGGACATATTTAAAGAAAAGTTGGGTTATAATTATTTTTTAAACAATTCTGTATACAATTTGTACCCGAGTATAACCTGTTTAGTGTGTAATAAATAAAAATAAAATAAAAAGTTAAAATTTATTTACACGAAACTAACTTTTATTTACATTTTTATAATCATCAAATAAACCAACACAGCGATTAATTTCACAACTCAATTAAAACATATATCGACACCGCAAACTACTTCATACAAGTCCAACGAAACGAAGTCATCCGCAGTGATTATATTCAAAAATTATCCAACGTGTGCGAAAGAATATATTAGCGCGGAACATAAAAATATTAGTTTGCCTATTATTTTTACTATTCAATTGAATACAGTTCTTATTGAATACGGTTTATCTTAGAGCATAATTTGGCATGTGACAAAAATATTAGTCAACAAAGACCTTTTCTGGGCCGTTGCGTTTCGTCACTTTCGAAGTGTGCATATGCAGTGTGTATGTGATGATGTCGATTGTGTGCCCGTGGCCAGCGGTTTTGGTCGCATGTAATAAAAATAATCGTTCCATATAAATAACGCTTGCCTGATGTAATAAATAATAGGCTATATGATTATGTATAAATAATAGGTTATTTGCGGTACGGACTGTCAAGACGAAAGTCGTAGGTTCGAAACCCAAGTGGCATACACCTCTGACTCTTCTAAAGTTATGTGTGTATTAAAATGTTAATTATCGCTTGCTTTAACGGTGAAGGAAAACATCGTGAGGAAACCTGCATATCTGAGAATTTTTCGAAGGTATGAGAAGTCTGCCAACCCGCATTAGGCCAGCGTGGTGGACTAAAGCCTAACCCCTCTCATTAGCAGTGGGACAATGTTTAATACAGGGCTAGTATTATTAATAGGTTATTTTATCGGTTATCTAATATAACGAACACTCCTAGTAAAAACTCAAATAGCGGTGTAATATAGAATCGCATGGCATGTGCACGCCATGCATTAATGGAATTAGTGTGAGGCAACAGGTGCGCCGGCACCCTACACCTGACGTCCAGGGCCAATCCTGAAGGATTTACTGGGGACTCCTGGCCCCCTCACTCCTCGTGAGTACTTAACAGCGGTAAATTCTACAAAATACTTTTTTATACATAACGAAAATACGACCAATTTAGCAATCGGCTACATTAGAATAAATTATTACACAACATTTTTAAATTCATTGTATTAGATTAGACCATCATCAGCTAATCATTATAAATGTAAGAAACTCCACTTGCAGCTCCTCTCACATGTTTTTACTCCCCTTTATAAAGTAGTCAAAAAACAAAATTACATCTTGCTGTGAATGTATGTATAGTATGTTACATTTTCGACATAATTATACGAAAATAATTATCATTTATAACATTGACAAAAAGGCGTAAGAAAAGTTGTGATCCCGACGTCTATAATTTATTAACTAGTATTGTCTTCCCTTCTTAAAACATTAACCCATCAACACCGATACAAAGCGTATTTTGTAGAACCTTTACTGACTCCGTCACTGGAGTCCCCCCCGAGGTGTGTGTCCGGGCGCGGCCGGACGTCCGAGTGCACCCCTGTCGACGGTATGGATGTATCCTTTCTATTGCGTACCTATTGCGTTTTCATAACGAATGTGTATATAATGAAAGCAGGTAAAAGCAGACTTTCGATGGTCGCGTCAAGATTCACATTTTTCTGCGTCTGCGCGTTTATTTTGTTCGTTACGGAAATTTACAATGTTTTTTTATATGTTCCAGAAACAATCTGCATTTTAAATTATATTGTAAATATAAATGGCGATAGGCTCGCCCCTATCACATTATGGGACCGAAATTCGGCGAAGAGTGGGTGTACTGGTTACCTCTGCCTGCCCCTTCGGGGATTACAGGCGTTAGTGTATGTAATGTATGTTATATTCTAAATATAGTTTATTTTGGTTTGGGTCATCAAATTAGGATATTACATAATGAAGCATCTCGCAGCACGATGTTCCAAATCGGCGGTGTATCATAGAGTTTATTTTAAGTTTGCATTCGATTATGAATACTTAAATTCTTTTAAAAAGCTTAAGCTTTTAGTTTTGTTTTTTGTTTAGCAACATTTAGCCATTTTTTAATCTACGAAAATTATTGCACATTTCTGTCGTTGTCGAATGTTTATTTAAGACTTTAGTGGACTATGGCCTGAACCCTCTCAATAGTATGAGGTCCTCGCCCAGTAGTGGGACAAGGCAATACAGGTCTAGTATTATATTGTTAGGATATAGTCTCTGTTTATTAAAAATATCAGAGGTCTCTTACAAAATAAATTGAAAATAGATTACCAAAAAATACACAATACACAAGTTATACAAAAATAAACAAAATTGCATGACAGTGTATTTTGCTGACATCAAGATGTACATAAAATGAAAATATCCTTCGATTTCCTCACTAGACAAGCCTGTATCGAGGAAATCTTTATACGGGAATACATTGTTTATGTTAAAAAGTACAGATATTAAATTGGTAGCTTAACTTACAAAATAAAAGTGAACATTAAAGGGAATAGTTTAACTAAGTAATATAAAGAAATTACATTATAAAATGTTAATATAATTATAGTGTTGTTGGCACTTTTGTATTGCAAACAAAATTATGTATAGGTATAATTACTAAATATTAGTATTTATATAAATACTAATATATATATTACATTATTATATTGGGAATGATTATGTGTAGTAGTACTCTCAACAAGGAATATTTAATGCAACTTCGGTTTTGTCGTAACTTAGTGAAAGGAGCCATTTTAATATTAATGTTTTCGCTTCCTTTACTGCTGCGGTAGATATAAGTCATAATCTAAGCGAGGTGAAGCTTTGCCATAAAAGAGAGCGCCTCGGCGTAGCAAACCTCACTCTAGCCGGATTTGTGCCCAGTTCAAGTAATCCGATTGCATTGCAAAAAGTGTGTGTACAGTTGTTTTAAGTGTAGTATGTGTTCCTAAATAATAATATACTAGCCCTGTATGTAGTAGCGTTTGTCCTAACAATATTATCTTGGTTGATACTCAATATTATAATAAAAAAATAATACTAGCCCTGTATTAAACATTGTCACACTGCTGGCCTCCTCTACTCCTTTAATGATAGGGGATAGGCCTTAGTCCACCACGCTAGCCCAATCCGGGTTGGTAGACTTCACATACCTTCGAAAACTCTTATGAGAATTTTCGCGTATGTAGGTTTCCTCGCGATGTTTCCCTTCACTGTTAAAGTATGCGATAATTAACATTAAATACATACGGAACTTTAGAAAAGTCAGAGGCGTTTGGGTTTCGAACATACGACTTTCGTCTTGACAGTCCGTACCGCAACCAACTAGGCTATCGCTGCTTATACATACAGACCTACTCAATACATAGCACAAAAAACAAACAGAATATGATTTAATAAATGAACAACTAATTATCACGTGGCCACGTAGGTGGAGTCACTCACTAGTACTCTGTACTACGCAGATTCGCCAATAAATAGCACCGATGTGTGGGAGTAGATGCGGACATACGGCCGTCTTATGGTCATTATTACAAGTGTTAATACTAACTTAACCGCCTGCATTCGAACTGGTACTTTTTTTATCAATTAATACTTCTTTAGTTAAATAAAATTTCCTAGCATCCGCATCTTCCTACCAACCCGAATTAGGCAAGTGTAATGACCTAAGTCCATTAATAGAGGAAGCTGGAGCCCTTAAAACTCGACTATTATATATTGACCGAATTATCGTTGAAATAAAATATATATACAAAAATAGAGGCATCTATCTGGCCCAAAACTATCCTATCGCACAAACTGGAACCAAGCAGTGGCGGCGTAAGGGGGGGGGGGCAGTGGGGGCGGTCCGCCCCGGGTACCAAGCACCAAGGGGTGCCATCGTGGTGATAACTCACTCGAGCAACTCGGTAGCTGTTTGCGCATGTCATATGCGCGACGAGGACGGCACGGGCGGCCAGGAGAAATGACCCAACATGCTGGACTAAGATTGCTAGAAGAGCTGCAGAGAACTATTTTAGAACGTCTTAATAGATTTCACGGAGACCTAGATCATAGTTACAAGGCAATGAATGTCATTCTCATAACATTTGGTGTTGTTCAGCCTTAAGTTCTGCTTACGCAAACTTCGTGGTACATTTCCAATTCCTACAAAATCTATGATGAATTTTCTGCACTGGAAATTATTTTGGAAGTTTTAGGACTGAGGCGCCACTTGGAAGCTGCCAGAATTTCTTATCAAGAAGGGGTCGTGGACCGTGGACGTGGTAATGAATGGGGGTTACGAATAATAGAGCGCATACAACATGTGATGGACTTGGTTGCTGTGAAAGAAATATATCATATGTCGCGACAGAAAAGAGGATATGGGCCTTTTTTTTGTCGCGGGGTAAGCGTTTTATTAGTGCCGCCCGCTCCGGGGGGAAGCGGAATAAGAATAAAACGGGTATGCTGGACTAGCCGGTCTTACGACCCAGCATCCCCCTCGCCCGGATGATGGCTATCCGTGCTGCCGCTGGGCCGAGTCCCTACCCCCTATGTACACCCACTACCAGCTAAAACCCCGTGGTGGCCTTCTTCGGTGCTTACGGAGCGATCCCGGGGTATTCTAAGGAGTGCTAGAATTGCAGCCGGAATCGCCTCTGCGCGGTGCCGCGTAGCAGCTCATCTCCATGGAGGGCTAAGGAGCCCCCGCGCACCGAACAACGACAGCGAACGAGGCCTTACCACCCGCGCTGCCGTCCATCTCGGGGTCGCACGATGCTGCGAATTTGGGAGTGCATCGATACGGGCTGACAGCGCCCCGTTCCGCGCCCGCGACCCCCGATGGTCCCTATTTGTCGCCTCGTAGGACAGGCAGGGGTTACCGTGGTGGAATTCAAACGCCCCCATTCCACAGGGCGGGAGACGCCGGTCAGTCGTCAACCCGGCGCCTCCTACGTCTTCTCTGGCGGCGGGAGGGATCATATCGTTCCCGATCCCTCTCGGCACTCTCCTTCTGCAAGATGACGTTCTCGCAGAAGTGGGCCACCGCACGCCAGGACCTCCGCCTGGCGACCATGGACGACACCACGGCCGGCAGCGAGAGGTCTCCTCCAACGACTGCTCTGAGAGCGCTGCGCTCTTCTTCCCAGGCTGGGCACTCCTCCAACGTATGTTGGGCCGTGTCCTCGCGGCAGTTGCCACAGTCGTGGCACACGGCGGACACATCCTTTCCGATCCGACACAGGAACGAACCGAAATACCCATGGTCCGTTAATACCTGCGTCAGTCGGAACGTCGGCGCCCCGTGGCGCCTGTCTAGCCATCTCTTTAGGACAGGACGCACTGCTGCGACAGTCCTCAAGCCCGCAGTCGGGCTCTCCAGCCTGGAATGCCACTCCTCCACGGCAGCTCTGCGAAACCGGGCCGCAATCTCCCTCGGGGCCAGTCTCTCCTGACGGCGGCTGGATGCCTCCTCCCGCCAGAGGAACGCTGACGAGAGGAGTTTGGCGTCCAACTCCCAAGGGAGTGTGCCGGCCAATACGCAGGCCGCCTCGTGGGAGACCGCCCGTGCGGTAGCCCCTTACTATTCGCTGCGCCACCAAACGCTGCGGTTTGCGCAGCAAGGCGACGCAGTGGGCTTTCAGGGACTCGGCCTATACGGGACATCCGTACAGGGCAGATGTCCCGTATGCGGCATGCGACGAACGTCGACGACGCGCAGTGGATCGAAAATCCGCCTTTAAGACTTAGGAATCCGATGTTTTAATAGGCTATTTGACTAATTTTCGAAAATAATTAAAAACTATTCTTTATTACATAATAAGCACACTAGATTGATATTTCAGGAAAATATACAGTATTTTTAATAAAAATCAATGTTAAAGCTTAAATCTCCAAAACCGCGGCAAAAACGCTATTTCTGTAATGGCGCTGGTGTGACATCACATGCAAGTAAACAAGCTAATAACTAGGGATGTTGATATTTTTAAAAATATCGGTTTTTCGATATATCGGTATTTTTAAATATATCAATATCGGAGTTTGATATAAACAGTGTGTTTAAACAGTGTGCCAATGAACTTATTAGATTCAAAGATCTTGGAATCATATTTGAAAACGTGATATTTTTTAGTTTATTTTAAGTTATAATTTTTCGCAATTGAATTAATATTATTTTCAACTTTTTAGTTCGGCTAGCTAATAAAGCGTGTTATTTTTAAATATAATTTATTTTTTGCTTTTAGTCTCAAAACAGCATCAAACGTACCTAAGTACTTATAATAAAATATTCGATTACAAATTGAGACCACATAAAAAAATATAATCTAAATCGTATAATGATACCTAATATTTTTTAATATCTTGGTGAACCTGGTGATCATAGGTCCTTGATACGTGTTTAAATATTCAAGTAAATCGGATGTCTTGAAGGTGGTGAACATTACGTTGAAGGATTTCGTTACATATATACTTAGTCTACTTGGATACAATTGTAGCTAGTATAAAGCGTGTAAAGACAATCGTAATCGTAATGAGCTACAAAATAATTTACCAATTAAAAAATTTCACTTTTATATTCAGAGTGCCTCTTACCAGTCGGTGATCACTACCGGTGTTAAACCTACTGATCACAGAGACATCTCTGAATATTTGGCGCTTATCAGTCATAATGAAGTCGATCTCATTCCTGGTGACATTATTGGGGCTTCGCCAAGTCCACTTCCTCGGGAAAAATGAATTCATCAAAAAGAGGCCCGGGTCTCGAAAAAGTTGACTAGCATTTGCCCCCTGTGATTCCTGCACCCATAGCCGAATGATCCTACCCTCGATTCGCCGTGTCCTTGTACTATTGTACATTGGCATTGAAGGCACCCATGACAATCCCCGGGCTACGGTAGGGTACCACAAAAAGCTATTTTTGGCGACGTACAACGGACGCTCTCTGCGGTTGGACGAGCACATCGCTGAGTTGAAAGAAGAGCTAAGTCACATTAAGGTAGGGCTATCCGATATCCGAAGACAGGGGGAGGAGAAGATGGCCCTAGATTTTGGTCACTTACTTTACTTCCGAGAAGGCCACCAACCATCCCAAGGTGGCGTCGGATTTATTACCCACAAGTCACTAAAAAGCAACGCTGTGGAAGTTGGCAGCGTATCAGCTCGAGTGGCGTACCTTATCTTAAAAATATACTCTGAAGGTTATACAAGTGTACGCCCCAACGTACGAAGACATAGGGAAAGCTATGTCTCGTACCAAGGCTTCCTACAGCGGTGAAATGGGTGACTTCAATGCCAAACTGAAGACTCCTAATAAATTGTTAATATTAATTTCTTACTACAGAGAAAAACATATTACGCAAAATTTTAAGAAAAAAATCAATTTTTCTAAAATCGATTATTTTCACTCTCTACTATGTTTACTTGCGTGTGACGTCACCAGAGTTGCAACCAATCACAGAGCGTTCACATCACAGATAAAATTTTAAATAAATGTTGTATTTTATTTCGTTTAATTTGCAAAAAATATAAATTACTTTGTTTAAAATTAAGTAAAAAATGGTTTTTTAAGCTATTGTCTAACAGGTGACCACAATTTGCAGTGTATTTTCAATGTTGTCAAATAGCCTATGGTGATGATTTTTTAAAAAAACTTTACAGCCGTGACATACTAAACAACATATTATGTGTGATATTTTATTTTTTCAATTTTGTATTGAACGGTTTTAACCGTGGGATCTACAGTTGAGGTTCAAAAACCCAGATTTTTGCGAAAGAACCAAGAACCCAGGGCCACCACTCGTCAAAGTTTAGACCTCTGACAAACACTCCCCCCCCCTTCGATTTATTTTGAGGGTGCCCAATAGAAAACCGCCCCGGGTGCCAACCCATGCTACGCCGCCACTGGAACCAAGTATACACATTCACAAAATTTTATTAAAATGGATTTGGTGGTTTCGGAGTTCATCGAGGATCAACACCGTGACACGGGAATTTTATAGATATTTATCCTTCCTATGATCCTGGGTCCTTTATGCATAGTGTGAAGAAGCTGTACAGCAGGCCGGCATGATTGTGTTGAGTAGCGAGGCATAGATTGTCTCTCGCTACTTGATACTCTAACAGTACTGCACTTTCCATCAGGTGCAGTGTGGTCACTTTGCCGTGCCAAGATAAAAAAAGGATATGTAGGCTTATAGTTCACAAACTATACTCTCAAACCTTCCTTGAGAAATACTCTATCGAAAATCGTACTAAGATCCGATTGATATTGGATTAAGATTTACAGACAGGACAATCAGAGAACTTTATATTGTGTAGTGTATCATTAAACAGTTTGTAGGTCTGTGGCGCGGGCGGAGCGTGGGAGATTTGTTTACTAACTTATTACGCTTGTATTACTATTAGATATTAAATCATTCCAAACATCAGGTGTGGGTATGTATTTCAATAGAGCAAATTATATTGACTTAGACATGGTCCTATTAGTGTTGGACATTGAAGTCCATGCGATTATGAATCAGATAAAATATGAAGAAAAATGAAAACAGGCGAATCAGTTTAGGTGTTTATGGAAAAAATAATATAAAGGCACACGAATATACCTATAATAGTTCCTTATCGCATGTTATCATTTGTTTACGGGCTGAGAGGGTAGACCGAAAAAAGTGTAACAATGAAAAACTACATCTTTTTGCAGTGATTTTTGAGGCACTTCCCGATCACCTTTTTCAATCGATTCAGATTCTTTTGAGAATATGCAATTATAGTATTTATAATTTTAACGTAACATTAAATACCCTTTAAAGATATAGGGAACGGAACTCCGTTCCAGCCGGGTGTCCATAAGACACCTCTCTTTTGGCATTTTTTTTATCCTCAGAAATCAGAATATTATCATAGTTTTTATGATCAAACCAACAAAATAAACAAAACTTTTCTGAACAGTGAGGTAACCTGATAATATCTAAAAACAAACATCGTGTAGCTTGAAACACAACACACCATAAAAATCTATTGAACGGGATCAGAGGGATTCAGGGAAAGAACGAAAACGCGCTGAAAGAATTACCAAAATAGTAAAACAGACATTTGTATAATTACGTTGTGCGGAAGAGCTGGCGAAATGCCAGTGAAAAGTGAAAAGCTCATTAGTGAAATTGGCAATCGCGACGCACCGAGGAATGACAGCTTTTCAGCGTTCACTTCGACCGCTCCACTAAAATTGAATAAACCTTTCACAATAAGCGCTATTATCGGGCATTTCCACGCCCTAGAACTGGCAGAAATGTGAAATGCTTCTACTACCAAACAATTTGTTATAATTAATTAAACGTTACAAATTTATCACTACTAAAACTTATGAGAAATACTTGGTTGAAGTATACATAACGTTGGTTACAAACAAAAAAGGTAGCCTACCTGCGTATAGGGCACTAAATCAAGTGAAAATTTCTTTTACGTAGATTTAAGACTCACAATTATAAAATCAATTTGTTTCAATGAAATTATTATCGGATATCGGATTAATGTCATTGGAAGTGTTACTCTTAAATGTCCTACACATTTTTCATGAATACCAAAAAAATGAGGACTGCAACCACAGCGGCATTCATACTAAAGTAAACTGGGGGTCAAGTCGGCATTCATATTATTCAGCGAAAAGGCTCGAGGCTTTAAAGGAGGTCTTATGAAAATGTTACGTTGCGATACACGTGACGTCACGGGAACGCGGTCAAGTAGAGACACTCATCGGTTCTGTTGACTGAGTTGTGGGATGAGCTCGTATCCAGGGCATCTTAGAATATACAAGGAATTTATAATACGATATAGGTCGCTCGGTAAAAACTAATCAGAAAAAAAGTGTGTGTGTGTGTGTGTGTGTGCAGTTCACACACGGCGGAAGTGAAACTTACATTACGTCAAATTATGTCGCCCGCCTGCAATCTATGGAAGCCGAACCGTGAGTAATGATATCTGTTTTATGCAATTGAGTATTCGAATAATCAATTAAACGTCGTTAAAGCATTGAAACAATCAAGACAGTGTTTACTTAAATAATATTAGAGCTCCCACTCGATCCCACTCAATCCCACTCAATCCCACTCAATCCCACTCGCTTCAACTCGAATATATACATTCTATCTCATTTTCTCTTAAGCTTATTCCTATAGATTTATGTGTTTGTCTCTTTTTATTGTCGCTTTTTCGTTTCAACCCATTTGAACCCTTTTTTGAACCCATGATCATCCATACTGGTCCAGTGTGGGTCGATGGATCGCAATACCTTCATTCGTATGTCTCCACAGTAGATAATATTGCGATATCTGGCTCAAATTCAAAATATTTATCAAAAAAAATATAATTAGAAATTTTATTAACCCTTAAAATCAGCTTCAATAACTAAATTGTAAAAGTTCCCCATTTTCCCCTGATCTCACTTCTTCATCCGATTTAAACTAAATGTATATGTCAACCTCGAAGTTAACCCTATCGAATAAAAGAAAAATTGTATATATTTAACGGAAACATCGCGACATACAAAATGCAAGAACAATTAACAAATTTGCAGGCTGGCATAATTTTTTCGAGTAGCAGGATATGGTTGACGACACTGCAGTTACCATCAGGTGCAGTGTCATCACTTTGTCAGGATAAAAAAACCTTTTTTAAAATTCTGTTGAATATACATATTATTATTGGGTATTTACTCCACCGCCAGTTCGGAAGGCAAAAAACTCCATCATTGCTCTTATCTAAACTAGTTTACATTTAAAATATTCGAACATTAACACAAATTTAAATTACAGCAACGTTAAACTATTGACGAGTATTATTATGTCAAAAAAATTATACTAATTGGATTAACATGCATAACCTCTACTAGCCAGAGGAATAAATTAGCAAACTTATAGAGTATAACCTCGATATGCATTATTAATAACAGACTTATAGTTTAAACGACCAAAAATTGTCCAAATGATTTGGACCTAATGTGCCCTTATCGTGAATCTGTATATTTATAAAAGAAGAAACTGACTGACATATCAATGCACAGCCTAAACGCCTGGGGCTAGGGACTTGAAATTTTTACAGTAGGTACCTTTTATGTCATAGGCATGGAAGGGTTTTTGGAAATACCACCCCTAAGGGGTAAAATAGGGGATGAAAGTTTGTATGAAAATTGGTATTTTGTATTGTATACTTGGAGATTAAGAAAGGAATGATTTGGGTTTCTGGAAATGTAACTCACCGCACGAAACGTACCAGCAAACTCTATTACGTCGATTTTCTATAAGACACTCCCCTGATCAAGCCGACCGACCCATTCATGCTGTATACCTACTCTTAAAGGTTGTGGTTACTCGTGGGTATGTTCTTGAAATTAAAGAAAGAATAATAAATAACACCCAACAGTCACATACATAGCCCCGACCCCACAATAAAGAACTCGAATATAAAGAATATTTATGTGCATTTGCACTTGTGGTGGCACTTCCTGGTGACATATTGGACAGTAGGTATTTGTGGAACAACAAAGGCGACTACTAAGACATAATTACATACTATGTTTAGCTTTCATCCAACTCACACAACACACAGACTCGGAACAAATATTTGTTGATCACGCAGACAGTTGTTTCTGTGTGGGAATCGAACCCGCAACCTCTCGTTTACTCGCCCAGTGTGCCACTGAGGCTGTCAATAAACAACTGTGTTCAATTAAATTAAAATAGGTACCTATATCAATTCTAACATTCAAAACACGTCTCATAACATAATTCATACAGCCCCGAATTACCGTCAAACTGCCACTGTAGTATGTATCGCAGACAAACTATATAAATTATGCAGTCTAACCCCAGGACGCAGTTCGATCGAAAATGGGAGCGAGCCTGCATTGCGGGAATCCAGAGAGCGCCCCTCCTCTCAGTCAACGGCTGCAATTTTTTAATAGGCTTTGGCATTTGGACGACTGCCAGTAATCGATGAATTTATTCTGTTTAATTGATGCTATCCATAAAAAAATATTATCACTTTCATGAAGTTGGCAAGGTTAAATGATTGAAAAAAAAATCTATCTTTCGTATAAGAACTTGTTATTTGTGACTTTATAGTATTAATTATTTGGGCATGCCCATCGTGCCCACAACGGTGGATCCGCGCTTGATGGCATGTGAACCTTGCATAATACAGTATGACGACTTATGTCGTAGAAGTAGCTGGCGTCGCTCCCATCGCAATCGAAATATGAATCTCACCATGATATAATACTTTTTAAATTTGTACTTTTCAATTCGTACCTAAATATTATGTTGTATGGAATATGGACGCCTTAAAATTATTCTTCACGTAAATTATAATTTCAAATAATAATTAATTATATAATTTTTTAATAATTATTAATTTGCTTCGTTATTTTGGTGATTGAAGCATTCGAGTCTTTGGTTCAATACGCCGCGCCGCTGACGCGTTTGACTTGTGCTAGATATTATGGGATTAGGCTCGGATTTTATCTGTCACATAAATTATATGCTGGTGGTAGGATATTCATATCCGCCCGGATAGCGACCACCGTACACAGGGTGCAAAACCCGCCAGAGAGGCAAACGCAAGTGTGTCGCGTTCCGGGATCAGTCAGTGTACATCCGGTTTTTGTCTAGAGTCTAGAGTTGGGATACGATGTTTGGCCGTTTTGCGGCCTTCTGAGTAGTTACTCTGACACTAGACCCTCGACCGCTTCTTCAACTTCTTGCCCATGGCGTAGTGTGAAGAAGCAGGCTAGCATGATTGTGTAGCGGGAGATAGATTATCTCTCGCTACTCGACACTCTAATTAGACGGCACTTATTTACCATCAGGTGCAGTGTGGTCACTTTGCCGTGCCAGACTAAAAAAAAAGAACAAGGTATAATTTCCGACTAAATTTTAGATTTCCGTTTCGGGTAGGTATTTTTACCAAAGATGCTGATTTTGGCTTTGGTTTAAAAAAGACTTCCGTGAGCCGACAGATGAAGTTGGGTTACATTCAAATTCACTTACCTAAACTCATAGAGTATTTAACACCCTAAACTGTTTTGTAGTGTGACGTATGAACATAATTTATAACCGATACAAAAAAGAGGTGCTTACCTAAGTTACAGTAATTTGTAAGATTCCTATTTCAATACTCTATTTACATCGGAGACAAACTTAAAGTAGGTAACCAAATCTAAGGAGACAAAGCTTCATTGTAAGATATACAATTACAACGTAATCTAATTTTTGAACGTAAAGCCTTACATGACGTACAAATGTCACTGCTAAATGTCAATATGACAAATCGCAGCTAACAGCTGTCACATTTGTCACACCGAACACCGCGTAAACTTATAAAAACAGTGATTTTCCATGAAAATTCATAAAATTTCCTTTGTCACTCGCTCATAAACATCGCGCACGATGTTTGCCAAACCGTACAAATTAAAATCGAACAACACATTGAAGAACTCTGAGAAGTATAGCCACGTTTTAAGCAAACAAAATCCTATTGTATTTTTGTCTAGAATTTGGAGCTGAAAGGTTTTTTTTTTTTAGGAAGCATTTAATGCAGAGAATTCAGAGTGAATTTCCATCTATCACGGAGGAGAAAGCGCGGGAATTAGTGCCTGGGAAGTCGAGCTGCATCTGCATGAAGCTGGTGTTGTATTCTAATGAGATAGTGAACGTATATTCTGTCGATGGTGTGCCGGTGATAATAGAAACGGCGGAGGGATTGGTGCCAACTGTCTGCGGGCTGTGGAAGGCACCGGAACTTGCCCCAGCTCTTGTTATTCAGTCCCAAGTGTTGTCCAAGGTAGGCAAACATATATTTTCCTATAGATAACTGGTAAGAAATTCTATGGTCGTTCTTCACATATGACGACACTACAATTATCTAAATTATAATAGACACTTCATCAAAACCAAGATAATGGTAACTCAATACTTATAATTTACAACCTAGTGATCTCAATGCTATCTACCAGCTAACTCTTATTTAATTTTGTGAATCCCAACAAAAATTAGATTATTCAAATAAAATAAGTAAATTAGACTATTCAAATCCACTGGAAAGGGTAGTAGTGAAATGACAGAAAAAGAATACATGATATGATCCGTGATGTCATCTCTCAGAATCGCCATTACTGTGCAGCTAAGTGAGGGAGATAGTGAGATGTTCCCACTTTTATTCATACCAATATTTAATAGATATTGTGACCTAATTTTTCAAGCAATATACACACACACACAGTTTTCACAGGAGTTTCTTTTGACTATTATACATGGTTGCATATCGAATAATGTACAAAATTAAACACATGAAACTACCCTATTATGGCATAACAACCTTTTGTTTCAACCCATATGAATATACTTCCAGATACAAGGAGGAGCCCCTCTCTACCTCCCGGGTGTGGTACTACCAGCTGGTGGAGTTGGCTTCCCTTTGTTCCAACGGGGATCTATAGTCTCCGTGCAGACAACTGACAATTCTGCTGCAGCGGTAGTCGGACGCACTACAATGTCTAGTGCTGACATGTTACTCAGGGCTGCGTGGGTATTATACAATTTTATATTGGCTGCTCAGGCAAGCAAGTAATCGGTTATATTCATTATCACTGCCCCTTATCCGCATAATCACCTAGTGCCATATCTTAATACAGTGTAAACTCTATATAGCGACACTGAAGGGACTGTGCATTTTATGGCGTTATAGAGAGTTGTCGTTAAATGGAGAGAAGAAACATCAGAATTAGAAAAATAAAAAGTTTATTTCTGACTATTGTTAGTAGTTATGTGCATAAAAAAGAATGTTATTTGAACGCTATTGAGTATAGTCTGTTATTTTTGTCTGACGTCTTTTGCTGCACCAGTAATTTTGTTGTATTTTTTTAGTTATTTTATTAATATCTAGCAATACTGAGGCATCTTGGTTATAAAGGAAATATTTTTCCAATAATTTTGCTGCTTCCAGAGCTTCTTTAATGCTCGGCGGAAGCTCAGGCTCATCCGTCTCATCTTCTTCATCACCTTGTTCTTGATCCTCAGTTTTTCTCACTGAATCCAAAATTTCTTCGTCTGTGAGTGAAGCCGTTGTAAGCAGGCGGTCGTCCACTTCAATGTAGGTTTGAAGATTTACCGTATTTCCTGCCATGTTGAATTGTTGAATCCACTCAGTTAATGGAAGGTCGTCGTCGCTTTCAAACTCAGATTCTGTTTCCACCTCATCACTCGTAGAATTGGTACAAAGTCCAGCATGTCGAAAAGAGTGCTGTATAGTTGTGGGTGTCACTTCTTCCCAGGCTTTAGATAAAAAATTTACTGCATGCAGCATATTAACAGAAGTTTTACCCTCAGATTCGACTAGCTCCATCAATAATTTCCTTCTGTAGTGACCCTTGAGGCTTTTAATCACACTCTGGTCCATTGGCTATAAGACACTAGTCGTATTTGGAGGAAGAAATGCCAACTCTATGTTTTGAAGGTTTGATATAAAAGGGTGGGCAGGGCAGTTGTCAACAAGAAGTAAAATTTTTCGTCCCTTTAATTCGGCATCCCACTTTCGCACTTCTTCTTCAAAAAGTTGACTGGTCATCCAAGCTGATTTATTAGCTTTATACGTCACTGGCAATTTTTTGATGTTCTTAAAACAGCGCGGATTTTTCGATTTGCCTATTATTAGTAGCTTTTTTTTCTCTGTGCCATCCATATTAGCAGCCACAAGCACCGTAATACGTTCCTTGGAAAGCTTTCCTCCCACACACTTTTCCCCTTTAAATTTCAGAGTTTTATCTGGAGTCAACTTATAGAAAATTCCTGCTTCATCAGCATTGAAAATGTCACTTGGGGCGTATTTTTCTATGAATTTTGACCACACTCTGTTAATCCAATCATGAGTCACATTTGTATCAACACTTCGTGCTTCCCCACTTATTTTACCATAGTTGATATGATGACGCTGCTTGAATTTTCCGAGCCATCCTTCTGATGCTTTGAAAGAAGTTAAACCAAGTTCAGCAGCAAAATTCTCCGCCTTAGCTTTCACGAGCGGCCCCGAGATAGGCATATTATTCTGGCGCTGTCGATGAAACCATGATAGTACAGCTTTATCCAAATCTTCGTATATAGGTTTCTTTAATTTTTTGGAAGATTTTCCCTCGCCCGCAGCGTGGAGGATTTTTTCTTTATTTTTCCATATTGTGGACACGGTAGAGCGACTAAATCCAAAGCGTTTGCCAACATCACTTATCTTCTCTCCCATTTCTATTGCGCGTATCAGTAAAACTTTTTCGTCAATACACAGTGATTTTCTTTTAGTAGCCATGTTTACAGTTTGCAAGTTTGTGAGCAACTAAGAATATGATAAGGTATAGATAATCCATGACTCCTAGTTATGAATCATGGTCAATAACAGTCTACACGTGCAAGCAATCCCAATTTGTAAACAAAAGAATGAATTTCTTAGAAAGTTCGGTATGCATGATGCCGACAGTCGAGTTTATTGCGGGCTAGGATAATAAAGCGACAATAGATCGTACACAGCTGCGCAGTTTTTACTAATTTTAGCAACTTAATTGTTGTCGTTATTGAGAGTGGGTGTAATGCTATATAGAGTGAAACATTGTATGAAAAACAAGCTAAACCAACCAAAGCCAATTGATTTCGACGCTTAAGAGAGTTTGTCGTTAAATAGAGTGACGTTACATGGAGTTTACACTGTATTTCTATTTAATTTTCAGTTAAACTTTATTGCACCAGTACTCAATACTATTCATAATATTATTTTTTTTACTAATGTTACATTACATATAACATTACGCTTACCATCTGGTGCTGTGTGGCCACTTTGTCGTGCCAGTATAAATAAAAAAAAACAAAGGCTTTTACACATCAATATTAATTATATCGTAAAGGTTCACACAGTGCTTCATGAAGCCATGAAATTTATAATATTTATGCATTAAATTTAACATTTCAGGGGTGTATGTATGGACACATTACATGTGTATGGAGATGTACTGTGCAAAGATCCCAAGTTCTCTAAAATCGAGAGACCTAAATTGGGACCACCATCTTATTCAAGTGGGGAGATCTCTTTTAGTCTTGTGAATGCTGTGGAACAGGTACGAAATAAATATTACGTAAAAAAATAATTGTATACTTTCCAGTACCATGTAATAATAATAAGTAATATATTGAATATTATTTCTATATTTTCTTGTGCTTTTCATAACGGTAATATGTGATAAAAATATTTCAAATTTTCAATAATTCTCAATCTTTCTTTTACATACAATTCAAGATTTATTGACTTTTCCACTATAAAAGCATGTGGTTTAAGATATGGTTTTTTTAAAATACAGTGCTCAAAATACTCCAATGATTATTATTTTTACAGCTTAACATCCAACCAGTAATCAAAGAGGAATGGCCATCACTAACCAAGAAACCCAACCCCCCAGCCCAGACACCTAACGTACCACAACTTATTGTAGAGGCAGTCTCACAACCCAATACTGATAACCAAGAGACTAGTGGTGATGAAATGGATGACAGTGTACTTACAGGTAATACATATTATCAGAATGAATGTATAAATTGTTTCTCGCTACTTGATATACTAACTGGGTGGCCCTGCGCTCAGGTGTAGTGTGGTCACTTTGCAAGCTAGGAAAAAAAATTAAGCTTATCTATTTATCATATTGGATATTTCTTTTTTACACTATAACCTTACTATTCTATCATATTCCAGATAATTCTCAAATGGAGCTAGACATCCCAACAGATATGGATGGATTATTGAGATGGTGCCTGCTTTCATTTCTAAAGTTAGAGGGCAAAAGTATAGAACTGCCACTTAAGACTAATTTATTGTACAAGTAAGACAATGCTATTTATTTTTAAATATTGACATAGTACTATAGTTTCGTTTTTATCTGGAGAATATTTTTTCAAAAGTCACACCAGATTAAAAAATAATTATTTTATAAAGTTTTAGTATTAGTAAAATATTTAATAAAAATATATATTTAATCAAGATATTTTAAAATGTCATAAAGTTTGTTATGCATTTTCAGAAACCACTTGATGCCATTATGCCCCTCAGACCAGACACTGGAAGTCAAGAAATCCTCATACAAGAAGATGGGCAAGTTTTTAGAAGCCATGCAGGAGGTAATGCGATTTAATACTATAACAACTATGCCGTAATAATATAGAGATACATATTAAACAACTTTCAGACAAATAAAAAAAAATAACAAAAAGTGTGTGTGCAATTCACACACGGTAGAAGTGAAACTTGCTGAAAAAAGTTATCTACGAGTAAGCTTTTTAATACGCAGGCACAAACACGCGTATTCACACACATATTAACTACTAAAATATTTCAAAACCATTAAAAAACTACGTCAATAACAGTAACCGATTCGATCCCATTCAATCCCACTCAATCCCACTCTCGTAGGCTCTCATTCTCTCTTAGGCTTAGTCCTATAGATTTATGTGTATGTCTCTTTTTACTGTAGCTTTTTCGTTTCATCGAGTTTCAAATCACGATGATTCTAAAGAAGTTTCACTTCAATAAAAATATCAGTTTTCAATAATCAAATATCAATTCCATAGGAGCGACTACTAGAAGTCCGTGAGATAGAGCGCGGAGTATCAGCTGTAGTTGGTGTGAACCTCTCCGCGCCAGCTCTGCGACAGCACCGCGTCCCCGAGACCCTGCGGGACCTCCTGCGGGAGCGGAGGGACCGGAGGGACACACAGCCTGAGAGGGACTACGAGCCGCCTGTGGTACGCGAGCTGTACTGTCTCACCGCTGCACTTGTGGATCTGTTCGCACCTCTCAAGTTAGTAGCCAAGTTCAGCGTTCATTCGAGTACTAAATGTTTATAAAACAATAGTACTGTTGAAATAAAACCACGATAAATATTTAAATATTGTGTACAATGTGACATATATTTACAATGAAACAAATATGACTGTTAGGAGACGTTGCCATGGAAACATTGTTCGGCTAATGTTCAAATCCAATAAGTACTGATAATAATATACTCCCTAGAACGAGTAAATAACAGTTAGCCTATCTCTTCAACATTAATAAAAATATTTTTTATATTAAAGAAGTATTATGGGTAAATATGGGCAACATATGTGACGTCAGTGTACATTAGATATGACATATGAGAGTAATAACATGTATACTACAGTTAAAAAAAGTGAATGAACAAACATTATTATACACACATATTATTAATTGAACTACAATCGGATTACTTGAACATATACATATTTTCATTTTCATTCTATACACTCACGCCTGTAATCCCCAAAGAGGTTGGCAGAGGTGTAACCAGTAAACCCAACTATTGCCGAATTTATTATGGTCCTATAATGTCATAGGGGGCGAGCCTGTCGCCATACCGGGCACATTTCCAGACTCCGGGCTAATACTGAGTATTTCTAAACAGAAAAACCCAATATCACTTTACCGACCCGGGATCGTACCCGTAACCTCAGCACAGCAGTCGTAACGCTCACGCATTTATAATAATGCCACCGAGGCACCGAGTATTGAACTGGGCACAAATTGTGCGAGACTGAGTTGTGTATGCCGAGGCACTGTTTTTTATTGTAAACCTTCACCCTGCTCAGTCTAGAACTTATCAATCTACCCGAAATTATTCTATGAGAGACCCCCGGTATTTCTAATAAACAGGGACTACTCTAACACTACTTTAACCAATACTACTAACTGAAACTGATATAAATTTTTCCGATATGTCAATTTTCTCATTAAATTAGGACCTTTTTATTAAACAATAAAATTATACACACACACATACACTCACGCCTGTATAAAATTATACATTATTGCATAATAAAGGTGGTATTATGAAACCAGATACAAAAAGTAATGAATTCCAGGAAAGGCACGGCGCTAACGTCTGGTGAGATACGGAGCACAGTGACCGAGTATGTGAAGGCACATAACTTGAACTGCACACAAATGAAAGGCGCCGTCAGGCTCAACACACTGCTTGCCAAAATTGTCGGCAAACCAGAACAAGTACTGTAAAATTGTACCATTTTCTAGATATAAGAATAAAAATGGGAATAGGATACAATTGAAGTATGTCTTGTAATAAAACGAAATTAACATATTCTATCGCGGTTTATTTTACTTTTTTAACCCGACGTTTCGAATGCTTTACAGCCTTCATGGTCACGGGAGAGACTGAGTTGTATGTCATCTCGAAAGTGTAGTGCAATGTTTCTACCCTCCATGTAGTTGATATTACATTTTTATTTTGATGTAGTCCGATCTACGCAGAAAGAGCTCACAGTGTCATGAGGTCTGGCAGTTGGTCTTTTGGGTTCCGATTTAATTAAATGTATAATTGGATCCCACGCTGGTGCTAGCTTCCAACCATCTTCTCTATTGAAATTAGGATGTTTTTTAATTTCAATAGCCTCGCGAATCATCCTAGGCAGGAATCGGTGTTCTTTGGCAAGGATTTGTGGTTTGTCAAATCGAAGATAATGCTTGGAGCCTTCCTCTGAATGTTCAGCAACTGCAGACTTCGTAGAGCGTCGGTGTTTTACGTCAGCTATATGTTCTTTTACGCGGGTCCCTATAAAGTTTAGTGCAATGTTTCTACCCTCCATATAGTTGATATTTAATTTGAAGGCTGTTAAATCTTCGAAACGTCGGGTTAAAAAAGTAAAATAAACCGCGATAGAATCCGTATTTTTTTCTTCTTTTTATCGTGGCTCGGCAAAGTGACCACACTGCACCTGATGGTAAGTGCAGTGCCGTCCAGTTATAGTATCTAGTAGCGAGTGATAATCTATCCCTCGCGTTTTATTATACGAACTCTGGGAATAAGCTCTAAATAATCTCAAAAGGATTAAAAGCAGAGGCAGGGTGTGTGTGCCGGTGGGTGTGGCGAATGCAGCAGCTAAGTAATGTATTTTAAAAGCTGACCTTTGTTAAGAAAAATATCGTAAGCTGCGCCATCTATCGGCTTATTTAGTACTATCTATGGCCTTTCTGTATTTTGAACCTGTGATGTCCAGGAGAGTGTAAAGTGGGACGAGTTGATGTCGTGCGTCTGTAACAAGATGACGGCCAGCACTGAGATGAGGTTCGCGGACGGCAGCGTCAAGCTCACCAAGACCAAGCTAGAGCCCATCAAGATGCAGGTTGTCAACAGGAGCGGCAACAAGAAGGTATGTACATACACATCTTCTAAAGTCTAAACTAATAACCAGTGTAGCCAATACATTTTCAATCTACTTATTAATGTACACATAATTTTATATGGTGTCTGCCTCGGTGGCATAATTGTAATTGCGTATTACTGTGGCTGAAGTCTCGGGTTCGATCCCCGGGTCGGGTAAAGTGATATTGTGTTTTTCTATTTAGAAACACTCAGTATCAGCCCGGAGTCTGGAATTGACCCTGGTAGACTCACCGCCTATCACATCATAGGACGTAATTAATTCGGCGAAAAGTGGGGGTACTGGTTACACCTCTGCCTACCCCTTCTCAGATTACAGGCGTGAATGTATATTTATGTAAAATTTTATGTGGTAAAAAGATTCAAGTTGGTTAGAGAGCAATGGAGAAATTGTATAAACATAATGGATTCAAACTTACACTAGCTAACTGTCCTAGTGGTAGCAAGAGTGACATAACCTGCTTTTGGAATTCGTACTCTTCGCTACTCTGCCCATAATCACTGCTATGAACTACAGTTCAACTGAATAATTTTACACAGTTATTATACATCCGTCACTATACATCACATAGAATCCTGTCATTGTTTGGCCTAGTTATGCATAGAATTTTGTAAAAGTTAACCAGTGAAGTGGTTTAGCTGTGCAAAATGTTTTGGTACAGTATAGTTGATAAAGTACAATCATGGCAGAGAAAGTAGAAAAACTACTGCTCAATAACATGTGCAATGCTACAGGAATCATAGATGCGACTTCTTAAAGGCCTAAGCAGAATATCTACACTAGGCAGTATATACTGGCAAATGCTGAGCCTATGGCTTTTTTTGGTCATACATTGGACAGTGGTGTTCCAATTCGAGGAGTAGTATTATACTATTAGTGTTTTTTTGGTACTACTTCTTTTATGTGAATATGGTCTAAAGTGATGACTAAATAAAGTTTATGTTCTTTGTTTCTATTCACAATATGTGCTGGCTGTGATGCAAGCTTTCCGATGGTTTGTGAGAGACATGATAGTTAACATTTAGCACGATCATCAGTAAGTGTTACTCCCCAGGTGACGCTGGTATCGAACCTGGAGTCTTTCGGGTTCAGCCTGGCAGGACTGAGCCGCGCGTGGCAGCAGGCCGCCGCCGCCTCGTGCGGAGTCACGCGGTCACCAGGCGCCAGCGCCGACCAGCTCATGCTGCAGGGAGACCAGGTATGGACGTACTGATGTACCGGATGCCATATAGTTGTGTTCACCTTTCAAATTTCAAAGTAACCTAGTCCCTACCTACAAGGACACAAACTAAAGCTCGTATAGTCCTCAATCCACAATAAGATACATGTATTCTATCATGGGTATCAAGGACTACAAAAGACCCAGACCTGAATATTACATTTGTTAGCACAACCTGATTACATCTGAATATCTCCCTAGCGGGAATGTGCCACCATTCTGGACACAAATTCCTATCCTAAACAACATATTTTTTCCAATTTCATAAAATGGGGTTCAGCCCTAACTTTGAAAATAATGGAAATTAAAATGTATTTATAATTTATATATTATTACTAACTACAAACAATAAAATTTATTTATTAATTTATGAGAAGACAATCCCAAAGATAAGTAAGAATACATAAATATTTCACTCACTTGTTTTCATCTCTTCCTCTTCTTCACCAACTATGGTAACAACCTTTAAAGCCTTTATATAAAACATGGAATAATTTTAAACTACGTTTAAATTACATTTTTTTTTACATACACTCACGCCTGTAATCCCCGAAGGGGTAGGCAGAGGTGTAACTAGTACACCCACTTTTCGTCGAATTTCGGCCCCATGTGATAGGGGGCGAGCCTATCGCCATACCGGGCACATTTTCCAGACTCCGGGCTAATACTGAGGAATTTCTAGATAGAAAACCCAATATCACTTTACCCGACCCGGGGATCGAACCCGAGACCTCAGCACAGCGGTCGTAACGCTGCGCCACCGAAGCAGTCTTTAAATTAAGAAGTTACTATTTGTTTCAATAGCAACTAGTTAATGTAAACTCAATTTCAGTTCCATGTTTAAAATAAGGTGTATAATGATAACAGTATTTAAATTCAGATACAAAAATAATCAAATTTCTCAATTCCAGACATATTTTGTGGCAAAAATACTCATAGAAAAATATGGACTACCTAAGAAGTTTGTTGAAGGTGCAGACAAGGCTCTTAAAAAGAAGAAGTAACAACTGCCCAATAAATAGACAAAAATAAATATGATGACTCGAAACAAGCAATGTACTTGAATAGAAAATTATAAAATGGATGAAGTAGTGACTTAAAGAAAAATAAATGCATGAAATGCAAACACATCCCAGTATATACAGATACTTCCACAAAAATATTGTGTTGAGTGCAGACATCTGAAGTGATAGCTAACTGACTAATTATGTGAAGTGAGCGTGAATTAAATAAAACTCAATCCGAGGTTTTTACATTTATTTTGAGCTTATTAATTATCCCTACACATAATATAAACCAGAAAACATTACAAATGCCTCTATAAACACGTATACAACTAATGTATGGCAACTCACATTCATAAGAAATCACAATTACTTACAACTACATTGTATGACTACTGCTTTTGGAAGACAGGTAGACTATTCAGTTATATGCAATCATATACAGAACATCTGTATAATGAAGTTGATCAAAATATATTTTTAGTTACCTAAATAATAGTATAAAGTATTGGTTAAACAGGGGATTAAAATTCAAGGGGTGAAACAAAGTATAGATAAAAACACATTTATGATGTTTATATCAATCTTCATGTATAACATTTAATATGAAAGATAACTCTGCTTACCTGTGATATAATCTGTTAGTTTAGTTTATTTTTACCCCTAGAATTCTATCGACCCCATTTTACATTGTTGGTGCCTTGGGCACCTTTTATTAAAAATATAAAAAAAATACAATAATTAAAATAATTTCTCTCATAATTTGATCCCATATACAAATAATTTGTTTTGTTTTATACTAATACTACTAATTCTAATGTTAGGGTGGGTTGATGTCCGTATTCATCTTATGTACAAAAATATAAAACATTGAAGTCCATATCACAGATGAGAATATGTTTATATCTTTGATGTATTTAAATGATAATTTAGTTTCCACAAATATATAAAAATATGTAGATTTATAGTTCATCTCAATTTTCCATCACTACTGTCAAGTCCTATAATTATTATGTTTATATTTCCGAGACTCCATAATTTATTTACTACTTTAACTATCTAAAAGCAAATTGCAAGCTTAGATTTGTGTCCATAAATCTATTTAATATTACAATTTAATTTGGAAACACAATAATTTGATAATATTGTTCATCATATCTCATCTATGTGGACTTCAAACAAATGATAAAGTTCCAATCACTCACACAGGAACTCCAAATAGAAGATAAGCAATTGTTAAAACTAAACTATAATATTAATTTTTAAAAACCACAACCATTATCTATATCTTGATTAAAATATCAAATAATTAAAAGCTATTTAAGTCAATGTGTGTAAAGTAGGCCTCAACTTAATTAATATCAAAAGAAAAAATAAATCTTATGAATTTAATAGTACTTAGTTTAAAATATTAATTTAAAGGATTTATAGCTAAATTTATTTGATTGATACTTACAAAACAAGTGATATGTGTAACCAAAACACAACCTAACTTACTGTCAAGTGTTTCCGAGTTTGCCTGATTAAGTTTTCTCCATTTGATATTCTCATTCTGACATTTTGAAGCATTTAATGTGTAATACATAAACATTACCAACACTTGTACCACATTATTTAGTAATTTTTCTTGAATACTTTTTCTTAACTCTATGTAATATTTCAACACTATAATTAAGAATGGAGATCACATTCATATCTTAAACTATAACTAAGTAAATGAGAGAAAATAAACACTAATATCATAAACACTATTCATTTTTAAGTAATAATTCAACCTTTTTGAGTAAAAATCAGTTCCTAGATGCTCTGAACTTGAATGGTGTTTTAAAGTTGAGTAATGATTTCCGAGACTTGCCTTTCTTGTCAGGGGGTGCAGTGGGGGTCTGTGCCAGCCGCATGCTGGACCTAGTCCTGTCTGAGACACTACCTTCACTTACCTTGCTGTAGTCCATACTCCATTCACTCCTGGACATCACTGAGTATCTTGATGAGTTAGTACCCTGAGAACTGATGCTGGACTTTGAAGGTGTCTTTCTAATACTGTGATTAGAAATGTCTCCAAATAAACTCTTGTTAATTTTGGCTTGTTTGGAAGGTGACGAGTGACTCCAACCCATAGCTGACCTTTTCTCAGTGGTGAGTTTCTCCAAATCTAAATACTTGAACTTTGTGATGTCTCTAGCCACTTTGTCCTGCTTTTGTGTGGGTTTATTGGTCATGTTCGTGTTGTCCAACTCATAGAATGTGAGTGTGACACTCTCATCACTTTCCACAAAGGGGTTTGATGATGTGAAATGCACTTTCTTGGTGGATACATCAGGGAAGATATTGCGCCGTGGCATGTTCTCCTTGGTAAACTTTGTGGCTGTTATGATCATACTACTGTCCCCAGCGTCAGCTGAGAGTGAACTGTCTAATTCCTCATAACCATAGCTCTTCCTCCTGCCCTTGGAGCGTACTGACGACGTGCGACGGTGTCGGCGGCGCGGGAAACACTCGCGAGACTCCTCCTTGACTTGTGTTATCACAGGGGGTAGTGTTATCCCATTACAGTGCTCGCTGGATATGAATTCCTGTGAGTCATTCAGTGGAATTATCTTTGTTGTTGGGCTGTTTACTATCTCCTTTGCTATGAGATCCCTTTCTCTCTTGTTTAGCGACTCCTCGCGCTGTCGCAGCGCAATTAGGCGAGACATCCATTGTTGACTCAAAGTGTCCTCCGAAACCCTTTGTGGGCAGTTGTATTGGCCCACAAGCTCAGTGTATGGCTTTCTGCTGCGTGGCACATATCCAGGCAGCTCAAGTGCCAAGGCAGCCAGTGTTGGAGACAGAGATCCATCACTAATGGGTGAATCTGCATACTGGATGTTCTCTGGTTTTCTAGGACTGATGTTGCAGTAGATGGGATTCTCCCCTACATTAAATATGGTCCTGGGTAATGGTTCTATAGTTCTGCAGAGCTCCACAGCCTTCTCAGAATCACATTTGTTAACTTCAGTTGTTGTGTGAGTATATTCTGTTAGTAAAAGTATTTCACTCAAACATTTAGGCTTGGAATGTGATTCCAAATTGGCCAACACAGTAGGATGGTACAAGACGACATCAGCACGTAGGCTGGAGTCTCTGTGGTCAGTGAGGAAGCTGATAACATCTCTGAGATCGTCGCTGTAACGAAATTCCTTAATGTAGTCGTCGCACAGTCCAGGACGGTAACATAGCGTGTGCAGCACGTCGCCGAGCTGTCGCATCACATCCACAGCATTAGGGCTGGGAGACAGATCGAAACAGTTGACGAGGAGCTCGCCCCTGTCGCTCACAAAGATAGACGCCGTTGTGATACATTTCCGCAGCACGCGTACGCTCAGGGGCTCCACCGCCTTAACCACGCGAGCAAGCTCGATCAGCAGGTGCCAGATGAAGTTCTCGGCGACGTGTTTGTCGGCGAGCTTACATTCTTCGATCAATTCCTGCACACTGCGCCACGAATTGTACTCAAGGACAAAGTACAATGTCTTGGACGGCGCGTGAAGTATAGTGTCGTAGTAACGCAGTAAGCTGCCCGATATCACTTTGCTTATTGTTTTCACTTCGTTAACGACGTTTTGTATTTGTTCATCGGAGTACGCGGAGCAATCGTACGCCTTCCATGCGAAAATGTTGTTGGTGACCTTGTGTCTCACTTTATAGAACGTTCCGCCGCAGAAAACGTCTATAACTTGATAATCCTTCAATTTTTCCGACATGGTTGCTGTTTTTGAGTGATTTTTCGCAGAATTTCACATTTTGTAACCGAAACAAAGCCGAAGAAATTTTAAATCTGGACGACGGTTACAAAAATAATGATGTGTAGCGTTGTCTTTCAAATAACTCGATAAAATGTTCCGATTTTAGAAAGCGATTTTCTTTATCGATATTATTTATGTAAAATATTTTTTTTGCGAATTTACATAAATATATTTTTTCAACATAAATTTAATTCAAAATGAAATAATTAGAAGATTAACTGACATAACTTTCAGATTTTACTCGTCTGAAATAGAGTAGATTCCAGTGTTATAAGCATTATTTAATATGCAACCGAAATAATCACGAACCAAGGAAAGTTTTAATAATTTCATTTTTTTTTGTGAAATTAAATCTATATGGATTCAGTATTAGTATTAAAGCCGCAATAATTCTTTTAAATATTGATTTATGACTACCTTTACCTTTAATTTGGCAAATGATCTTTCAAACAGATTTTAATAGATTCCGAAACAGATTTATATCTGAATAGTTTATAAAAATGTTTCCACTATAAGTTTAATGTAACGTGACTTATTGATTAATAATAAAAATATCGTGACAACTACTTTTAACAACTTTGCCCAGATTGCTTGCGTTTTCAAATTCAATAATGAAATATTTAAAATAATATTATGAATTTTAATTTGGTATTGTGTTGCACCATTGTTAAATGCACTGTTCTTTGTATAGAATATATAAGAATGTCCGAAGACTGTATATTTATATGATAAAAACCTCAATTTAGACAGCGGGCCAAATGTATACCACTTTTTACAAGTTTGCCCATTTTGCAGAAACTTTCATAACTTCGGTATTTTCTACTTTAAGTTCCTACTATTTAAAGACAACTGTAGAAAAATAACCAATGTATAATGTGACCTTAAAATTAAACTTTTAAACATTCAGTTTACCTGTAAAAACTGAATGGGCAAAGTCCCAAAAAATATTTTCCAATTTTTCATACAAATAAAATAATGGTCTAGGGTTGTCAGTTTTTATTGTTAATTAATAAGAACTAAGCAAGTACATTACAATAACGTATATCAGTCTCTAACATTAATCTTAAAATATAATAACAAAAATCCTTCAATCCACATATCACTGGGTAATTTGCCATAGAAATAATCAGATCGTGAATTTTTCTACGTAGTTTATATAACATTTTTACACCAATTTTCGTCATAGGACTGTCGAAATCTGCTGAAACTACCAACACATTTTTTTTTTCTTCTTGCCAGTTTTCTTCCTCTTGAGTTTCTTTTGTCCCCCAGTCGGTTACATGTGTATTTTTTTTATTTTATTCAATATAGTACGCCGAGGGATCCTAACCTATTTCTGCCTCCAGACTTGAAATTCTGTTATTTTATACCAAATAGATTGCTAGTCCCAACATATTCAATAATTTCTATGTGGTCTCCATCCCAATTCTCTTATTTTTTTGATTTTTTAGGCTTAATATTATTCATTCTGACATAAATATTAAAACTATCGTGGAGGTGACCACCATAGCGGTATTATTTTGGTGGGCAAAGTCGTAAAAACTGTTTCAGAAAAACTGATTTGACATTGCCCACCATCATATTATATCTAATCTATGAGAGATTTAGCGTACGAGATTCGCTCTTTCTTCCTAATTTCTTACAAACCAACAGCAGTTAAAAACGTACTTACCTGCTGTAATTGCAAATCGAGTTGTGGAGAAAGTTTTTTACATGTCTTTTGGCACGCAAATTACACTACCAACTTTGAAAAGGCCTGACAGCCAATTGAACTGATATTGCCAAAAGTCACTTAGTTAGTGTCGCCAGAGACATATTAAAATTTCATCCCCGGATTAAATCATAAACCTAAACTTAAAATGTTTCCAGTTATTTAAGTTTTTGTCACGTGCACCTTGCTGGGCAAAGTCAGATTGGATGGGCAGTCTTGTA
This sequence comes from Laothoe populi, assembly GCA_905220505.1. Lineage (NCBI taxonomy): Eukaryota > Metazoa > Arthropoda > Insecta > Lepidoptera > Sphingidae > Laothoe > Laothoe populi. The sequence continues at coordinate 17,465,794 of HG992168.1, forward strand.
AGGTTTTACGGTATATCTATACTTTTTTTATGGCTACAAATATCTATACTTAAATATTAATCTGTAACGTCTGTCTGTACATGTGTCATTTAAGTAATTTGTCCGATTTTGCGTGAAATGTTTTTATGACTTACCGTTAAGGATTCTGCAATTTTGAATTTTTTTGTCTGTCTGGTTTTAATAACTACGAGTAAGCTTTGTAATACGCAGGCACATACACGCGTATTCACACACATACTAAGTACTTACTACTAAAATATTTCAAAACCATTAAAGAACTACGTCAATAACAGTAACCGATTCGATTCCACTCGATCCTAATCGATCCCACCCGATCCCAATCAATCCCACTCAATCCCATTCGATCCCACTCGATCCCACTCTATCCTACTCGATCACACTCGATCCCACTTGATCCCACTCGAATCCCCTCGAATATATATTCTGTCTCATTCTCTCGTAGGCTTAGTCCTATAGATTTATATGTTTGTCTCTTTTTACTGTCGCGTTTTCGTTTCATCGAGTTTCAAATCACAACTATTCTAAAGAAGTTTCACTTCATTTTATACATACTGATTTAAATATTATAATTTTTAAACACATATACAGTGTGACGTAGACAGTGGTTTAAGAGTTTTTTAAATGCTTTCTTTATTACTTCTTCCGTAGCATCGCCATAGAAGTCAACTTTTTCATACTTCTCATCTTTGTGCACGATGCACGTACTATTCTAATATTTGCCTTTCTTAGAATATAATGTAATTTGGACTTGTGAGGAATTTAGTGAGTTATACGCCAAATACTTTTTATGATCAGGCAGTGAGTATTATAAGTGATCTAATTATATAATAATTAAATTAAATACAGCAACTGAATTGTTATAGTTAGTAAATCATGGAATATTTAGTTACAATATTTAGTGTCGAAAGTTTCAACAGAAAATAAAAAAAAAATTGACGTAGATAACGAATCTTGCTACGCGCATCACTAAGCATGCGTTCTAAAACTGTCGTGTAAAAATGCGTTTAGGAAATCATTAAAATAAATGTGCTATACTTTGTGACCATAAAAAAAAACCTAATATGAGATTTTAGATGTAGAAAATATTTTATATTATTGCGTATAAAAATTTATATTTCTTTATTTGTTTGTTCGTTTTCTATGCATTCCTTTTGATATAAAATTCGACACAATGTAACTTTGACGAGTGGTCATGCACGTGCAAGTCGAGGTTTTTAATTATATGGCCATTATAATCCTATTCCCGCCACTATTCCCGCAAGGAGGGACTTGAGCCAAATTTAAAATTATTAGTCGTCTACTAGTATCTTCATTGTGATGTCATACTAGGGATAAACACTCGATACGTGAGGCTACTTTTTCGGATTTTGCGAGGTAAATAAAACAAAATAAATATACGATGATGTATGTCTCCATTTAAAACGATATATTTTTGAAACCTGAATGCTTGTTTCCTTATAGCTTTCCTCAGGTTATAGTCACTCGGACCCACCCTTTCCCGGCCCCTTATAGGTGTTACTCTTTTTACCCTATTTGGTAGAATACTAATTAATATATTTTTTTTAACGAATATGTAAAAAAAATGTGCTTACAAGATCTACTGTAGTCGAGAAAAACATTACCTTTCATATAACAGTGGCCGGCAAACGAGCACGTGGAACTCATTGTAGTAGAAAAAACATGATTGTTTTGCAGTCCTGAAACGAAAGGATAGGAAAAAGTCGGGGAGATTTAGGGCTTTGGATTTCCGGGTTTACATATCACTATTTGTGAAAGCATAAAATTTTCGCTGGGTTTGTTTTTTAATTTTAAGACTTAATACTTGTCCTTTAGCCCGTCTTTCATTTTGTTTTTTGTCAAAGCTTAGTGTTTTGATTATAGAGCGCACAACATGGCATGATCTGTATTGTATCCATTTTAATTTTATAGATGGTCGTGCCTACTATATTATATGAAACAATTCAATATTTATTTTTTGCCCTAATGTTTAATTATTGAATAAATTTAAAAGTATGACAACATTTTACTTTATTAATTTATTCAAAAACGTATTTCAATATTAGTTTTTAAATCGGTAAAGCTTGAAATCCATAATACAAATCATATCCAATACAATACTATCATTATTTATATACTAATATTCATTTTCGCAATATATGTAGCAACTATAAATGTATACATATGTGCTAGACATTTGCATATCTTGAATCTTCTATTATCATAATTCACCGGCTTAGCAAGTATTTTAATGTAAGATGGCCTGCTGAGTGCTGACATATTGTGTAAGTTTAGATATAGATAATAAAGACCATTTTAATTACATTTCTAGAATTTCTGATTAGTATTTCGAGATGTTATCAAGTAGTTAAAATATATTGTAGTTTGATAGTAATCATTTGACGTAAATACTAGTAGTAGGTACATACATAAAGGATAGAAATAAACACAAATAAAAATTTCAAATACTTTATTAGTGAGTATAAGCGTGTATGCGGCACAGCTGACTAGCGGTTTCCAAATTAAATATCACATGATTCTTCATTTACCAAACAATAGTAAAGCCAATAAATAAAATACTGAACATCGTACACAGAAACGGATACAACGGTTACATGGGAGCAAGTAGCAACGACAAACGGATGGACCACTTTCAACTTTTACCAAATAATCGTGAATGTGTTGAGTATCGCTACGTGTCGTGATCGTGACGTGATCGTGTCGTCTCGTGTACACACGAGCTGCGTCACTACATCCTCGACAGCAGGTGTCGTTGTGAAGGTATTGTGCGAACATTAGCGCCCTATCTACACTATTATTTAATTTCCCGATACCTAAAATATAATATTTACAATATTTGTATACAAGAATCATTGACTAGAAACCGTGTCTGGAAATACATAATAATATTACAATAAATCGAAATTAAATATGTAAAGGAACATGATGAATGGTTATCGAAAGCAATGGACTTCAACTCGTGGAATGGACCGTTCCCATCTTTGGTAACGCGTTTGAACAAAACGTTTGGATCGCATCGCGTCTCGTCTCCTTACGGGTACGTACGTTACGTACGGTACGTACTTACTACGCTACATACTACGAATTCATTAGAAAATCATTATTTAACCATTATAATTTAATACACGAATACATTACACTACCTAATATCACTTGCTCCAATACAAACTCACATATCGAAGCACAAAATAAAATTTCACAAAAACAACAACGGTAAAATAAAATCGCATACAAAACAAACGACAACCTAAAATTGACTAAAACCGAAATTCGGATAAAAAACTAACTCGGTGTGTTCGGACGCGGGCGTGACGTCGACGTGACGCGGACGTGACGCGGACGGGACGCGGACGTGACGCGACCGAACACGATAAAAATACGTTCCCTACCTGTCTACTCGTTTAACTAAAATAAATTATACAAAGCGTCTTTGCCGTACATATACTGGTGTAAGACGTGTGAGATCAACGTGACGTCCCCCGCGGGGGGGGGGGGGGGGAGGCAGTCACGTGTCGCGGTTTGTGACTCTATTTGACTTCACTCTACGCAGGACCCAGGACAAACTCACGTAATGACGTTAATCATTTAGGACCTCGCTGTATTATGACGTAATGCCGCCATACAAGATTTGTCACGTATTTTAATAATGTAATGGCATGTGCAGCAAAATTAACAAATGCAGCATTACGTACAATATATCGTTATATGGCTTCTTATAACGCCATCGTCTCTTCTATCGCGTAGTATTTCTTTACAAACAACTGACCGAAGATTCGTTCCGGATTAAACTGTAAAGCGGAAAACGATGAGGTAATTACGTCCTAATACGACGAGATACATACATACATACATATACACTCACGCCTGTAATTCCCGAAGGGGTAGGCAGAGGTGTAACCAGTACACCCACTTTTCGCCGATTTTCGGTCCCATAATGTGATAGGGGGCGAGCCTATCGCCATACCGGGACAGATTCCAGACTCCGGGCTAATACTGAGAATTTCTAGATAGAAAAACCCTATATTACTTTACCCGACCCGGGGATCGAACCCGAGACCTCAGCACAGCAGTCGTAATGCATGCGCAATTACAACCGCGCCACCGAGGCAGTCGACGTATACGACGAGATATTCATTCAAACATGACGTGGTGTATTAAGTCATGCCTCAGAACTGTCATTTGTATTTAACATATATGAGGCGTAGGTCACGGAAGTGTTGCAGCTCTGGCTGTTTAACCTACTGTATAAATAAGGCGACAATTTACATAAAACAATACAATATTTCATAGTTTATGTTTACAATAAAAGCAATAACCCATGACGACGGTTCAATACAACCCGTGCACATAAATAGGACCCGAAATGGCAACATATTTTATTTGTCTCAGTTTTATTCTACATTATGGGTGCGAGAAAAATAAAACAGTAGCTATTTCGCAGTCTCACTTTAAATGTACTGGTTATTGTGAATCATACTGCGTACTAACATACACGTTCATACGTCGTTGCCATTGGTTGTTGCTTTTCGACAAATCACAAAACGTCCTCGCTCGTGAACGTAGTAAAGCGGGAGCCATGTATACAGGTAACAAATGACGCGCAACATGTTGGTTACCTGCTGCGCTACAATGTTCCCTGTACATGGCTATATAAGCGATTACCATCCACAATAATCATTCAGAATCGTATAAAAATACCATAATACGAGTAACTACTAGGAATAACAATATTTTATTTTTATTTTCGGGCAGGTTCGGGACGTTTCGGTGGCGAGTATATCGCGTTGACATCCAGTTTCAAAATGCAAGTCGAGATGACGACTTATTCATGCGGATACACATCACTCTAACGAGCTGATAAATGTGAATAAAAACCTTATACACTAGATATAACATAGCTTCGCCACATTACAGGGTAATTACGTCGCCGACTCTCCGTCGTGCCGGTACTAATACAGTACAAACAGTTCGCATCTGCCAAACTCCGATGTTTAATTTATACAAAATAAATTATGACGGAATATCGACGAGGTAATGTGGCGAGGAACTAATAACGAAGTGTAGTAGCGGCCGATACGTTTACGAATATAATATATAAAAATTACCACATACCAGCCGAGTTGTGACATCACATAAATATTTTAAATTATTATAATTTTTTAGGGAATCGTTAGCTTTTTACAATGGCAACATTGTATTCACCGACCACCGGAATGACACAGGACAAGGGCTAAAAAGGCCACTTACCAGAGAGGTTTTTTTATTGTAAAAAAATCCCTATTGACAATAACTATTCAAGGGCCAGTATAATAGACTTTATAGAGAAAAGTCACATGTAACATGTTGTAAATCAAGTAAAAATGACCAATTTAAAATGAGAATTACAGGCATAGATAAATGAATATGTGGCCTTTTTAGTTTTACAAGAATAAGCCAGCGGCAGCGGCACTGTAGACGTATTATTTACACTAGTGACATAATGACACAATGACACTAGTCACTAGCAATATTTGTGACATGAATGATATCATTGTGAGTGACATTAGTGATTTTTTTAAGACTTCCACTCAAACACCATACTGCCAATGTCAAACGATAGGTCCTAGTGACAGTAGTGTCAGTAGATGTCGGATGTGTCGGTAGTGTCGGTAGTGTGATGCCTACAGTCTGCAGCCTACCGCACGCCGGCGGTGCCGAGTCGGTGCGCGGTAGTGGCGGGACGTGGGGTCCGGGCTGACTTGCGACCCACCCCCACCCCCACACCCTCCACCACGTGCTCCTTCTTCAACGCTGATGGAAGACTCTGGAATAATAACATGCAACACTACAGGTTAAATATCATGATTGATTAATCAAATGTTTAGAATGAATCAGCTGTTAGGTCGATGACCTTGATTGCCGATGTCGAATAATGTAAAAACAATATTTAATATTACTAAATTTATATTCTTTGTATGGCTCACAATTATTTATAACAGAGAAATATATAACGAAACGAATACAATAGATGAGCCAACTACGAGCCACCGCAGATAGTTTATAAAATTAGAATATAAGTATAGTATTGAACTGCAGATGTTGGAGTAAATAGTACTAGAGTATGTTGTGTACCTGCGTGGTGTGTTGGTGACGCGGCGGCGGCGGTCGTGGTGGCGGCGGGGTGTAGGTCCGGGTGGTGGGCGGCAGCGGCAGCGGCGCCAGGTCCAGCAGGTCCTCGGCGCGGTGTCGCGGGTGGCGCAGGAGCAGCGCGGCGTGGCACGTGGGGCGGCGGCGGCTGGCGGCGGTGACGGGGCGTGTGTCCAGCGGCGCCGTGTGCAGGGGGCGCAGCTCCCACTGGTCGGCGTCGTCGGAGTAGTGTGCTCGCAGCACGGCTGGCCGCCCGTGCTCGGGCACGAAGCTGTCCGCCACGAGCAAGCGGCGTCTCAGCGCGGCGAGGAGTGCGGCCTGCAGCGAGTCTCGGTCGCGCCGCTCCGTGTCGTGAGCCTCGCGCTGCTCCACCATCTCCTCGCGCAGCCACAGGTACTTCGACACACACTTCTTCAACCTGCACACACACAACTCAGTAGAACCCATGTTCAATATATACTAACACTATAAAAGTGAACAAATTATAGTAGCTAAAGCGACTCTAAGCTATTGGTCACCTCCTCCAGTAGGGTAGTTAACAATAAATGAAAACCTGATAGATTTTTTTATTACAGATTTTAGTCCAATAATATCGCAAATTTAACCACACACATACACTCACGCCTGCAATCCCCGAAGGGGTAGGCAGAGGTGTAACCAATACACCCACTTTTCACCGAATTTCGATCCCATAATGTGATAGTGGGCGAGCCTATCGCCATACCGGGCATAGATTCTAGACTCCGGGCTGATACTGAGGAATTTCTAGATAGAAAAACCCAATATCACTCGCAAATTAAACCAATTTGTTAATTTATGGTTATTTAATATTTTCAAGAAAAAAAATGTAAATAAAGCATTTCTCATGTGACATGAAACACAAATCAGTCATGCATGACGTCACCTTTCGAAACATCTATTAGACGCTGAGCCAAACGTCTATTAGTTTTGCGGACGGTGACGTCACACGAGAGGCCATGACAGTTGATAGAGTTTTGGTGGGAAAAATAAAGTTGGTTTATAAAAATGCAAATTAAAGCTTAAAAAGTTATGGTTGATGTGTATTAATGATAATATTTTAGTAATATAGACCATGAAGAATAAAATATAACGGTTTCCCAAAAAAGGTCAACTATCCTATTTGAGTGATTATTACATACATGTGGGTCACATAACACATTGAGCTACCCAATGTGTTATGAGTGGGGTCCTCACCTCTGTGTCTTGTGGTCGACCTCCTGCTGCAGCGTGGTGAAGGTGTTGGTGACGCTGGCGGTGGTCTCCTCCTCCAGCTCGATTCTCTGCTGCATCTCCACCTCTCTCTTCTTCCGTTCAGCGATCTCCGTGTTCCGCTGCTCCAGTATGATCTGGCTCTCATTCAGATTGTTGATGAGGTCCTTCCCGCCGCCGCCCCCTTGCACTAATCTCTCCTCCAGAGACTTGATCTGAGTCTCCAACTCCTCAGTCTTGTTCTTCTCCTGTTCTATTGTAGACTCGGCCAGTATGTGCTCGTTCTCTATACTAACTGTGTCTTCTTCAACTGTCAAAACAATTGGTTTATTTGATTACAATAGTCATAACTAGTAGTGTACTTAAATCACATAGCAGATAAAGTTTTGGATTTAATCATCAGGTCGAACGAGGTAAGTCTCATCTCACACCATCAGACTGTAATCTGTAATAAGATTTGCTCTATTGAAAACAGAAATACTTCATGCTCATGGAGAGCATTACACTTCTCTAAATGTACAGTTGACAATGCTATCATATGGTTTATAAGTGTTACATTTGTATTCACCACAGCGCCTCAGAATATTCTCTAAGCTAAGAATGCCCTAGATAGAATAGGGTAGTTGACTCGATTTTTTTAATTAATTCAATCAACAAGTTACATTACTTAAAACATATTACCGAAAGAATTTTATGAATCCGTACAAAAGTAAGTAAACTAGACGCCATTCAAACCTGCTGGAAGGGGGTAATTGTCAAATGACAGTAAAAGAATGCATAATATGTACCGTGACGTCACGGTTCTCAGAATCCCCATTACTGTGCCGTTGTGCGAGGGAGATAGCAATATGTTCCCAATACGCAACCATTTTCATATTTGCTCATTCTAATATTTAAAATAAATATTGTGACCGCATTTTTCAAGCATTTTAATTCTGTTTTCGCAAAAGAGTTTCTTTTGCGTATTATATTCGATTGCATATAGAATAATGTACAAAATTAAACACACAAAACTACCCTATTGTACAACCTATCAACATTACAATACAAAGTATTTCTGTCCGGGTCCCATCCTACACCCTACACCCTACAGCGTGTAGTACTCACCGAGTGCATTGTCCAGCGGCTGCAGGTTGGTCCTGGGCTTGGCCGCCTTCCTGGGCTTCTTGTCGAGTGAGAGCGACTTGCGTTGTTCGATGAGGGCGCGCAGTCTCTCGATCTCCGCCTGGTACTCGCGCAGCTTCGCGTCCTTCGGGTCCTCGTTGCGGACCGGCTTGTTCTTTATCGCTGGAAATGTTTTTGCAACGGTTAATAAACTATTTTATATAATCATTACATAATTTAAAATAAAAGTAAAAATAATAGATCTTTTAATCAATCCGTTGGCATATGTAGTATTTACCACACTATGGATCGTTATTACGCCAGTGAAGTGCAAACTATAAACGCAGGTCGTAATGTCATGTTTGGCGGATGCAATATTTCACTTGCTTATTTAAATCAGCAAATATTTTCAATCATATGACCACAACTCCTGCAAATCAGGATCTTTGATGGCACGCATTGGATTGGTGTCTATCTTGGAGAAGACTCTAGGTTAGGGTTGCCAGCCTAAAATTTCAAAAGCTCGGATTTTAAGTTAGAAAATCCAGAACAATTCAGTTTAAAAACAGGACGCGTATTTATTTTAAAACAGGGCGAACATTCCGTAACATAAGGATTGGAAAATAGCGCGCCAATTTTAAAATACAAGACCTTATTAGGGGCCTTTAAGACCTAGGACGCTGTTAAAAAACTACCCAGGACACTGTAAAAACCAGGTCATGTCCTGGGAAAATAGGACGGTTGGCCACTCTACTCTAGGTACACTTAGCTGTACACTTACACTCGTAACGAAATGATAGAATAAGAACATGATAAGGCGTTCCTCACCCTTGGCCCGGTGCGCGTACCGCAGCGTGGTGATCGTCTCCTCATAGTTGTAGGACGCGGGGCCGATGTTGGCGATCATTATCGTCTTACTGTTCCCGCCCAGCGAGTCCTGCAGGATACGAGTCAGCTTCGAGTCCCTGCCGACATCACGTGGAGGTTGGAACACTCATCATATAATAGGCAGATTAAAGAGACACTTTGGAGTATACATACTTATATGTACCATTCAAATCACTGACAAAAATATGAAATATATTTTTAATTAAAAAACAATTCGACGGATTTCTTTTATGACGTAAAAATATTAAATCTTATGTCCGTTAAAAAAACTATAATAATTGATGTATGTGGCTGTATGAACTAGCGATCATTGCTTATAATTCCTATGTGTAAAAAGTAGGGTTCAGATCGGATTAATGTGACAGAGACTATCCCGCCCACACACCCGCCATTGGAACTCCTGTTTAGCCAGGATCGACAATGGCACACATATTTTCGACACCGAGTATTGAAACTCGGCGAGTCTCTGGGAAAACAAATAGAAATATAGTGAGGAGTTGGAAATATAAAGGATTGGAATAATGTGACAAAAAAAAACTAACAAAGACACAAACTCATAGTATTACCTATAAGGTACATGCGGGCTGTTCTCAGCGAGCGCCGAGATGACGTTCCCCAGGGAAGAGAGCGCCTGGTTGATTCGGGACGCCTCCCGCAGCCGCTCGGCTGACGCGTTCGTCTTCGTCTGCCGCTCGCTTCCTGCCAGGTCTACCAGGTTGAGTTTACCCACGCTAAAACAACAAATACAATAATTATATATATACTGTTCTGTATTTCGATCCTCCTGAACTATGTCGCCACTGGTGTGCTTCAACATGTAAGATTTGCCTTCTGATGCATAGGTACGTACAATTTATTGAACTGAACTTTACTGGTGGTAGGATATTCATATCCCCCCGGATATCCCCGTGAACAGGGTGTAAAACCCGCCACAGTGGCACACGCAAGTGTCACGCGTTCCGGGATCAGCCAGTGTATAACCGGTTTTTGTCGGTGGTCTAGAGTTGGGGTACGATGTTTGGCCGTTTTGCGGCCTTCTGAGTACCCTGACACTAGACCCTCGACCGCTTCTTCACCTTCTTGCCAATGGCGTAGTGTAAAGAAGCAGGCCGGCATGATTGTGTTGAGTAACGGGGGATACAGTGTCTCTCGCTACTTCATACTCTAACAGGGACGATTCTGCAGTTACCATCAGGTGCAATGTGGTCACTTTGCCACGTCAGGATAAAAAAAACCACAGCTCAATACATATATGTACTATAAAAAGTATTGTACCCAAGACGCATGTGTTAAAGGAAGAAGTTGAAAGCGCGACAGTATGAGCTATGGGTGAAGAGGCGTCTCTACTATCTAGTAAGTACCTCGACTAAAGGTATACATCACCGATACATCCACATGTATAGAACAGACGTATCCATAGTTGCTGACAGTTCTCTTGAACAACGTACACGTTACAATGTGTAGATTGCATACAGTACAAGAGAAAAATTCAATCTTGATAACATAAAACCACCTTTCTCTTTATTGTTAATATACACAAATGTTATTATGCAATAAAATATTCCGTTTATTTTTATACCAAAAAGTTTTTTAATTCATAAAAAGTACACCGACTTCAATAAAAAACTATTTGCGCGTCCCTATAAAATTTGAGGGTTGCCCTCGATTTTTCTGCGATCCCATCATCAGATCCTGACTAGGTGCCAATGGGACCACCTGGATAGTATACCCTTTTAAACAAAAAAAATAATTTCTCGAATCGGTCCAGGCATCTTCGAATAATCAGGGAACATACATAAAAAAAAGATTCCGACGAATTGAGAACCGCCTCCTTTTTTTGAAGCCGGTTAAAAAGAATATTATTTGAAATTGACTGTATTTATCCCGCGTAATCCAGCCAAACCTTCAACTGCGGTGAAATAAAGAAAAGAACAACTAAGGCGTAAAATCCCTTAAGTGCTAGGGTCAAATCCCTTGAAGTGAAATTATTCGTCTAGAGTCTAGACGGAGGGCGGGCGTCGGCCGCGGTTCGAGAATACCTACTGAAGTACTTTCAGGGTATCATCCGTCCCTTTATCAGTTCAGAATTTGGGATGAATTATTATAGTTGAAAATATTCTAAATATTAATGTTATTCTTGACCTAATATTTAATTGAAATAAAACTAAGTTTACGGATTATATCGCGGTTTATTTTACTTTTTTAACCCGACGTTTCGAAGACTTTACAGCTTTCATGGTCACGGGGGAGACTGAACCGAGTGAAGCCAGCCACAGTCGAACGTGTCCCGGTTGTTTTACCATACATTAGAGGAGTCACTGACAAGATTGGCTATGTACTGAAGCGGGCTTCTATCAAAACTTACTTCAAGCCGCCCAAGAAAATTAGTCAATTTTTACCACCTGTCAAATGTCATGTACCTCTACAGGAACCAGGCATATATAAAATAGATTGCGACTGTGGTCTCTCCTATATAGGTCAAACAAAAAGAAATGTAGGGACCCGCGTAAAAGAACATATAGCTGACGTGAAACACCGACGCTCTACGAAGTCTGCAGTTGCTGAATATTCAGAAAAAGGCTCCAAACATTATCTTCGATTTGATAAACCACAAATCCTTGCCAAAGAACATCGATTCCTACCTAGGATGATTCGCGAGGCTATTGAGATTAAAAATCATCCTAATTTCAATAGAGAAGATGGTTGGAAGCTAGCACCAGCCTGGGATCCAATTATACATTTAATTAAATCGGAACCCAAAAGACCAACTGCTAGACCTCATGACACTGTGAGCTCTTTCTGCGTAGATCGGACCACATCAAAATAAAAATGTAATATCAACTACATGGAGGGTAGAAACATTGCACTACACTTTCGAGATGACATACAACTCAGTCTCTCCCGTGACCATGAAGGCTGTAAAGTCTTCGAAACGTCGGGTTAAAAAAGTAAAATAAAATAAACTTCGTTTGATGGTAAGATGGGCTGGTGGCGGTATAGTTATATATTTGGAGTCGACTGAAACCACGGTACTCAGGTTGGAAACTCAGACATAGTAGCTATGGTGAGTCAGCTCTCGGCAGCAGCAAATGTAACATACACATTGCATATGTTATATCTACTATGACATGACACACAGTCGACATTATATTTATCTGCACTGTAATTACCAATGGACTGCCGTCCCAGATCAAAAAATCTATTATATAAAGTATTTGTTCACATTGCCTTCTATATTTATTGAAAACCCTATAACAATATCAGTTCTATTCTATTAATCGTCATGAAGATTTATGTCCGTCCATCTGCATTTAAGTCCATGTTGCCTTGACAGAGCTAAGACATAAAATCTTCGTAAACAAAATCAAGTCAAGTTCATACCTATATGTATATACTTAGCATTAAGCAGTCGCATAAGGTTATTGTAACGCGATTGTATGGCTTAGTCCTAGAGATTAGAACGTTGTACACAACCTCCCTGGCGTAGCGGGCGAGTAGCCAGCTGTGACACGAGAGGCCGCGCATTCAATCCCCGCACCGAAAAAAAATTCGTGTGATCCACAAATATATTTTTCGGGTGTTGTGGGTATTATGAGACCGTAGTCCCTCATTCTTAATACCCATTAAATCCCAATCACTCGATAGTTATACTGATTAACCATTATTTCATTTCGTTTTGTTGAATGACTTTAAGCGCACGAGGAAGCAAGACAAAACACTATACTATATTTAAATAACGTTTATCAGTAAGGACTTATAAAACATAGCTGTTGTAAGATTAGTGTAGATTGGCATTTATATTGTCATTTGGTACATCGATCTCTGTGCGATGAGTCGTCGCTCCCAGGTCCGTGGTGAGCCCCTCGGATGCGCTAACAACTTCCCTTTTGTACCGGTCACACGCGCGCGCCCGACCGATGCACTTTAGCTTAATAGGGTACTTGACAATTTTTGAAAATTGATGGAAATCGATAGAGGACTCATCACTTATAGCCCCCGTAATATTTTTATTATTGAAATATACTCAATTTATATAAAATCCGTGATTTAATTTTTTCATATACAATTTCGCGCTAAAACGCGTTGTCACGTGACATTATCTCTATGTGTCGTCATCGCACATATACAAACATTCGTGACCGATGTGACACCTAACAACATAACAAATTATTTGCATTTATCTGTTAGTTTTTCCGCAAAAATGAATGAGCCAGCATATAAATATTGTTCAATGCCTTTGTTTGAAAACTCGACACTAAATCCCGATAAATTGTTCATCCATGTGCCAAAATCAAAAGTTTTAAGAAAGAAGTGGCAGATTTCGACTATCAGCCTTTGTAATGCCTTCTTCCATTCTTATAGAAGACTTGAAGACGAAATTAACACGTTTCCACACATCGAAAAATATGTTCTCCTTACAATTTTATTTGTCGTAGGATGCAATGTTTATGTGCGATGTCGTCACGAGCAATGGCGGCCGGTATTGCTACGTTTTTGGCACTGATAGATACAGATTAAAAATTTTAAATTTTAATGACGAAAATAAAATGTTTATAAAAAATTTAAAATAAAAAAATGTATTTAATAAATATGTTTGCCCACTATCCTTTCTCTTAGTGCAGTTTTATATTTTTTGGTTACACCAGTCAAACACCCTATTGGAACGGTGGCATTGTGGGACACTGTTTTATTTATTGCTTCATTGAGGGGAATTGGAATATCAGTGCGATGAACCGCAAGAGAGTTCCAAAGTCGATCAACAGCGTGGGGCGATATTATTGCTTTACTTAAGCCGGTAAAGTGGTTTACTGGACCTGACAGTGGATTACAGTAGGTATAAATTCAGGCACATTGGCCCGATGGTCAACGGGCTAAGTTTTTTTTGTTCTGGCATGGCAAAGTGACCACATGCATTTGATGGTAAGTGCAGCGCCACCCAGTTAGAGTATCAAGTAGCGAGAAACAATATATCCCTCTCTCCAACACAATCATGCCGGCCTGACGTGTAGCTTCTTCACACTACGCCTAAAGGACCCAGGATCATAGACAAAAGGCAACACGGTGAAGTGCGGAGAAAGGAGCTCACAACCAATACCAATACAGTATTAATTGTATTTATACATATAGTGAAGTGTAAATATTCTAAACGTCTTTCTAAAGCCAACGTAGTTCTTGTCCTTTCTTCTGTAGTGAAACTGCATTCCTAACTGTCCCGGGCGTACAGTAAAAAAGATTAACGTATTCTAATACATAACAATTTATACATTATATTTTGATTCAAAATATAATGTCGACTAAAAACAGACATTGTATCTGACGATGTGATGATTAGCGAAATAATGCGTTGCGTTTGCAGCTTGCGTTGGTTATTATTTATATATTATTAATGTCTTCGTTTATTGATGGTTTTCGTGGATGGCATTACAAAACACGCTCGGCCACTCAAATTTGAATATAGTTCACAAAATTAAGTTCTGCGAGGCCTGATGGAGTGTGTCATTTAAGATTAGAGAAGCTTTATCACAACTGTACGAATGATGCGTGAGATCTAACGTTCAATGGTTTTTATACGTCTGGTCCAAACAATTGACATGCGGGTCCTGCGTGGGCGTGGTGTAGCCGACCCGCGGGACACTCGGTAAACTAATTCAGTACTACATTATAAATGCCTTATTCATAAACACAATTATTCACTGGCCTGACGACTAGATGTAAACTTGCTACCGAAGCTGATTAGGACAACTGTATTGGATTGAAGAAATGTTTTGTGTACTGTAACTGACTGTGAGAATTTCAATATGAGAAACACGTGGGTTAGTTTATCATGATTAAAGCGACCGTTAAGCTACAATGACGTCACTGTTTCGATATCCAGATGGGAACATAATTATAATATCAAATAATATATGTCCGTATTCCAGAAACCGCGTTGACGATCTCAGCAGTCACATAGTAACTAGGTCACACTAGATCAAGTCTGTATCGTTGGTAAGAAGAACTACAAGAGTACAGTCCCATAACAGCCTGACCTGAACACGTGTCTTGTAGGACCGTAGTCTTTCATAGTATTTATGCTCATAAACATTTTTCTTGATGAGTCGAACCCGCGGCATATCGTTTGACAGCCGGCTACTTACCCGGTGCGCCACAAGGCTCTATTGCCAAGTTGAAATACAGTAGATTGGCAACTAACAACTTTAATGAACGACTTCTGACTCGTAAGTCCTTACTGACTCTTTGTTTATTGATGATGGTAAAAATCACTGCCGCCGATAGACTTCTGCAATGCCAGGGCACAGCAACGCCGCTGCCTACTCTACAATCATATTGTACAGTTGTATTTGTAATGTATGCGTGTAATTATGTTGTGAGTACAGTTAGATCCGATGACACACGGTGGATCGGTCGCGACTCGCGGGCCCACACCAGTACAATGACAGTGAGTTACCGTGGTTATTGTCGAGTGCGAACACCTCATTACGTACCCACCAACGCGTTATTACTATACCGATATAATAGTATTAAACGGTTAGTTTTTGCGCATTGTCTGAGTATTTAAACCTTATTAAATACTAGCTGTTTCCCGCGACTTCGTTCGCGTGGAAATTTTGATATGCACGTGTAAAAGATGACAGCCTGATCAATAACGTCGTAGGTTTAAAAAATAATATGTGTTTATACTTTTCAGAGAATATGATATCATCATATCAATATCATGGAGCGACTGATAAACAGCCAATTAGTTCGCTACCTAGAGGATCACTCGTTGATCAATGACCGCCAATACGGTTTCCGTCATAACCGATCAACGGGTGATCTTCTAGCGTTCGTATTACATCACTGGGGGGAGGTGATTGACAAGCATGGCGAGGCTCTGGCTGTGAGTCTCGACATAGCCAAGGCGTTTGATAGGGTCTGGCATCGTGGCCTTCTCTCCAAGCTCCCGGCATACGGTCTGCCCGACAACCTGTGCAAGTGGATTTCCGGCTTTCTGCATGAGCGTAGAATGCGTGTCCTCGTTGATGGACACGCTTCGCAGCTCATGTCAGTAAATGCCGGAGTACCACAAGGTTCTGTGATTTCGCCCACCTTGTTTCTTCTGCATATCAATGATATGTTGTCGCTTGGCAACATTCATTGCTATGCAGACGACAGCACGGTTCATGGGCGTTATAGCAGCAAGCCTCCTGGTTGCCGGGCGGATACTGAGAGGAGACGAGAGGATCTTGTCGTTGAGCTCAACCAGACCTTGGATCTCATCTCATCATGGGGTACCAGGAATCGGGTTGAGTTTAATGCCAAGAAAACCCAGGTGTGCGCGTTCTCGTGCAAGAAGTCTCCGTTTTCTCCAATCCCCGTTCTTCAGGGTGTTCCACTCGCAATGCGGAATGACCTTAGTGTCCTAGGTATGGATATCCGCTGCGATCTTAATCCAAGGAGTCACATCGAGGGCGTAATATCCGCCACTTCACGCAGGGTCGGAATCCTGAACAGGGTGCGGCGGTTTTTCACGCCTGGTCAGCTCTACCGCTTATATAAAGCGCAGGTGCGGCCGGGAATGGAATACTGCTCGCACCTCTGGGACGGTTCCGCAAGGTACCTTCTCGATGCCTTGGATGGGTTGCAGCGGCGGGCCATCCGCATTGTGAATGATGCAGACGTGAGTAACAGCCTGGAGCCGCTACAGCTGCGTAGGGATATTTCCTCGCTTAGCGTGTTCTACCGTCTGTATCATGGCGAATGCTCTGAAGAATTGTTTGATCTTATCCCATCCTCTCCCTTCCATACCAGAACCACGCGTACTGGCTTGCGGAGCCACAGCTTCGTGGTGTCTACTACCCCGGCCCGAACCAAGAGGTTCGCAAACTCGTATTTTTGCCGCACCATCAAGCTGTGGAACAGTTTGCCAGCTACCGTGTTCCCTCCTTCCTATGATCCTGGGTCCTTTAGGCGTAATGTGAAGAAGCTAAACAGCAGGCCGGCATGATTGTGTTGAGTAGCGGGGGATAGACTGTCTCTCGCTACTTGATACTCTATCTGGACGGCACTGCGCTTACCATCAGGTGCAGTGTGGTCACTTTGCCGCGCCAGAATAAAAAAAAAAAAAAAAAAAAAAAAAAAATATTTTTCGTTACTGTGTAAATTGGCCAAGACTTCTTGAGAAAATGGGCTAAAACCCTATTTCACAAAACATTAAAGAAATTCTTTTTAAATACACGGATCTGTAGAATCCAATTGTTACTCTATCCCAAAGCAACCATGCATTTTTTCGGGATCGACTTAGCTCTGTGAAAAACAAAAACAACTATCCCAAGGATACCGTAAATTTTTCCAGTATAAAATGTAGCCTATGTGTTATTCCAGACTATAAACTATCTCTGTGCTAAAATTCAACCAGATCCATTCAGCCGCGATTGAGTAACAAACATCCATCCAGCCATCCATCCATCCAAACATTCGCATTTATAATATTAGTAGGATAGTACTAAGAGCAAGATCGATCGGTAGCTCATTCACGAGAAAGTTCTCATAGAACCAGGTAACAGCAACGTTTGACTGCATTTTGGAATCGAAAATATAAATACATATTGTGATAGCCCGATATGGAGATCTAGAACCTCACAAGTTCATCTGCCTGAGTATGTTACCAAGACCAATGAGGCGACACAGCGTAAACACCATATTATACAATATTTCAATATATCATATTACACAAGTAATCAACGTATTTCTGCGAGCCTAACATAATAAATGATGACATACATGAAACTTATTATTGTCGGCAGTCGCTTTTCTATCTAACCCTATTATTATAATAATATGAAGTTTGCGATACAATTCGCTCGCGATATAATTGGGTCGGTACAGATGGCCGCACGTGGAGACTAGACCACGTGTACCAGGTGTTCACTATAAATCAGAGCAGAGAAGCCGAGCTGATTATGTGCTGAATTCCAAATGCGAATATTGGGAGTTTTTGGTTCAGCCGTACCCAACTTACAATTAGGCACTTGGTATTTCATTTCTATGTTCTCTCTTCTAGGCGCAACACACTCTTTTTTCAGATAGTTCATTACTGCTTAACATTAATACTTCTAAGCTCCGGGAAAGGTAGAGTTATGTCTTACTCACAAGTTGTCATGCAAACGACTCTTAAATTGGAACAAAAGCCTCATTTCCCATACCAACATACCGGGCAAAATTCCGCCTATGTCGCCTTCATCAACATATTACGTAAGTAAGATCTTCATCTGGAGTAAGCCCAGAATCCAACTTTTAGTTAGCCACCAAATCTAGTACGCCAACCGAGTATCCAATTCTCCAGTAGTACAAAGTGTCGAGTGCTGAATTAGTCACAGACTGACGTCAGTATGTGATATGTGACACCTTCGCACGCTGCACCGCCCGTATCGCCTTACACATTATACTCAAGTCGTAACTTTATTTTACTAAACACACAATATGCAACGGCGAAATATTTCAAAGAAAATACGGCTTAAACCAGAAGAACAATGTGGACGTGGAAAGAGCGCGTGGAATATAATATAACCTTATTTATAATATAACCTATCGAAATAAGCACTTGTTAGAACCGAACGACAGTAATAAAGAGTAGCATAACTCATGAGTGAGCAACATCTTATTAATTTTCGGTATTGTTTACATCCAACAGTCACACACATTGACCTAACCCCACACTAGGTCAAACCTACGAGGAAAGGAAAATCAGAACTACGAGGAATTACTTTTTTTTTCTTTATCCTGGCACGGCAAAATGACCACACTGCACCTGATGGTAAGCGCAATGTCAGTCCAATAAGAATATCGGGTAGTGAAAGACAATCTATCCCCCGCGACACAGAGAGGATCTGAACGAGAGGCCGAGCTACGCCAGTGTGCTCACTGGACCACCGAGGCCAAGACCTGAGCAGAAGGCTCTGCATTCTGTCGTCGTTGCCTCGGTGAACCAGAACGAGACTGGCGAGCAGGTCTTCGAACAGATAAGAAAGTCTGTTAACGCCAAGGAAGAAGGGATAAAAATTGATAGGATAAGGAAGGCCAAGGATCGTAAGGTTATCTTAGGGTGTAACACGAAGGAAGAACTGGACAAAGTAAAAGAAAGGATAAAGAAGGGGGGAGGACGACTCACAGTAGAGGATGTCCGTAACAAGGACCCTCTAGTGATCTTGAGAAACGTCCTCAACTACAACTCTGATGAAGAGATCCTCAGCGCACTCAGAACGCAAAATAGCCACCTGTTTGGGGATGTGAGCGGGGAGAACGCCCGGGTCTCCGTGAAATACCGGAGAGGTGCGAGGAACGCGCTCACATCGCACATTGTGCTGCAAGTCTCTCCAGAGTTGTGGAAGAGACTCACCCAACACGGGATGGCGCACATAGACGTCCAGCGAGTCAAGGTGGAGGATCAATCCCCTCTGGTTCAGTGTTCGCGCTGCCTCGGATACGGCCACGGGAGGCGGTTCTGCGGGGAACGGGATGACGCGTGCAGTCACTGCGGGGGTGCGCACCTTAAAAAGGATTGCGCCAAAATGGTTGCGCAAGCACCCCCGACGTGCTGCAACTGCGTCAAGGCCGGTCTCAGCAGAGCCGACCATAATGCTTTTAGCAGCGAATGTCCGGTGAGGAGGAAGTGGGATGCCCTGGCGAGAACGGCGGTGGCGTATTGCTGAGGTTGTTCCCAGGTTAAGTGAGCATCATGATCCCCCAGAAGGAGCACGGCCACTGCTCGTGGCTCAGGCAAACCTCCAGAGGAAGCAGCTTGCTACTCAGGAGCTTATGCTGGAGGCCGCGAGCAGAAAAATGGTGTTCGCTCTACTCCAGGAGCCGTACGTGGGGGCTCGCGGTAGGGTTAGGGACTACGGCGGCACAAGGATTTTCCAGTATACGGGCATGGACAATACCACAGTAAAGTCGGCTATTGTGGTATTTGACGAGAACACCAAAGTCACGCCATGTCCGGAATTCACCACGCCCAACATCTCAGTGGTGAAAATCTATGCTGGGAACCGAGAGGTCGCTGTGGTCTCTCTCTACTTCGAGCCGGATAAACCCATAGGGCCATACCTGGAACAACTGGGGAGAATTGTTAGCGAGCTAGGTCCCACCAACATACTCATCGGCGGAGATTTCAACGCTAAGAGCATGTGGTGGGGTAGTGCGGTCACTGACCGGAGGGGTGAGGATCTCGCGGAAGCCATAGGCGAGTGGGGTCTCCAGGTGCTCAACGACGGTGACGTAGACGTAGGAGGATTACACACACGTTAAGTCGTACAGACCGATAGGCTTGTTGCCAGTGTTGGGGAAGATTCTGGAGAAGATGGTGGTGGGAAGAGTAAAGTGGCATCTACTACCTAGGATGAGTACTCGACAGTTTGGCTTTATGCCCCAAAGAGGCACGGAAGACTCCCTCTATACCCTGGTCAACTACATCCGCGACCGTATAAGTGAGAAGAAGATTGTTACAGTAATCTCACTGGATATAGAGGGAGCCTTCGACAGTGCCTGGTGGCCAGCTATCAGAGTCAGACTGTTTGAGGAAGGTTGTCCGAAAAATCTACGACGGATAGTGGATAGCTACTTTGAGAGCCGAAAAGTAAGGGTTCGCTACGCCGGGGTAGAACACGAGAGGGGGACCACCAAGGGATGCGTTCAGGGATCCATTGGTGGGCCCATCATGTGGAACCTGCTCCTTGACCCATTGCTAAAGGAGCTTGCGAAACGGGGTGACTATTGCCAAGCCTTTGCCGATGACGTTGTTTTAGTATTTCATGGCGACGAAACGTTGAAGATACAGAGACAGGCCAACGATGCATTAGCGTATGTGCAGGATTGGGGAGTCAGAAACAAGCTCAAATTCGCTCCCCAGAAGACGAAGGCTATGGTCGTAACGCGACGACTTAAGTACGACTCACCAATCCTGCGCATGGGCGGCACGGACATAGGCCTGTCGAAAGAAATTAAAATACTGGGTTTGACTGTGGATGACAAATTAACTTTCAACACGCACGTTTCGGAAGTCTGTAGGAAAGCCATAGGCTTCTACAGACGGTTGGCCACCGCTGCAAAGGTGCAGTGGGGGCTGGGACCTGAAGTGGTGAAAACGTTGTACACGGCAGTCGTTGAACCTACGATATTATATGCGGCCAGTACATGGGCGCCTGCGAGCAAAAAGATAGGCATCACAAAGAAGCTTGCAGCGGTTCAACGAGGTTTTGCACAGAAGATGGTGAAGGGCTACAGGACAGTTTCGCTAAACTCGGCCCTACTGCTTGCTGGGATCCTCCCGCTAGACATTCGTGTCCGAGAAGCGGCGCTTCTTTATGAAGTGAAAAAAGGACATACTCGGCGAGTGGTGGGGGACCGGGATGTGGAAAGTCCTGTGCCTTTCGCCAACTTACGACATCCAGCTGGACGCAGAGCATTGAAATTCCAATGCGTGGTGAACGATGCAGAACTGAACCTACAGGCTGCAAACACCGTCAAGGTGTTCACGGACGGCAGCAAGATTGGTGGCCAAGTCGGTGCATCGGTGTCCTTATGGGACGGCGATGCCGAAACGAAAGCCACCAAACTAAAGCTGGAATCGTTCTGTACCGTTTACCAGGCGGAATTGTTGGCTCTGCAAAAGGCGGTGCAAATGGCCCTGAGACACGAAAAACACCAATACAGCATTTTCTGTGACTCGCGAGCTGCGCTTGAGTCGGTCGCGAGCGGAGTTTCCCTCCATCCCATTGCATTTGGCATTAACAATTTATTATGTGAGACCGTTACGTGCGGAAAAACCGTTAACCTCTTTTGGGTGAAGGCGCACGTGGGGTGTGTGGGAAATGAGCGCGCAGACGAACTCGCAAAGGCTGCAGCCACTACGCTGAAGCGGAAGCCCGATTATGACCGATGCCCCATCTCATTCGTCAAGCGATACATCCGTCAGGAGTCGATTGGCGAATGGAATGAGCGCTACAGGGCTGGAGTAACAGCGTCGGTTACGAAGCTGTTTTTCCCAGACGCAAGTAGAGCTTACAGCGTAATTAGGAAGATGTCTGTGGACCCGGTCCTCACGCAAGTGTTCACGGGGCACGGGGGATTTTCTGAGTACTTGAATCGCTTCAAGTGCAAGGAGAGCCCCTCGTGCATCTGTGACCCGGAGGTAAAGGAGGACGTAGTACACGTGTTGACCGAATGCCCGGTATATCTGTATCAGCGCATGAAATTTGAAACAGAGTGTAACGTGAAAATTTGTAAAGATAACTTTTGCGATATACTGGAGACCGGTGACATAAGAGCGAAATTTTTAGTATACTGTAGGGATATAGCACGTAAATGTATTGAAAGAAATAAATAGAAAAGGGCGGCTATGCAATATTATATGTTATAATATGAACTTAGCCGCCAAGGAGTGTGTTTTACTGTGTATTTTAATGAGAATGACGTGCTATATTAGGATTTTATTTTGAAATGTATTATATTTAACGAACCTATGTGTATACATGTAAAGCGTCGTATGACTGTGGACTGCTTTATACACATAGGCGATTTTACAGTGTCGTGTAGTTGTCGGACAAAATGTTGTAATATTTAGAGATTTTTTAGAATCAGTAAATTTTTGTTGTAAATATTTTTGGTGAACACCTTAGTCGTTTTTATCTAGCATTATCTTTTAATAAAAGTATGTAATTCAAATAGGTGTTTACAAATCTCTGACTAAATATCAGAGGGAGCAGAGGGGGGTGTTCCCCCCCACAAAAAAAAAAAAAAAAAAATCTATCCCCCGCTACTCAACACAATCATGCCGGCCTACTTCTTCACACTACGCCATTGGCAAGAAGGTGAAGTCGAGGGTCTAGTGTCAGTGTACTCAGAAGGCCACTAAACCGCTAAACAACGAACTACAATTCTAGACCCCCGACAAAAACCGGATGTACATTGCGTGATCCCGGAACGCGACACACTTGCGTATGCCACTATGGCGAGTTTTACACCCTGTGTATGGTAGTCGCTATTCGGGCGGATATGAGTATTCTACCACCAGCAAACTACTTCACAACACCCGACCAGAAACAAATTTTATTTGATTTAAAATAAACTGTGGGCTCGCTGCGAGGATTGAACAAACGCCAATAAGTCATTCCCATAAACAGTAAAATATGTGCGAATCACTTCCTATTAAATCTTTACATTAAAAGTGTCATATTCACAAAAAAATTTATAAATTAAGTACATGAACATTATTGTTGTTATTTCTTATGGGAACTACTCTTTAATAGCACTAGTATCAAATGGACACGGGTCAGGTGTCGTTCACGTGACTACACTGCAACAGAAGTCAAGTATATCACACACAACCAAACGTATGATATTTATATAGAAATATCGGATTATATATGGGAAGCTAAAGTTTCGATAAATTCATGAGGGAGAAGAATATTCGCATATGTCCCGTCGCCCGTCAGAAAACTAAGCAGTCACAACAGAATAGTGAGTATTTACTACATGTTAATTTGTCACATACATTACCATAATATACATACATATACAGTACGCCTGTAATCCCCAAAGGGGTAGACAGAGGTGTAACCAGTACACCCATTTTTTGTCGATTTTATTACGGTCCTATAAATAGGGGGCGAGCCTATAACCTCCATAACCGGCTCAATTCCAGACTCCGGGCTAATATTGAGTATTTCTAAATAGAAAAACCCAATATAACTTTACCCGACCCGGGGATCGAACCTCACCACAGCAGTCGTAACGCATGCGCTATTACGTCTGCGCCACCGAGGCAGTCACCAGGTACCATTAACCATAGCATAGGCAGCTTAAATTCGTGACAAATCTGTCAATGCACTAGATTCCGGCACCGTGGGAAGAATTCTATGTTAACAGAGAATCAAGTGTGCAACGGAGTAGTGATAAGGCACGTACCTAACTGCAATCATATACAGAAGGCACACGTTCGAACATATACCTTACTAGCTGTTGCTCGCGGCTCCGCCCGCGTGGAGGTCATGTTTGGGAGAAAAAGTATACAATACAAAATACCAATATTCATGTGTTTAACTTAAAAATGATTTTCATACAAACTTTCATTCCCTATTTTACCCCCTTAGGGGCGGAATTACCAAAAATCCTGAAACATATATTTTTTATATTTAACTAAAATGCCATATACTAATTTTCATGAATTTAACTTCAAAAATGACGGATTTTCATACAAATTTTCATCCCCTATTTTACCCCCTTAGGGGTGGTATTTCCAAAAACCCTTCCTTAGTGGATGCCTACGTGATAAAAGGTACCTACTGTCAAAATTTCAAGTCTCTAACCCTAGCCGTTTAGGCTGTGCGTTGATCGATCAGTCAGTCAGTCAGCTTCTTCTTTTATAAATACAGATAATGGAGGTTTTATGATACGTCATACGAATATGCTACTAAAAATATGGGACAAAAATTTAAAATGGTGCAGAAATTTACCTAATGACCTCGATTATCATAGGATAAAGATAATCTCAATTATTCAAAGCCTCGCTCAGGTTCAAGGCTAGACATAATATAAATGCTGATACTATCGATTTTGACGTCAAGGAGAAAAGTTTTGCAGAGAGCATAGAGAATAATATTACCATTCTCATTCTCAAAGAAGACGTAAATTCTGGGCATGTCCTGCTTCAACGATTCATTAACCCAAATGGTAGCGAGGTTGTTTATGACGTGTGTTGACATCACTGACGTCACAGAAGCTAGTCCTATTGTATTCATCTATCTGTTTGTGACAAGAAGGCAAAGGCCCGAACAACAAGCCCGTATAAAGCAGCGCCAGCAACATCATTTATCTACATTATATAATGCACGGTATGACGTGTTGATAGCACACATTGTGAAGGGTGGTGTGTCCCATAATCTTGATACATGCAGAAGTACAGGCGATGGAGGACAACGCAACGAATACTTTGTAAGGTACGACAATGTAAAGTTCATTAAAAAATGGCAATGACAAAAATGAGTATTTTTTGCCATTATGATTATAATATAAGTTAGAACGGTAGGCTGCGGCTTTGCTGTGCCCTGGCATTGCAGAAGTCTATGAACGGCGATGTCTACTTACCATCAGGGGCCCGCCTGCTCGTCTGTCTATCCAGGCAGTAAAAATACAAGGTTAGGTTTCATAAATTCGCTAAAGCCTTCTGAGCTTTTATATCTATCAAAATAAGTACACCCAACATTCACACACATAGTTCTGACCCCACACTAGGTCGAACCTATATCGTGGGTATCAAGAACTACGAGGTACTACGGTCCGATAACACCCAGACCCGAAACAAACATCTGTCTGTCACACAAATATTTGTCTCGGTGCGGGAATCGAACCCACGGCCTCTCGTGTCACAGCCGGCTACTCGCCCTCTGCGCCATGGAGGCTGTCAAAATACTTAAGTTAAAACAATTGTCTGTCGAGGTCTGGGTGTTTTGAAACTGTACTCCCTCGTAGATCTTGGTACAGGTTTTATACGATTCTACGATACAGTTTTTACCTATTGTGGGGTCAGAAATATGTGTGTGACTGTTGGGTGTATTTTTTTATTATTATTATTGAGGGTTACATACATGGCTGCATGGCGCAGACACGAGTGACAGATTGTAGAACAATATGACATTAAATCGCTGTGTCAAACTGCGCTACGTCACGAGGTGCAAGTCTCTTGCTACGTGTGTACTTGTGCCCACTGACCAGTATTGCGTGTGAACTGTGACGCACGTGCGCCGACATGCGACTGTACACGTATGTACATGCGGCGCGGCGCAAGCAGCGGGCGACCGACGCAACACATGTACTATTGTAATTACGGTACCCAGTGCGGACTATTAATTGATGTGTATTGTTATTTATGAAGGAACTTCCTGTCACTCTATATTGGACATGGCGCTAACAGTGTGCGGATTGCACTGATGGTAGCTAGGATGTGAGGATAATATTTTTTGTACTGACTTGTCAAAAGAGCTAATTAATTACATCAATGGTCAATAAACAATTCTATTTTCATTATTAAAAAAGTGTATCCTAGTTAATTTTAATGTTAGTATCGTGATAATAGTATTTAATATGATCAGTCGAGTACGGACAAATTACTATTTAAAAATATAATACATACATATACACTCAAGCCTGTAATACCCGAAGGGGTAGGCAGAAGTGTAAACAGTATACCTACATTTCGCCGAATTCATTTCGGTCTCATAATGTGATAGGGGGCGAGCCTATCGCCATATCGGGCACAAATTCCAGACTCCGGGCTAATATTGAGAATTTCTTAATAGAAAAATCCAATAAACCAAACTTCACGACCCGGGGATCGAACCCGGTGCTGGTGGTAGGATATCATATCCGCCCGAATAGCGACCACCGTACACAGGGTGTAAAACTCGCCATAGTGGCACACGCAAGTGTGTCGCGTTCCGGGATCAGCCAGAGTACATCCGGTTTTTATCGGGGGTCTGGAGTTGGGGTACGCTGTTTGGCTATTTTGCGGCCTTCTGAGTACTCTGACACCAGACCCTCGACTGCTTCTTCACTTTCTTGCCCATGGCGTAGTGTGAAGAAGCAGGCCGGCATGATTGTGTTGAGTAGTGGGGGATAGATTATTTCTCGCTACTCGATACTCTAATTGGACGACACTGCGCTTACCATCAGGTGCAATGTGGTCACTTCGCGTGCCTTGATAAAAAAAATAGAACCCGAGACCTCAGCAGAGCAGTCGTGACGCATGCGCAATTACAACTGCGCCTGCAAACAAATATCAACTAAAAAGTCAATAATGATTACAATAAAACACCTTTCTGTTTACATACACTTATATTATGAATGTAAAACGTATTTTTCACACATTAGCAGACGCACGAGTGTGAACGGTACTTTCACTGATTTACAGGACACGCGGCGCGCCGCACCGCCGCGGTGTCAATATTGACACGAGACGGAAGAAAGTACAAGTACCCACAGGCTGTTCTTATTGTACACGCGGTAGTGTTCAGGACAGATTTGTGGGAAATTTTATATTTAAGTAAAATATCTATATTGTAACTTATATATGCAGCAATAACCTAATTGAGAGTCATGGCAATAGATTTTGTAAATTGATAGATATTGTTTTTCACAATATTACAATAAAGCAACCTTTTTAACATACACTGATCTACTCTCAATAACATTATATATTAGGCCAGAGTCGGGGGACTAAGGCCTAACCCCTCTCATTAGTAGAGGAGGCCCGTGCCCAGCAGTACGACAATGTTTAATACAGGGTTAGTATATTTTTAGTATTCAATTTAAATTGTATTTTTAATTAATTGTATGTAATCTGTATGTTGTAACCAGTTTTCGAAAAGAACAAGGCAAGAGTTTCTGGTCCGTTCTTATCTAGCAAAACTGAATTCGACAGAGCAAAAAAAATTGACTGAATTTAAATACTTACATATAATAAATATTTTGAATTTGAATTGGGACTAGCACGTACTCGAAAACCACCCAAACTTACTATTGTTAATTAATGAAAATTTGAATATTTGATAATTAGCCATAAGAATTTCAGAGATAGTAAGGTCTAACCATCCAGCTTTAAGCTATCGTATAAGACTTAGGTCTAAAACCGATCTCATAATTACAGGATGCACGTGTCCATCAGCGAGCAGCGTACAATACGGAGCTAATATTACATTATTACTATAATGATCTACAACTCTGTGGCTGCAGGGTACTAAATCACATATCAATTACATCAAAAAATCTTTTCCAATCATTGCCAAAATTTACGTTCAGATTTAATGTCGTGTAACAAATTCCCCTTCATACTGCAATTTGAATAAATATATTTCTATTGTGCGAGCCTCAGGCCTGCATGCACATCGCAACAGTAACTCAGTAACAGTTAACATACTGGCGCATAGATAGTGAGTAGTGAACGACGGTGTGTATGCGGCTGTATCGATGCCGGTGTTCAAACAAACACAACGAGCAAACATTTGCACAACACGACTCGTGTTCAACGGGGTATCAAAATAAACTACTCATTTTTTTATAAAAAAAAGTCGCCTCAATCCTCTCTCTTAGGTTAGCTGCAAAGTTTTGGGTCACATCCAAGGTCAGCCAATCCCAATTTGTGTCTTCAATTCTAAAAAGACACATCGGGATTGGAAATTTGTTCTAATGTTGCGACAGGCTCTTCACCTATCACAATGGGACGGAAATAAGCTCCGCGAAATGTGGATAAGAGTGGATGTGGATCTCTACCTACCCTTCGGGGATATATGAGTGTACTAATGTTGAATAATTATAACGACTATTAGAAAGACAAATCTGAATCTGATTTATTTATAAAAGAAGAAACTGACTGACTGACATATCAACGCACAGTCTGGGGTTAGACTTGACATTTTGACAGTAGGTACCTTTTGTGACGTAGACATCCACTAAGGAGTTTTTGAAAATACCACCTAAGGGGGTAAAATAGGGGGTGAAAGTTTGTATGAAAATCCGTAATTTTTTAAAATTAAATTTATGAAAATGAGTGTTTAGCCTTTTAGTTAAAAATAATAAAATATTTTAGGATTTTTGGAAATTCCACCGCTAGAGGGGTAAAATAGGGGATAAAAGTTTGTATGAAAATAGAAAGAAAATAATTTTATTACTGGATTCTTGTAACTTATTTACTACGTACATAATAAATATAAATAAATACTTCATTTTTGAAGTTAAACGCATGAAAATTTGTATTTTGTATTGTATACTTTTTCTCACAATCATGACCTCCACGCGGGCAGAGCCACGAGCAAGTTAATAATAAGTAAATATGTTGTTATCGTTAAACAGACGATTTCGTGTTTATCTTGCGGTTGGCGGAACTAAGGTGTTCCATAGCTGTTGTTCACACGTAGTCGCGAATATTGTCCTTAACAGGGTACAGACGAGCGTGATGCGGTCGCGGTGAGGGAACACGGCACAGGAAGCGTTCACAAATTATCACCGCGCTGTTAAACTACATGCGCTAACGTTACCTCATTAGTCGCGAGGACGTACCGAACTGACCGTCATCAATGTGATAATGAAACATATAAATGTATCGTAAATAACTGACGCTTTCACAGAACAATTTATTCATATCATTCTCGAGTATATTATTAAGGTAGCAGTCAGAATGTATAGACCTTACTCATTAAGAACGGATGGGAAGAACTACACAAATGATCTATTTGCTATGCGTATATTTTTGTATATTTGATTGGTCCTTTTTGATGCTAAACCAAAACGAACCAATCACGCATTGGACAACATAATATAATTACATACAATGATAGTATGATAATTAATAATAGTATAATAGAATTTCGAACAATATGATCAGATAATACATACATACATGTACGTCTGTAAACACTGAAGGGGTAGGCAGAGGTGTAACCAATATACCTAATTTTCGTCGAATTTATTACGGTCCTATATGTGAGAGGGGGAGAGCCTATCGCCATACTGGATACAATTCCAGAATCCGGGCTATATTTCTAAATAGAAAACCCAATATCACTTTATCCAACCCGAGGATCGAAACCCGAGACCTCAGCACAACAGTCGTAACCCATGGGCAACTACCGAGGCCAGGCATTCATAATATAATTGTTCTTGACAATAATTTAAGTATTCTTTAAAAGATGTCTCAGAATATTATTTTTCCTTCAAAGGCGGCATTAGTATAATAAAAGTCATAAAACAATATGACTGCAAATAAATGATTATGGATATATTTATTTACACCGGTTTACGGTAATCAGTTGATGATGTCTTCGATTATATACCTATCGGCTATCAATAACAGCACGATTATGTGTCTGAGTGTGTGTGAGGTGTGAATGGTAATGAGGCGAAATCATTCGATCAGGGCAATCGACTTGATAGCCATTTTACGTTTCAATTTTAAAACTGCAAATTGGATTTGCTTTAATATTTAAAACATGGATATAAAAACATTCATTTAGTGCAACTTCATAGCTGTGTTATATGAATTAATAAACCATATATAACTTTGCCTAGCAATTAATTTATTGTCGTGTAATTTTTGTTTGATCACAGCTACTAAACAAACAAACAGTATAGGTCCCTCTATTGGACTTAGATCTCTTCTATGTCTCTTCTATTCCGGATATCGGATGTCCCTTCTCCCTCCCTAATTTAGTCCTCGAGGTGGTCAAGCCATATTTGAAATAAACAAATTTTACGGATTATATCGTGGTTTATTTTACTTTTTACCCTGACGCACGTTTCGAAGGTTTACAGCCTTCATGGTCACGGGGCAGACTGACTTGTATGTCGTCCCAAAAGTATATGGTAATGTTTCTACCCTTGATTTAATTTTTTTATTTGGTTTCATTTTTATTTCTATGTGTAATACTTGCGTAAACATAAGAAACCATTATGCCAACTATTCAAGTATATTTCAGGGTTTTATGAGAAGTGATGACCCCATACGTGAACTACTACCGTAAACTATAAACTTATTAAACTAATTTCCCCGCCCTGTGCAGTAATCAATACCGCGGTATTACAAAGCTAAATGCAACCTTCAGTAGCCCGCGCCAATCATGAACACAATCGCACAGTTATCAAACGCTATCGATTTTATGGCGCCTTATGTAACTGCGTGTGAAAATAGAAACCTTAATAAACGGTTTGTTTGTAGGTATGTACACACAGCAAACATTATTTAACATCAGCAGCGATTTGGAAACCAATGGCGCACACAACACGCGCGTATAAATGTTAAGCGTTTCGTAAATGTATGCAATCGATCTTTAGTCTCCCAATTCAATCTAATTAAGCATCTGAATGAAGGAAAAATAACATTGATAACCGTCTCCACAAGAAATTAACAATGCATTGCACTAACCATACCTAAATGTATACGGTATCTTGATAATATGAGGAAAAATAGTTTAGTAATTTCCCAGTCAAACTCTGACTTATAAAATTCAGTGCAAACGGACATAAGTATTTTATAGTAATAAGTAAATAACAAACAGATAGATTCAGTAAACACTTAAATAATCATAGACGTTATAATGAGAAATCAATAATATTTGAATAAGAACAATGTCAACGCGAACGAGAAAAAATCAAGGATCGTCAATATTGACCTCAGAAACGCGAAGTTTGCTCACGTTCTCATTAAACGTTAACAAATACTAAAACGTGATATTCAATATTAGTTGATTAAATATAACTTTGAGAAGAACATAACATAAACCAAGCTATCAGATACCTACAATTATGAAATAAAGGGTATAAATCAATAAGAACCACCACGCCTAGTGTCATTAGAGCATTGCTATAACCACCCTCGTGTGGTGGTACAGAGCTTGATATAAAACAGACAGTCTTGGATTTTGAAAGATGTTGTTTGCCCACCTATGTACCTACAAAATTTAAAAAACAAGCCTGTATGTTGGTTGGGGGCTACAAAGGTTTCGTAAACAAGGGGCGTATCTACCGCCGTATCAGCTGTATCAATGATACAGGGCCCGCGCGCTACAGAGACCCAAACGTCGTCTTGACAAAAAAATCTTTACCCTACATTTGAGCACCCCAACAAATTTTGATACAAGGCCCTTCTTCGGCAAGCTACACCACTGGCGTAAAAATAAGAAACCATTATGTTAAGATATCTGTCCTACCAAAACACACTCTTGACTAAAAGCGTAAGCTGAATACTTCGGGTACAGAATTCTAAAATCATTGCAAAGCCGACAAGGTAAAGCTTTAGTATGACATGAAAACAAACAACCGAAACAACGCAACGTAAACAACAAGGATACTTAGATACGAGATATGTACGTGCCTTTTAGCGTTTTAACAAACAACTTGTTACACACATGCCTACATAGGAACACCTATAACCTTTTTTTTTTTTTTTTTTTTTTTTTTTTTTTTTTTTATCGTGGCTCGGCAAAGTGACCACACTGCACCTGATGGTAAGTGCAGTGCCGTCCAGTTATAGTATCAAGTAGCGAGTGATAATCCATCCCTCGCTACTCAATACAATCATGCCGGCCTGCTGTGTAGCTTCTTCACACTACGCCTAAAGGACCCAGGATCATAGGAAGGAGGGAACACGGTAGCTGGCAAACTGTTCCACAGCTTGATGGTGCGGCAAAAGTACGAGTTTGCGAACCTCTTAGTTCGGGCCGGGGTAGTAGATACCACAAAGCTGTGGCTCCGCAATCCAGTACGCGTGGTCCTGGTATGGAAGGGAGAGGATGGGATAAGATCAAACAATTCTTCAGAGCATTCACCATGATACAGACGGTAGAACACGCTAAGCGAGGAAATATCCCTACGCAGCTGTAGCGGCTCCAGGCTGTTACTCACGTCTGCATCATTCACAATGCGGATGGCCCGCCGCTGCAACCCGTCCAAGGCATCGAGGAGGTACTTTGCGGAACCGTCCCAGAGGTGCGAGCAGTATTCCATTCCCGGCCGCACCTGTGCTTTATATAAGCGGTAGAGCTGACCGGGCGTGAAAAACCGCCGCACCCTGTTCAGGATTCCGACCCTGCGGGAAGTGGCGGATATTACGCCCTCGATGTGACTCCTTGGATTAAGATCGCAGCGGATATCCATACCAAGGACACTAAGGTCATTCCGCATTGCGAGTGGAACACCCTGAAGAACGGGGATTGGAGAAAACGGAGACTTCTTGCACGAGAACGCGCACACCTGGGTTTTCTTGGCATTAAACTCAACCCGATTCCTGGTACCCCATGATGAGATGAGATCCAAGGTCTGGTTGAGCTCAACGACAAGATCCTCGCGTCTCCTCTCAGTATCCGCCCGGCAACCAGGAGGCTTGCTGCAATAACGCCCATGAACCGTGCTGTCGTCTGCATAGCAATGAATGTTGCCAAGCGACAACATATCATTAATATGCATGTCGGAGCGTGATTAATACGGACACTGAATTGAACTTGCTAATAACTTTATTTATTGTAAACTGTGGGTAGCGCCATTTGTTTTGCTATTTTGAAGGTGGTTTCGACTTGTTTATCGAGTGATCTCACTCGCAGAGGAGTGGGTCACAACGAAAATCACAATATAAAAGAACACCTCGTCTTTGGTGCGGCATTCGTGTATAATCATTGAGACAGTTAGTAACTTGTCGGTCGTAATGCCGAAATATTGTTAAATTAGTAAGTTAACGTGATGTGAAAGTGTTATTGTGTATCGCGTATTGTAATGTAAACTGTGATGTGTTTAAAAGAGCAACCATGAGGGTTTCTTGCCAGCTCTTCCCCATGGATAACTGCATTCCGAACTGGTGGTAGCTTAAATAGACTCTGAAGTGTTAATCTCGTGTTTTATTACCGAACTATCATACTCTATGCATCCTGACCATATCTGGAGATCTGAGAGCGACGTGTAAGCCCTCTCACAGCCTCGGCCGATGACCGCCCGACCCGTCATCAGAAGTGAGATAAAGGATCAACACCCACTATCGTGAATCAGGTGATGTAATAGTACACACAGTACCAAAGTGTTATTTTTGTTTTTATGATAGATTAGACAACATTGGTTGTAGGCTCTATGCGCAAACTTTTTGGGGTTATCCAAAGAGACTCTATTAGAATTCTATTATCAAAATAGTGATGGTATAGGTTCCCCAAGAGCACTGTAGTATTCTATCGTGTTTTACTTAGTAAAGAGTGCGCAATGCACTGTGGTCTACTGTACATTTAAAAGTTAGGAGTTTTCGAATCAATTTGATGTTCTATGTTGACGAATTGTAATAAGTCTCTAATGATAGTCGTGATTAAACGATCCTTATGAAAAATCTGGAATATGTGAAGCGTTGATGATTACTGTGTTAATGATTTTGTGTTTAAATTCCATATGCGGTGGCTGAGCTGTGGCGGATCTGTGGCGCAACTGTATCGGTGTGGTTGAGGTGTACGAAGTGCAATGGCGTGTACATTGCGTGTTTACACATGTTGTGTGCGCGTGGATTTATGTGAAATTTGGTGAGTCGCTTCTGGTTTTGTTTTTATACCCCCTGTTAAAGCGAGCAATTAATTGAGATGTTAATATGAGGGTTTAGTCTATACCTTGCGTCCGTAGCCTGGTTATTGTCTACTCAATGTATTTTGAGTGACCTCGGGTCCGCGGTCCGCGCTTAAGGTATATGAGGGAGGGTCTGTGTGAGGGTCTGTGTGAGTAGCCTGTGTGGCAAGGGGTCTGTGTGAGGAGCCTATGTGGCAAAGGGGTCTGTGTGAGGAGCCTATGTGGCAAAGGGGTCTGTGTGAGGAGCCTATGTGGCAAAGGAGTCTGTGTGAGGAGCCTATGTGGCAAAAGGTGTCTGTGTAAGGGGTTCTATGTAGCAAAAGCCTATGTGGGTCCAATCTGTGTGGGTAATAAGATTAGGTCAGATATGGCCGAGCGTGAATGATACTGTGTGGTATTTTCTTTTCAGGTACATCACACTGGGACGTGTGAGCTGTCAGGACGGCCGTGTCGGAGCGTGATTAATACGGACACTGAATTGAACTTGCTAATAACTTTATTTATTGTAAACTGTGGGTAGCGCCATTTGTTTTGCTATTTTGAAGGTGGTTTCGACTTGTTTATCGAGTGATCTCACTCGCAGAGGAGTGGGTCACAACGAAAATCACAATATAAAAGAACACCTCGTCTTTGGTGCGGCATTCGTGTATAATCATTGAGACAGTTAGTAACTTGTCGGTCGTAATGCCGAAATATTGTTAAATTAGTAAGTTAACGTGATGTGAAAGTGTTATTGTGTATCGCGTATTGTAATGTAAACTGTGATGTGTTTAAAAGAGCAACCATGAGGGTTTCTTGCCAGCTCTTCCCCATGGATAACTGCATTCCGAACTGGTGGTAGCTTAAATAGACTCTGAAGTGTTAATCTCGTGTTTTATTACCGAACTATCATACTCTATGCATCCTGACCATATCTGGAGATCTGAGAGGGACGTGTAAGCCCTCTCACAGCCTCGGCCGATGACCGCCCGACCCGTCATGCAGAAGAAACAAGGTGGGCGAAATCACAGAACCTTGTGGTACTCCGGCATTTACTGACATGAACTGCGAAGCGTGTCCATCAACTAGGACACGCATTCTACGCTCATGCAGAAAGCCGGAAATCCACTTACACAGGTTGTCGGGCAGACCGTATGCCGGGAGCTTGGAGAGGAGGCCACGGTGCCAGACCCTATCAAACGCCTTGGCTATGTCGAGACTCACAGCCAGAGCCTCGCCATGCCGGTCAATCGCCTCGCCCCAGTGATGCAATACAAACGCTAGAAGATCACCCGTTGATCGGTTATGGCGGAAACCATATTGTCTGTCACTGATCAACGAGTGATCCTCCAGGTAACGAACTAATTGGCTGTTAATTAGTCGCTCCATGACTTTACAGATCACTGAGGTGATGGCGATTGGGCGGTAATTGTTAGGGTCTGACCGATCACCCTTTTTGGGGATCGGCTGCACATTGGCCTCCCTCCACGATTCAGGCACAACACCTGAGAGGTAGGACGATCGGTATAGGCGCGTCAGTGCAGGAGACAACTCCGCTGCACACTTTTTGAGAACAAGCGCCGGGATACCATCCGGACCACTGGCCTTCCGGACGTCGAGAGACTGCAGCTCACGCCGCACATCACAATGCCTGATACGGATATCAGGCATTGTGTGACCGCAACCGGGCAGCGTAGGTGTTAAAGGAGCATTGCAGTCCTCGAGTCTCGAATTAGCCGCGAAGAGGTTTGCCAGTAAATCGGCCTTCTCTTGCGAGCTATGGGCCAGTGTTCCATTACGATATCTCAGCGGTGGCAGCGAAGGGCGACAGAAATTAGATTGGACCGCTTTAGCCAAGCTCCAATAAGCACGACTGCTTGTCGGGTGATCGGCCAAAGCACATCCAATCTTGGAGACGCGCTGGGCATCCGCTCTAACATACTCCCTCCTGCAAGCCTTGGCAGCACGGTTGTAGGCTGCTTTGAGGGACTTGAGATTGGGATCCTTCTTAGCGCGACCCCTGATCCAAGCGCGATACGCCGTCTGTTTTCTACCAACAGCATCGGCGCATGCACGATTGAACCAGGAGCGTCCTCGGCCGTTGCCCGCGATCTCAGAGGAAGGAATGTAATATTCCATTCCTAGTCTGATCTCGCAGGCAACAGCGTCGGCACTCGCAGAAGGATCCTTTCCCTCAAAGCAGCGCTGCTGCCAAGGGATGGATGCGAAATAATCCCGCATACCATCCCAATCTGCCGACGAGTAGTGCCAGACCCTGCGCTTGACCTTCACGGGACGTGGAGGCAAAGCGCGAGGTACTGACGTCCCAACCAGACAGTGATCGGAGGTCCCCAGAGGAGCACCAACCGACACCGTATACCCGGTCGGGTGACTCGTCAACAGAAGGTCCAGCAAAGAGGGCGCATGACTCGCCACATCTGGGATCCTGGTAGGCTGGTTCACCAGCTGTGTCAAGCCATGAGTCAAGGCGAATGCATGAGCAGTTCTACCAGCATGGTCAGTTCTGGAGGAGCCCAACCACAACTCATGGTGTGCGTTGAAGTCCCCCAGAACTACCAATTCCGCTGTTGGGAACTGCTCCTGCGCGTCGTCTGTCGCCTGGCTAATGTAATCAAATAGCCGAGTTGTCTCAACGTCCCCGTCGTGTGACCTGTAAAGGCACACGTAAACCCGACTCTGAGAGCCGAGGTCGACGTGTACCCACAGGGTGGAGAAGGAGGGGTCCTCCATGCAGCGCAGACGGCGACAGCAGACGTCCGACCGAACATACAGGCATACCCCGGCCCTCGGCCTGAAGCTTTCTTCAAGTGAGTAGCCGGGGTAAAGCAAGTATGTGGTATCGGTCGGACTACAAATCTGCGTCTCCGTCAGGAAGAGAAGAGCAGGCCGGGCCGTCTCAAGATGGTGGTGGACGGCATTAAGGTTCGAATGGAGTCCGCGGATGTTAGCGAACTCCATTGTGAAAGCGGTGGTGGGGTTACGCACCGCTGTAGGTCCTGTTCTCTTTATAGGCACTGTCATGGAGTTATGGGGGGAGGAGGTGAAGAAGCGGTCGAGGGTCTAGTGTCAGAGTAATCAGAAGGCCGCAACAAGCGCCGGTCCACTAAAAGAGCCAAGAGGAGGTGAGCTGATCCGCCGGACGGAAGGGCCCCCGTACCCTCCCGGGATAGGCCGCCGGGACCCCACATCCGGTCACCAACCGGCACGACGGACCCACCCAAGATTATGCGCGGCATGGTGGGGCAGCCTCTCGTGGTGGTTAGCCACGATTGGGCCCCTGTACTGTACCGCGGGCGGCCAGCGGTACAACCGTTTCTACAGGTCTCCCTGGCCGACGGATCAACACGCCTCCAACCGACTGTGAACCGGCTAATACCGGCACGGCCAAACATCGTACCCCAACTCTAGCCCCCCGACGATAACCGGAAATACACTGGCTGATCCCGGAACGCGACACACTTGCGTGTGCCACTATGGCGGAAAAACCTTCCTAAGAGGAGGAAAATCATTTAGTATAAAAATACGATTTTACATACAGTATAAAACAACCGTAGTAGCTGTTACTACAGAACTTGGAAGTCAGTGCAAAGAAACATTTTATTTGATTCATCGTAAATTGATAGTGAAATAAAATAAACTTATTGATCGTGTAGTTTAATAAATAGCTTTTGTGACTAGTCCCTAAAAAAATAAGAAAGATACCAAAATCCATATGAGCTTTGTTAACATAGCAGCATGAATACAATTCATGCATAAATTTTATACATTTTTAAGTTTTTAATTATGGAAATACTAAGTCCAACATTGTATCTTTTTGTTAGTGATATGGACCATGTGTATTTTCCAAACAACGCTAGTTTTAAAACGAATACCAGATTCAAACCATACCCACCGTAAGAAACCTGGGAAACACTCTTTTCGGGCTTACTTTGAAGTTGGATTAGACACGGCGCGGCGCGACTCTGATTTAAGTAAATCCAATGAATTAAATAGTAGTACATAAAGGATTATGTACTTGTAACTCACGGGATGTAATCCTAATGCACATTTCATGAAAATCGCAGTTGTTTATACTGTCTGTTCTATTGAAAATTAACTTGCAATCGGCATATCTACAAAATGCATTCTGCACTTTATTTTAAATCGAAATATCTCAGTAATTGAATTTAAAATGGTCCACTAATGAGATACGCGGAATCTCTATTATTCACTGAATGCTTTTTCAACCTTGCAATGAACAAACGAGTTTTACTTAGTTTTTTATTGAATATAACAACAATTCATAAATATTATAAATTTATATTACCTATATCCATTTTAATCTTCGTTACACCAAAGACAAAAGACCTATTGCTTCAATCGTAGTCAAGTTATGGCTATTTTTTGGTTATTAACAATCGCCAACAAAATTTACATTAATGATTACAGACAACCACAGAAAATAGAAACTTCAATAGAAATGTAATGATTCGATAACGACGGATATGGAACGGATTTGGAGCCTGTTGTCAATCAAATGAACAGGCGAGTCAACTGGTCGTAAGTAATTACCACTACGGCCATAAATATCCATAAACATCAGTGGAATCATGAGTGCGTTACTAACCTCTTAGAAAAGTGGAAAGTTCTAGAACCTCCATGCCGTGCCTGACTTGTTTTTCTACACCCAACAGTTCTGACATAATAATACATAATACTAGCCCTGTATTAAACATTGTCCCACTGCTGGGCACGGGCCTCCTCTACTAATGAGAGGGGTTAGGCCTTAGTCCACCACGCTGGCCTAATGCGGGTTGGCAGACTTCTCATACCTTCGAAATATTCTCAGATATGCAGGTTTCCTCACGATGTTTTCCTTCACCGTTAAAGCAAGCGATAATTAACATTTTAATACACACATAACTTTAGAAAAGTCAGAGGTGTATGCCACTTGGGTTTCGAACCTACGACTTTCGTCTTGGCAGTCCGTACCGCAACCAACTAGGCTATCGCTGCTATTGACATACTAGGTTAAAACTGTACTATGGATATCAAGAACTATAACAGACACTCCCACAACACCTAGACCCAAAACAAAGATCTAAAATACTTGTGGATAACACACTCTCGTTTCACAGCCTGCTACTCGCTTCACCACGGAGGCTGTCAAATATCAACTATCGATTATAATACTGCTATTTATCAATCAATTCCTATTAGCCCAATTATCTAAACATAACGGAAAAAATATAGTCAAAAACACTTTCAAACTTCCTTCAATCATAAAATAATTCAAGGCTATATTTGCACATATTGTTACAAACAGGAAACCGGAAAAAGTGTAGGTCATCATGCCAATAAAGTAAATTATGAAGCCGAATAAAAGTTATAAAGCGGCGCGTTTGTAATGTCGCGCTGTAGCCTTGCTGTGATAAAATCTGTGGGTGGTTCATTTAGCGACGGTCCCCCGAAAAATAGCGCTGTAGTGCGGAGACAGGGCTAATTAAATAAGTGGTAGAATATGCTAGCGGAAGGATATCTGACAATACGAACACTGTGGTTGCAGTGAAACAACCACCGTAGTGTCTAGGTTCGGCGTGTGGGGGTTCCAGAATCAATCGGTGCACATCCAGATTGGTCTCACTCTGTCGACCATTAACAGGCAACTTCTTTCGCTGGTCGATGTTATATTAGGATTTCATTCTGGTCAGTGCTTACCATTAGGTGTACTATAATGAAAAAAATGTTTGGAAACCAATATCGATGATCCCAACTCTTTATAGACCTACTATTCCTTTTTCTTCTATTATTCGTGCTTTCATCTCCACTCAAGTGGTGACGCACTCTTAATGGCGCTGTACCACTGACCAGTCAACTCCGACTGAGGCAGCGTGGTGTGGTGGTGCGATTGGGCTTGTTCTAAATGTTCGTTATATCAGATGCGACTAGGTCACTATTGCCTACTTACTACCTAAACAGATTTATATTGCTCTGTACGTATTGTTTGTACGTAGCGTTGTGCTAATACTTTAAGATTGCAAACGCTAAGGCCGCGCTTTACCCAGCTCTCAGACGTGTGAAGTTACGTTTTATATGGTAATTCAGATGAATTGTCATTGCATGCCTAGGAAATGCAGCCCTTTACTGTACTTTTCTTTTATCAAATCAAATCACTCGCTCAGCTGCCATTTTTCTATCATGGCACGGTAGTGACCACACAGTTCCTAATGGTAAGTGCAGTGCCGTAGTTAGAGTATCAAGTAGCGAGAAACAATCTATCTCTCGCTAGTCGCTATTTAACACAAACATGCCGGCCTGCCGTTATACTTCAAAAAATTATACTACTCTAATATCATGTAGTGTTAAATATCCCTTTTTAATGCTATTGTTATCGAACAACGAAGATAAATCGAAACAAATTAAACAGCTATAAAAATATTAACTGATTATTTCTACTAATTCAATAAAATAGAAAAATCACTTAAATTCTGCTTCCATATGAAGGTACTACAAAACCCCGGTGGGCGAAAATAATAATTTATTAGTTTTATATTCTGTTGACATTGGGCAAAATATATTAGGCGAGGGTATCAGTGTTGGTGACTGATGAGTCAGAACACCCGTGTGTGAGTTGCATGCGAGTTAGTCACATCACACGTGCTAACGCTACTGGTCGGCTCACGATCGCCATTCATGGTAAGCTGCAGTTGCAAGCCGGTCATAATATGTGCAGTAGTGTTGTAAGGTTTCACCAAATTAGTGGGTGTTATGTGAAACGCAATGTTTATGCATGCATTTAATGATCCATATATTGGAGTGGATTTTATAAAGGGCTTTAAAAGAATATTCGTTATTTTGTATTAATCAAACTGTGGAATTGTAAAGTGTGGTCATTACAGCTAATCTAAATCTAAGTAATGAATGGTATAAAAAACATTTAGGGATTTATTGGGAAGATGTTTCTATTCAAAAACTATAAGAAACAATGGGAATATGTGAATGGGATAGTCCGAAAGTAGATTTAGATATTACTATTTGAGATTCCGCCCGTATGGTAGTTATTTTTGAAAGAAAAGGTGTAAAATCTATGGAGGCATCTTAAGCCATTACATATTTTGCTATTTCATAGGAGCCGTGCATTTTCCGGGATAAAAAGTAGCCTATGTGCAATTCCAGACTATAATCCCATCTCTGTGCCAAATTTGAACCAGATCCGTTCAGCCGTTCTAGCATAATAGAGTAACAAACATCCATCCATCCAAACATTCGCATTTATAATATTAGTAAGCAGATTGTATAATATTTATAATGTTAGGAGCTTCACACTCTACTTGGCAGCCGATTTTTTACACCACTAATCAAGTCGGAAGTATAAAGCCTTCACCCATATCCACGAGGGTGGACAGATGTGAATCAGAATCAACTTTTTGGATATTCGTGGGTGTCAATATTTTGTAAAATATATTTAAAATTGAATATGACATTCAGCCGTGTCTGAACATTGAATCTATAATGATCTTAAATGTATAATAATCGAAATTGCTAACAGAATTTGAGAACACATCCTACTAATAATATAAATGCGAATGTTTCGATGGATATTTGTTACTCAATCACGCTGCAACGGCTGGACGGATCTGGTTGAAATTTGGTACAGAGATAGATTATAGTCTGGAATAGCACATAGGCTACTTTTTATCCTGCAAAAACATCACTTGCCGTGGTATAGTTTAGTTGCATAGTGGCAGTTTAGGGATCAAATAAAAAAATGACATAGTCCACTTTTTATCCCGGAAAAATGGACGCTTCCTATACGGTTTCAAAATATAGAAAGGTGTAATAGCTTAAGATGCCTCCATGGATTGTATAAATTACAAAGAAATTGATGATAGTAGGCAATAAATTCAATTCAATTTACCAATTCTTTGACGTATGTATTTCGGATTACTGTGGCAAGCTACGCCGGCATAATCATGGCGACCAATGAGGATGTAATACCTATCTGCCGTTGCTCGTTATGATATTGGGACTGCATTATACTTATCATCAGGTCTAGTGTACATGGCAGGATAAACAACTGATGTGCTTAGGACTACGAACATATCATCATCAAAGCCTATACCTGAATGCATTTTGAATATGGAAGTTTATTTCAATGCACTCTAAAACGGGGTTAATCCCTCATGA
Organism: Laothoe populi; assembly: GCA_905220505.1. Taxonomy (NCBI): domain Eukaryota; kingdom Metazoa; phylum Arthropoda; class Insecta; order Lepidoptera; family Sphingidae; genus Laothoe; species Laothoe populi. Next base: position 17,508,460 of record HG992168.1, read on the forward strand.
CTGGGCCGGGTCATTAGGCCTCGCGCCATATTGCGAACGTCGCGCTCGCCGCAAATTACACGCCGCTTTGAACACCAACTGACCGCCTAAGGTGTTTTAACCACTGGAGCATTATTTCTTTAATTAATTATAGCGATAATTAAGACTTATTTGATAGCAAGAGACCGGGAATCGAGCAGCCGAGTCACTTGTTGGAAATAACCACCGTTCATGGACCCGCATGTAGGAATCGTAACGGCGTTGTTGACTTTTAGGTACATATAGGAGATTGAGGAGGGGAAGACTATTTAATTTTGCTCCTCCAGTAATTTCACTGAATGTACGAAACGCAACAACAAACCTGCCTGCCACTTTAGGTCGTGTCGGTTCGGTGTAGATTAAACTGACTTGTAAAATTTATTTTGAGATTGCAGTATATTTGCTGCGTCCAAGCTCTACGTTATAATTTTTATATCAGGATAATTATGAGTAGGCTCATGAAATATATATTTCGAAAAAGTTTATTGCTACCTGGATGGATTTACTCTTTAGTATTTTTACACGTGTCTTTGCTCACACATTACAGCAAATAATCTTCATTTCACCACCTACGGATTATATAAGTCATGTGACTACTGGTACTGTCCACCCCGCCTTGACATCATTCACGAGGGAATGAGGTGCAATTGTAGGTAAACTTACAGCTGGTTGTATGCACTACATTTGGCGAACAACGGATGCGCTGATTGATTCGCGATTGTGTAAAGTTTTTTTATTAGGGGATGACGTCGCCGGTGTTTTTGCGCGACGAAAGATCCGCTAACTTGCCTATTGTTATGTGGACACGGCCTTAGTGTTCGTACATTTTTTGTGGACAGCGCTTAGATTCAGAATTCCAATAAAACTGGCTATTGTTCGGGTATTGTCCCGTTTGTCAGTTTGAGACTTGAATTTGATAAATATTACTGAGTTTACACAATAATGAAGATTCTCGAAAGAGTAACGTTATTTGACAAGTTAGGCCATCCAACGACGCCGCTTCACTTTCATACAAAAATTAGTTATCATTAGTAATATAGTATCGATAGAGCCACGATGTAGACAATTTACAGCAAAAATGAATTGGTTCGCCTGGGTAACGCCACTATCTCATAGAAATGAGAAAACCAAAGTGAACTTGTCTTCGCCTTTGCCGACATGAACTCAGCATTTTGTTGTAAGAGTGAGATTTTCGAGACTCATATTCCTCTCAACTCTCATTTCCCCATGCTCACTTCTTTGCTTTCTGGTTAGTAACACATTATGGCCCTTTTGGTATTGTAAGTGCCCACGAGCGGTGGATATCACTTACTGTCAGATGACTTACTTGCTCACTTTCTAGTCTTTAATAAAAAGAATACACAATACAAATAATAAACAAAATACTCAATAGTAGTCCGAACTAGTCCTGATCACGCACTAGGCCAAACCTATTGAACGAGTATAAGAATTACGAGGATCTACGGTCCATAACACCGAGACCCAAAACAAATGTTAATTGTGGATCTGCTTTCACAGCCAGCTATTCGCCCAACACTCCATGGAGACTGTCAGACCCTAGACCATAAGTTTGTTTGTGGAAATAGAGTTGATCCCTACAGAATTACGAATTCAGAATGTTATATAGGCACTAATCCCGAATATAGAACACCGTCTTATTAAACTTGCAAAGTCGGTTAACAGTTACGACATGAGTAGATAACAAGCATGAGACTTTAATTAGGTTATACAAAGCTGACGTGAGATGGTCCCTGAATAAGTAAATTTTACAACTGATATATGCCCACGTCTTTATTACTGACGGAATAGGCAGACATGCTAAGAGTAACTTTTTTTATACCATGATGATGGCAAACAAGCTTACGGCCCGCTTAATGGTAAACGGTTACTGTAGCCTATGGACGCTTGCAACACTAAGAGCATCACATGCACATTGCGGAACCTTCATTAAGCCTTCGATTCCCATCTCGAAGAACCCCATACTGTAGTCCCTTTGGAAAACCTTGGCAGGGAGCGTAATTTCAAGCCTATATTAAATTGAATATAGGTCCAATCAATCACGTGATTGTAGTGAATTACAAAAAACCCCACTTGTTTTATGAGCTAAGTACGCTACCACTAGACCAACGAGTCGGTAAGTTAATGTAAAATGGTAAATGGTTGATGAGCGTTTGTTCTCAGGCTACTGCCGCGCCGCATCGCATAGTGGCCTCTATCGCGGCGCACCCAATGATATACAATTTGGCGAATAAATTGAGCCTATCAACCGCCGAGTCAACTGCCTCGCAATTTTAGCACTGATAGCGGACAAATCATGCTGTTAAAATAAAAGAGATGGAATTAACGTTTAGTTTAATGAAATTGGTTCAGCCATCCATATTCAATATTATGAGCACCGACCACGTTGGTACCACTACGCCAAAGAAATCCAACGTTAAATACGTTTGCTGATGTGTTTCCTACGATTATTTTTTTAGATCTTGTCCTGCTCGAAACCAGATTTATACCGGTATTGCTGGATTTCATAGCTATTTGTCCACCAGTAATAAATACACTTGATCTTTGGCCGACAACTCCGTGACATCAAAAAATCCATTCAGTTATTTTTATAAGAAATAATGTGCTACTTGTAGAACACAGTATCAATCACTAAAGCAAAAAACCCTGAAATGATTATGATCAATGTCAGATCGCATTTGCCTAAAAACTAGATTTTCTTGGCACAATGAAAAACGTACAATTGATGACTTAAGTTTGAACGCCAGAAAGCATTAGTCACTTTTTATTACACTAACACTAACTCAACTAAACAGAATTACTTCACTGAATTTGGAGTAGATTTAGTACATAGCTGGAATATTGAAACCATGTAGTTTGAAAACTACAATTAGAACAATTTGCATCATATAAATTTGCATGATTATTGGTAGAGCTGATGAAGTCCAACTTCATAATGATTAGAAGGAAAAGCGTTTTTTTTCATACTGGAATGTTGGGAGTTTGCAACGGCTTTCTTTTAGCAATTACAGTGTTTGTACGTGTAGTCATGAGCCATCAGATTCATTAACGTTTGAGATAAAATATGGACTGTAATTAAATTATTCCTGAGGAAACAATTCAAGTTACCTGTCAATAAATTCTTCATTGTTCCATTCTAAGCACTCCACAAAATATTCTGCTGTATAATCCATTTCAACTAATTAAACACAATCGCTACCGAACCACTTGAAACATGATATATGAAATATTACTCCTGTTATTTTATGAATAGGTAAACTGTGTCACGATGCTGTAGAATGAGTAATAACTGAAGACTGGTGTATCATCACTATGTGTGGACTGTGTGGAGACACCCACCGCCTATTAACGAGATGTACCCAATGTAAAAATGTTCAAATAGTTGAATTTTTATTGGCGTTGAAGGTCGAGTGGTGAGGCGCTTAGCAACTCTGGAGAGGTGGAATTTGACTAATATCATGTTTATGGAGAATAAGATAAGAGAATTACAAATTGGTCTAAATTCAAAGCTGATGGAAGTACGAGCGCAGTACTAGTACTATATTGATAAAATCGTGGTGACTGGTGCTGATCGACTGATATAAACCAATCGAGCCAGCGTTGGAGTTTATATGTCAAGCTTTCAAATCGTAGATTGTCTCAAGATTTTCGATTTACGCACAGTGTCGCCCAACCACATGCTCCTTGGACCACCAACATATGTGCTGCTGAATAAGAAAGGCGTCAAGGATGGCGCGATTTGGGAAAGGTCTATACAGTGCAGTTGCGGATTCTAGACGATGGACGCCTGAATTATATAATTTGAAGGAGTCATGGTCGGTAAAATGTCTATTCTTACAGCAAAGCGCGGCGCTACTGTGTCGGGTGGGACACTTCTCTGTAACATGGTTCAGGAGATCGATGGTTGGCACATGCGTCATACTCGTGACCGAGTGCTGTTGATCTATTCAGATGTTATTACTTTAAACAAAGTTTGAAGTGGTCTTAATTTATTAGTCGTACTCATACTGAGTAATTTACTGTTATATTTTTGCTGTTTGTACGGACTGGTGTAAGCAAAATGCTATTGCTAGGTTTTAACAAACTTTGAGATGGTTTTGGTTTATTTCTCGTGGTCATATACTGAGCAATAATATACAATGGTTTATTATGAAATATTGATAGTTGCTATAAATAAAGCTATCGTTATGAAAAATATATTACATTAGAGCAAATATTATAAAGTTTTGAAAAGAGTTAGATTTTTCGTTCGCTTTGTTTTACGGAAACTACATTGTTTTACACCCATACATAAATATTTTATTTGATTTGTAAACCATTGCGTGAAATTGTAATCATGATTACAAGAAATCATAACTAACTGATTTATACTTCGAAGTTGTATTGATGATCAAAGGGTTTATACAATCAAGACCAACAATTTTGTTGAAGAAACTAGCAAGAGTTCTCGAACACATTTATACGAAAGTCGACATTCTAAATACAAGACGAAATTAGCAATAATACACGCAGAAAATATTATATAGAATAAATATATATCGGTATTTAAACCAGAATACATAGAGGTTTCCTGAATAGGGAACAGTCACGAGGTTACTCTGTCGCTCCCGTGTTACACGTTTTATAGCTAGCAACCGATTCCGTGCAGTGTTGATTCGATATCCCGAACTGGGACTGCTGTTGTGAGATCACGTTTTACAAGACACAATATTTACATGTTTAACATCGTGTTTGACATTTTAAGCCCATTTTCACTGACCCTATGCTTTACTTTAGTAAACCTATAAAGCCCAGTACACATTAGCTTTACAACGACGGTTGTTATTTTATGTTATTTACAGCTTTGGTTTTTATTGGGCTTCAAGAGTCAACTAAAGTTAACAATAGTTGGTATAAACAGGTATTATGCGTATGTTTTTCCAACTTTTGTGCTATTTCATACCCAAGTTGTCCACAGACAATACCTCATTTCTCACCCCTTAAAGTCAATACCCCTGGGTCGTTGGCGCCCACAACAAATGTTCTTTTACAGTTTTTCTGTGAAACATGACGAACGATGCTAACACTCTGATCGGAACAAAGAGGGGGCATCGGTCTGAAGCGTGAGTAACAAGATTTAGTGCGAGCAGGAGGGTTACTCTTGACACTCGATTCCAATTTAAAATTGGGATTGGGTTCGAAACCTGTATAATTGCTACACTTGAACGCAACACCAGCGCACGATTTAACTGAATAAGGCGGTTTTTTTGTAACTTAATGTAATAGAGTATTAACGATCTCTAGTTCCTAAATATTCTATTTCATTTAGTTGACTGAGTTAGAGTTCTGATATCTTCTAGATTGGAATTGAAACTGTATCCAGTTCGAGATTGGAATTGATTTAAAAATTAAGCCTACTGACTTTTTGTACTACCAAAGAGCAACAAGCCATAGACGCGACACGTTATATACTAATGGAATCTATCATAGACTATAAAATTGAGTGGAAATTTAAACTAGACAATCTTTATATGAGACTACAACTGCAATTACCCATTTACCATTACCCATACCCACTGACTGGTTGAACAAAGGACATTCTCAGAGATATAATAATTCATGGACTCGAATAACGTATAAAAAAATAAAATCAAAATAATACCAATAAACTACAAAGAATACTTTAACGAAACTAATGAAATAAAATTCTGAAAGTGTAGTAAGGGGGGCGTTATCTCTTGCTGTGCTTGCACCACACTTATTGCTTTGAGTAGATAATCAGGTCAAATATTAAGCACCTATTTTTAACATATTTAGAACGACAATCGAGTACCAAGTACACTCGTATCAGTATGTGCATTGCCTTACCAGTCAGTCTCTATATACTCATACTCAACATGCGTTAATTAGAGAGATCATAATTAGTGTTTGCATCAAGATCTCGGTCTAGACGTGTAATGAGAACTTTAGTTTATGTAAACAAGTCGAACTGAAATACAACAGTATAGTGGTCTTCTTGTTCTGATAATATCAGAGTTGTATCAATCGTAATTGTGTCTAAAATACTCACAGTGGCCTAAAATTAGGATACAGAACACGAACAACTTGGGAAAAAGGTTTTTTATTTTTTTAACCCTCTTAAATTTTTTTATTTGACACAAATATAAATAAATAAATACACCTAACTGTTACGCACATAGTTCTGACCCCACACTAGGTAAAACCTGTATCGTGGGTATCAAGAACTACGAGGGACTACGGTCCCACAACACCCAGACCCGAAACAAATATCTATCTGTCACACAAATATTTGTCTCGGTGCGGGAATCGAACCCACGGCCTCTCGTTTCACATCCGGCTACTCGCCTACTGCGCCACGGAGGCTGTCGTTAATTTATATTGACGTTCTCAATTCGAATTTGAAAATTGTTCATAATAGAACCTTGGTCATGAGTCACCATCACCTTCGAGGCTTATAACGGTTACTATAAAAGTAAATTTATAAAGTTCAGAGCATGGTGGTAGACATAAATAAATATAAATATCACTATTGTCTAAGAAAAGTTCATCAATTTATTAAAATAAAGACAAAATTCCAATCCTTGGCTCATTACAAATATGTTATTTTTTTAAGAATATTTTCGCATCGTGAGCTTTCGACGGATCACAAGCAGAAAATCTTTTATAAGTAACTCAATAGAAAAAGTATTACGTCATTTTGTAAATGCCCGACTCGTTTACGGCTATTTTAATAGAAGATCGATAGCAGACGGAGTGGTAATACGTCTGTGCTTTAGACCCGCCCCTAGCCCAAGGGCGGTCACTATTCGGACATCACGCAATATGTTGAAATAAATGTAAAGTCCCATCACCTTGCCACGACAATATAATAAACTGGTTTGTTACTTTTTTAATAGATCTGCGATAACGATACTCTTTTATTCATAATAGTTGTTGCTCGCGGCTCCGCCCGCGTGGAGGTCATGTTTGGGAGAAAAAGTATACAATACAAAATACCAATATTCATGCGTTTAACTTAAAAATGACGGATTTTCATACAAACTTTCATTCCCTATTTTACCCCCTTAGGGGCGGAATTTCCAAAAATCCTGAAACATATATTTTTTATTTTTAACTAAAATGCCAAATACTAATTTTCATGAATTTAACTTCAAAAATGACGGATTTTCATACAAACTTTCATCCCCTATTTTACCCCCTTAGGGGTGGTATTTCCAAAAACCCTTCCTTAGTGGATGCCTACGTGATAAAAGGTACCTACTGTCAAAATTTCAAGTCTCTAACCCCAGCCGTTTAGGCTGTGCGTTGATCGATCAGTCAGTCAGTCAGTCAGTCAGTCAGTCAGTTTCTTCTTTTATATATACAGATATTTGAATATGGAACATGTTTTTAAAATCCAAAATGCCATGTTTAAAAATAGAAGTGCATCACGCAAGCTCATGTGTTTATATTCGCGACCACATTGTAGAGTTTTAGTTTTATTTGTGTTGTATTGTAGTCATACGATAAAGAACTGGTTTGAACACCTGTCATGTGTAAAAACTAAAATCACGATCCGAGGTGAGTGATGTCAACCATCGTTTGTTTTTATCACAATAAGGATTCATGTCAGAATCCCTGCGGCCTGCGTTATGCATTATACGCGATTTCCTATAAATCAATACTCCTAATTAATTTCACACCAACATATAAGTGTTGTGTCGTGTAAGGAACTAAAACATACTTATTGTTCCACAATATCCGGAGGAGAAATAATATTTTCTTTTTCATTAAAATTGATTCTTCTTAAGAATTACTACAGTACGTAAAGTCTATCAGCCCGCATCAGGCCGGCATGAGTAAAGCCTAACCGCTTACATTAGTAAAAAAAGGCCAGTGTCCTGCACGGGGACAGATATATGTAAATAATAATAAATGAATGTGGTGGATATCAATAAAGTTGTTTATCTTGAATCAGTAATTCATTGTAACATGGAACAAGCACTTTTAATCAGTCCTTGAGTTATAATAGAAGTACAAATAATTGAAGTGGCACTCGAAGCCAAGTAATAAGCAAGCAACACGTGTATTCTGAAAACGTACACTGTTCGAGATCTCTAGACACTATACATGTTGAAGTCTTGTTGCTTTCAGTAACTGCTGTAAGACTTTAAGTGCCACCGCGCCATCTGATTACTTCCTGGCTAACACTGATAAATAAAATATTGTTGACATCCATATGAATGAACCGTCAATATCAAAACCAAATCCTTAACATTGACAGAACTCGTAAATACATAAACTGAACTTAATAATGACGCGAAGAAGGGAGATCCGTAGTAATTAGAGGTAATTATTTAGTGATATCTCTTAATTGAAAAACAAAATACCATATGTATACCTGAGAATTCTCATAAGAATTTCGAAGATATGTGAGGTCTGCCAACACGCATTAGGCCAGCGTGGTGGACTATGGCCTAACCCTAGTAGTATTAGTAGAGGAGGCCCGTGCCCAGCAGTGGGACAATGTTTAATACAGGGCTAGTATTATTTATCTCCTGATTATATGGTGTTGTGCTATAGTCAGGTGTGTAGTGTTACGTACCGTATGCGGTTGGTGGTTCGGTGCGCCGTCTCAACAGTGACGAGGAACACGGCGTGCGAGCGCGACGAGTGCTCGTTCATGTCGGTGCGTCCGGCCGAGCGGTGCTTGTTCCCAGCACGCATCACACGCACCATCTCCGACGCTGACTTGCACACCACCGACGTCATCTCCGGGATGTAGAAGCCGTTCAGCTCCTGTGTGTTACAACACGAGACACTATTATTACGAAACATCTAACCAGAGACTTATGTGCGAAACAAATTGAGACATGTCAACAAATAGAAAGCCCTTTTTAATTTTTTTTATCCCGGCTTGGAAAAGTGACCAAATTGCACCTGGTGGTAAATGCCGTCCAATTAGAGTATCGAGTAACGAGAGACAATCTATCCCCCGATACTCAACACAATCATGCCGGCCTGCTTCACACTACGCCATTGGCAAGAAGGTGAAGAAGCGATCGAGGGTCTAGTGTTAGAGTATTCAGAAGGCCGCAAAATGGCCAAACATCGTACCCCAACTCTAGACCCTCGAAAACCGGATGTACACTGGCTGATCCCGGAACGCGTGTGCCACTGTGGTGGGTTTTACACCTTGTGTACGGTCGTCGCTATCCGGGCGGATACGATTATCCTACAACCAGCAAGCAGCAGCCCTTATACTTAGCGGGATTTTGATCGACAAATTGTACGTTATATGTTTTGTTTTCAAGAGCGCCACACGCGTCGCAAGACGTACACACAGCACTAGTCGTTCAAAACTAAGGAAAGAGTATACCACGAGAAATTAATGAAAATAGGAATGAATGTGCCACTAAATCGAGTGGTCGGGTGTAATAGAATAGAGCCTAATAAATTATAGATTACCTAAAAAACCAAAATTAACTCTACATCTATCTAGAAAAAGACTGACTGAAAAAGACCGAATCTTTGTAGAAGAGCGTTTCTAGATGAAATAGGCTACGCTTCCGCCTCCACTAAACTTCACAAGGCTCCCTCGTACAGAATATGTAATATCTATTACAGAATTGAGTACAATGCTGTAAACTGCAGTGTCACTCTCTTTTTGTGTTTGTAATCTAGTTTAACTTATGTATTGCTAGCCACGTAGTAACATTTTTCTTTGTTTGCCAACAAATTATATTCTAAAATCTGGTTTCCACCAGTGCTGCAACATGCCTCATTACGGCATATTATTTCAACAAGAAACATGCGACATCCATCGCCATAAAGCAGATTGTCTTACTGGATCAAATGCACTGTATGTGACGTATTGATTTGTCATCCTTTTTCATTTATTTTATAAACAGAACAAGTGTATCATCTGGTGGTGATTGATATCCACCCATCATAAACAACCATAATACCAGAAGAATCATGGGTACGTGCCGGTTTAAAAGGGAAGATATAGGGTTAATCGTACTCACTCTTTCACTCACTCACTGTACGAACGCACTAGCGACTGTTATTTCACGTCAGTGTTCTGTGAGACACTGGTACCATCCATTCAAGTCCGCTCATTATTGCTATGTATAAAACAGCAGTATGGTTTTATAACTATACATTTTTTAATTTATTGATAGCCATAATAATGTGCAAAATAACAATTATTTAGCATATTTACATAGTACTAAACAAGTTGCTGCTAAAGTTACTTCATCAGCAATTTTTCCATAGTATTCCAATCTATCAAATAATGCACAATATTCTAATTCTGCAGCAGCATGTTGCCTCTGCGTAACATAAATTGCCTCGTGCTGCTTAGGCGGCAAGTCATTCCATTTGCCATAGATGACACACGGCATATTATGTAGTATGCAGCGTTGCCTTCTGTTGTTACTACACATCAACTAGGCATAATGTAATGCGTTTTTTTTATTTTTTCATAAACACATTATCATGAAAGGATATTAAAGAATGTTGCACGTCATAATAATGCTATTACCAACTACGTTTATGTGTAGAGACAATTTTTTTTAAAGGAACGTGTTGCTACTTTTACAACAGACGAGAGTCTATAGTTGCAACTACATTTCCTCACTTAGGTAATAGCCTAGTTAAAATTTTATTCACCAAAATGGGAACTTAAAATCTGGTGAAATGTAAACGTCGAAGTGCCAAGGCGGACTCTGGCCTTGGCATCAAACAGGAAAAATGCCGCACCCTGTTGTCAGAGTAAAGTAAATAGGCCACAGGAGAATTGTATTATGTTTATGGATTAAGTACACAAATTTTATGGTATTTATTGGTGTTCTTAATATACAGATATATTTGTAATTTATTAATTAATACTCAGATATTCCACGTTCTTACAACGTCAATACGTACAGGCACACAAAACCGGCAGGCATAATCCTCTGGGTTATGTAAATAGGTGTGGTGCGCGATTCACACATTAGTGTGACGCATTTTTGGCAAACTGTCGCATGTCCTCATTTCATTAGTTAAAAATGTTTTCTAGACTCCCGACATTCTAGACTGTTCTGTACTTATTTTTCGCTTTTGAATATGACCTGTTTGTAACCATGAATCTATGTTCAAATTAGCGAGCTTTCCTAGAATATGGGTTTAACCATAATTTTATTGTCAAAAGACATAAATCAAAAATGTATTCAGAAGTAATTTCTAAGCTTTTTATTATTGTTACTTAAATATGTAGAGCTACGCTGAAGAGAAGACTTGTCTACAACATGAAAATGTCAGCTTGCGTTATGTTTCATACAATAAGTAAGATTTCCAGAGACGCAAATTCCTTTGCCTGCTAGTCCCCTTTGCTTCCCTTTAAGGCCGGTAACTTATAATCCTTAAGGTATTGTGGTTATTGGTGTGTGTATGTATTGTTTATTAACGAGATTATTTATCAACAGGTGACCCAGTAGCTCGTTTACCGGCTTCGGATATGAAATATTAGAAGGATGCAAAAATACAGAATAAAATCCAGCGAGCATACCGATCTGATAAGAAATGGTCAGCATGTGAAAACGAATAAGTTATTAAACACATCAAGGTTTTGATGGATATAAAACTGCCAACCATAGAATATACCTACCAAGATGCTCTGCACAACCGAACAATAAGATATAATATGAGACTAGCCGAAGATCAGGCTTAGTGAGCCTCTTGGAGAAGATTATGACCAGCGCTCTTTTTTTATCTGGCGTTATTCTGGCTGTGTCAGGTCTTTCTTTTCAGACGCCGTAACGTCACCTGACATTGATCTTCCTCTATAATGAGACTATTGGCTCTCCTGACTACCTCTAATACGTGAAGCCAGTCATATGCCTCCCTCCACAGAAAGGTACGCCTAGAATATACTAGCAGTTATGTTTGACCGACGTACTCCTGTTGTTTCCAAAAACATGGCCATGATACCTTAAATATTTCTGGATATTATCACCCCCAACATTATGACCAGCACTCAACCACAGTAAATGATTTGAATGAAAAACTTATTGATCCTTAGTTCCTAATCACTTTCACTTCGTATATAAACATAAGAAATAACAAACAAATTCTTCAACTAGTATTTGAGTACGCCTTTTATTAGAACAGGTCCTTGACCCATTGGCCGCATTCTGACATGTGTCATCTATACCGGTCAAGGATTCTGCTCCCGACTTGCGACTTCAGCAATGCATTCAATTAGAAAATTGACCTGATATTACGTCACATACACACTATAATATTAGTTTAGTTTTGGTTGGACTGTCACAGTAATAAGCTATTCTTTAACCATCATCTGTAAACACTGGAGTCGGTCGCGCCCTCACATCGACTTTATACATATGATAGGATTTGCATCAGCACAATTCAACCCCGAGATAAAGCGGCGAGATAAATGAAAACCTTATGCTGCCGTAAGCCGTAGACGCCTAGAGCGTCCTTATTACGGGAGGCTTTTAAACTCAAAGAAAACGGACTCTAAAGCCATCGTGTAGGCGTAGTTCTTAGTTCTTTTGCCGATGTAGGTTAAATTTGTCACCTTGATCGTCACCTGAGCTACAGAAAGTCGGAAGGCAAGCGAGCTGGGCAAAACCATGTTTTCTCTCCCGCACCTAAATTGTATTTGGCCAGTGAAGAAATTGTTACATCGTAAGTGTGAAATGCTTTCACGTAACGCTTGCGACAATTTCGTGGGTGAGATGTATCTATAATGCACGAATAGCACTCTTATGTCGGTGCGGGGACCGAACCCGCGACCTCTCGTCCTCGCTACTCAACACAATCATGCTGGCCTTCTGTTTAGCTTCTTCACACTACGCCATGGGGCAAGGAGGTGAAGAAACGGTCGAGGGTCTAGTGTCAGAGTACTCAGTAAGTCGCAACTCGGCCAAATATGGTACCCCAACTCTAGACCCCCGACTATGGCGGGATTTACACCCTGTGTACGGTGGTCGCTATCCGGGTGGATAAGAATATCCTATCACCAGCATTACTCCGTAGGTTAGTACATCCACTGAAAGACTAAAAGTTGTGCTATTATCCCCTTATCTGAAAACGTTATTAACTTGCGTATTGAGTGAAAGAGACAAAACATTGATTAAATTATCACAGATTAAAATTTTTATCAACATTACAGTGCTATTTCTAAGTGAATCTACTTGAATCCGTTTGAAAAATTTCACCGACCCAAGTAATGTTAAAACGACGCGGTGTGCCATTGGGGATTAAGCACTCTTATTTCAACAATTCGAGTTAAACGTATACATTTATTTGATTATGCAAAAACAAATCGAAACGCCCATTAGTTACCTTGTAATAAAAACTTTGCAATACTAAAATATTATAAAAAGTAAACAATATTAGGAATGACATTGACATGCATAAATGTCGGCAACAAAACATAAAACTAAATGAGCTAATACAATATATTTTATTACCTCATCTTTCTTATGTTTTTAAATCATAATAAAAAACAAGATGACACACAACTCTCAAGATAAGAATTAACTAACTACATTAGAACACGTCTCTTGTGGAGTGTGGTTAATAAGCTTTATCCTACGTGGCGCAGCGCAGTAGCCGGCTGTAAAACGAGAGGCCGTGGATTTGATTCCCGTACGGAAACAAATATTTATATATTTGTTTCGGATCTGGGTTTCGTGGGACTGTAGTTCTTCGTTGTTGTTGATATCCACAATACAGGTTTTACTTAGTGTAAGATCAGAAATAAGTCGGTGACCGTTCGGTATATTTATTTATTTATTTACCTATTATACGCGCGTCTCAGTATTCCTACATGAGAAACCTACCACCTGCAAACAATTAATTACTGAAGGTTGACAGTCAGATTGGAATATTCAATTTTGTTTCTAGCGAGATCGAAAATCTCGAAAAGCTCTGCAGAACTCACGATGATCCACTCTCTAATGTTGCGTTACCAAGATTCTTTCCTACGCCCAACTCTTCTTTTCCCGACGATCTCATTTCGTCAATATACTGGTTTACTAGTTAATACCCTGGGAATACTAGTTTAAGGATCAAATTTTTTTTATATAACATATTTTTAAGGTAGTTATTTGTAAGTCCCTATAAGTCTATATTTTTAATAAACGATTTTTCATTTTTCAATATAAATGAGATCGACGATCAAACAAATAGAAAACCAAATCTATTCTGTAAATTGTATAAAAACATGCAGTTGTCAATGTAGATGCAAGCAGTAATGTGATGCAATGTAGGGTAAGACGCGTGCGGGACACACCTAACCAGCGACGTACTGAATGTTTCTCGGGAATGCACTACCCTCTTCAGTGGCATATAGAGAATGTCCTCTTTTGCTAACATCAAACGCTTTGAGAGATTGTATATTTTTTAGAATGTGCTATATTATTTTAGATATATCATCTATATTGAGAGCACAATGCCAAAACTATTTTTTACGTAATCTGGTTCATTCTAATATACAATAAAAATCTGATGGGGCTGGCAGCGAGCCAGTCTCCGCGATTCTCATTAAGCGATGATAACAGTGGCCTGATCCATGATTGCCGCATGTTTAGAATGAAACTGTCATAAAGCTCAGACTTCCTGACTCCACTTGTTAAGATTTTTTTTACAACTGGGACCAGTGGGTGAAGTGAAAATTATAATAACACTCAATAGTGACACATATAGTTCTGCTTCCATAGTAAGATACAAATGTCGTGTCGTATTTGGGACTAGAAGAGATTAGTATTCAATATTGGAGCACACGAACATTTGTCTAATGCGAACATCGAAATCGCGGCTTTTTGTTTCCAGCTACACACCTACTGCAGCATGGAGGATGTAAAATACAAAATTAAAGCAGTTTGTATACTAGTGTCATGCAATACAAATAAATAGTTATGTGATTTTTAATGTAAAGGCAAAACTTGGGCAAAAAACTGTGTTGTCATTTCTAGACGCCTTTTTTAGCAGACGAGCAGACGGGCCATCTGATGGTAAGTAGTCACCGCCGCCCATACTACTAAATCGGATTGAAATGATTTGTTTGAATGTTTTGATAGCAAAATTGCGGGTGACTTTAATGCGCATCATACCAATTGGGCGTGCAAAACAGATTCAAGAGGTGCATTGATATTTGACGCCGCTTTAGAAGCAGGGTATGTGGCTCTTAATAATGGAAATATTAGTAGACTCAAAATAGTTAACAATCATGTACAAAGTACTTTCCCAGATATAACATTTGTATCTACAGATATAGACATTAGACTTTATATGGACAAATGAAAACTTGGGAAGCGATCATTTGAGTATTAGCGTATTTACAAATGTTAAGGATTCATACGAAATTTATAGTAAACGTAAAATTAAATGTGCAATCTGGGAGGGATATAGTAAACTACTCAAAGAATCATTCAGTCAATATGGTGAAGAATATAAAGATATAAATAAATATAATATGCAGGGCCATTATGATAACTTGGGTAAAAAACTGTGTTGTCATTTCTAGACGCCTTTTTTTTAGCCTTGATAGGTAGACGAGCAGACAGTGATGGTAAGTAGTCACCGCCGCCCATAGACTTCTGCAATGCCAGAGTACAACAGAGCCGCTGCCTTGTGAAAAATTAATACCGATAACAATCCTAATCATATCTCGCGACATTGAAGTAATTACGATAACTGAAGGACACGTCCTGTAGATCGATAACACATCGCTTATCGCCTCAAATCTCCATGTTAATCGGCTAGTCATCGTTTTCTTTGTAAAAGAAACGGATAGGCAGAAATTACGTACGTCACGATAAAGCTGAAATAGAATCCAACACAAGGATTCATTTTTACGATGAATAGGGATAATAAAGGGCAGAAATTTCGATATTGGCCAGAAAGCTACGCTGAACACCGAAGGTTTCGGGATTTCATCTACGTGGTTTTAGCTTTTTGTAGCGCCTACAAGAATATTTGTTACTAACCGTAGAAATACAGCGTTTTGCGTATCAATACATGGGACTATTGATTGATTGATATTGACCACGCGTCAGACCATCTAGTCTGACGCGTGGTTTATGTAGGCATGTACGTAACATCATCATTAAATAGACCATAATTTATTGTTAACACAAAATAAAAGCACCTATTGTAGTATTTTTTCACTGACAAATCTACAAGATGCCAACTAAATTACAAGTTGTTTCCGCTCATTAAACTTTGGTACGTTTATATTTTAATGTTTAACTAGCTATTTGACGCATGACGTCTTAATATCCACAAGTAACTAAGCTTGAACCATACATTAAGTATAGGAAACAAGTGTTAATTATCAGGTAATTGAGAATCGATTGTCGCCGAGTCGAGTACACAACGTGTGCGAGGTCACGTCATCGCAAACACGGCTGTTTGCGAACAAATAACGAAGGAAGCCTTGCATCACTGTTCACTCCACCATCTGCCGATTGCCAAGTTCTCGTGGGAAGTCCTCTAACAGTGCCATGTGTTTATATAAACTTAAGGTGACACGACGTTAGTTTACGTTTCTTAAAAAAATAGGAAATGTCCATTTACTGCGTATAAACGATATAAAATGTTCGTAAGCTACTGACATTTTTGTACCTGATGGTTTGTGATCACCAGCACTCAAAAACCTCCCATTGATAAATCTAGGCTGTGTGGTCATCGTTAAAGAAAATATGAAAGATAGACAAAAACTAACTATAATAAGGTCTTGTATTTTTATCCGGCACGGCAAAGTGACCATAGTTCACCTAATAGTAAGCGCAGTGCCGTCCAGTTAGAGTATTAAGTGGCGAGAAACAATCTATCCCTCGCTTGTCAACACAATCTTGGCGGCGTGCTGTGTAGCTTCTTTACACTACCCATGGGGCAAAGAGATGAAGAAGAAGTCGAGAGTTTAGTGTAAGAGTACTCAGAAGGCCACAACACGGCCAAACATCGTACCCCAACTCTGGAACCCTGACTTGACGGTATACTCATATACTACTACTAGCTAGTAGAATATACACAACATGTTATTATAGAAAATAATGTCCTATATGAATCTCTAAAGACTGACCTTGTTATTATACAATTAGCTAATATGTTGAAATATGCGCAATGCAGTAGAGATTGAAATGGAAGATTTGGCTACAACCGTTATCGAAGTAATTCATAATAAATGTGTTTCATTCTCAAATGGTATATTTACTACTCAAAACGCTGGGATTTAAGATAAGACGTAATAAGATATTAACAATGATTTTAAATAACGACTAGTACCTACTCAATGGCCTTAGAAGAGACGAAAGGCTTAAAATATAAAAAGCAAAAATATATGCAGTAGCATGAATAAGGCATTGCTTTTATAATATTGGTTTATCTTAAAACCAAAATCTAAGATTATTCTCAAAAACAAGTAAGATATAAGTATATTATCGTAATTGGATAAAATAAAGTTTTGACTGATTCTTCTGGTCATGTTGCATTGGATAATAAACCACTAAATGTTCACATAGTTATTTCATTGATACCTGGACATAACACAATTGATCGAAATACGTGAGCAACCACAAGATCTGGTGGAAGACAGGCGGAATGACACCCCCATGCAAAATCCCTAAGCCCATCTACACATATAAATAAAAATCAATGTAATTATCTCGTCCTCTATGAACTTTTTTTTATCCTGGCACGGCAAAGTGACCGCACTATCAAGTAGCGAGAGACAATCCTAAACTAAACCCCTAAACTATTCATCGGATTATGATGAAACTTTGGTGAGTTGATCTGCATACGCCTGGGAAGGTTTCTAGCCCGAAAAAAATAAAAAGAAGGCGCTAGATGGTGCTGCAGAACATCAACTTTAATTCCGTTCAACCGATCACAATTAATCAAATTTACTTTACGTGGCATTGCAACGGATGCCGGGTACAGCTAGTCTGTATATATAAAAGACTAGCTGTTGCTCGCGGCTCCGCCCGCGTGGAGGTCATATTTCAGACAAAAAGTATACACTACAAAATACCAATTTTCATGCATTAAACTTCAAAAATGGAGGATTTTCATACAAACTTTCTTACCCTATTTAACCCCCTTAGGGGAAGAATTTCCAAAAACCCTGAAATATGTGTTTTTAACTAAAAGATCAAATACTAAGTTTTATGAATTTAACTTCAAAAATGACGTATTTTCATACAAAAAAAATACCACCCCTAAAGGGGTAAAATAGGGGATGAAAGTTTGTATGAAAATCCGTCATTTTTGAAGTTAAATTCATGAAAATTAGTATTTGGCATTTTAGTTAAAAATAAAAAATATATGTTTCAGGATTTTTGGAAATTCCGCCCCTAAGGGGTAAAATAGGGAATGAAAGTTTGTATGAAAATTCGTCATTTTTAAGTTAAACGCATGAATATTGGTATTTTGTATTGTATACTTTTTCTCCCAAACATGACCTCCACGCGGGCGGAGCCGCGAGCAACAGCTAGTGTTAAATATAATAGTCACGTACCTGCCCTCTTATTGTAAGTTTCTTGCAATCCTTCGCTAGCAGATCTCTGACGTCTTCTAGATACAGCTCGACATAGGAGCAGGAGACGAGGTGAGTGATGTCAGGCGAGGCGCCGTTCTCGATGTGCGCCCAGATGTGGCGGAAGGCGCGCGGGATGATGCCCTCGTGGTCGGCGGTGCCCTCCATCGTGTGGGTCTTGCCCGTGCCAGTCTGTCCGTACGCGAATACGCAGCCGTTGAAACCGTCCAGCACAGACGCAACCAGCGGTCGTACCTGATGGAAACAATATTACAAATTGTGAATTAAGTAGTTGATTTAGTCTTACTGACTATGAGGATGTTTTTTTAATGAGTTAATGAAATTTCTTGGCAATGATTAAGGGATTTTTTAAATATCGCTATTTCATTTATATAAGACACGTTATGCATTAAATAATAATCAATATTATACGTTTATTTTAAATTCTGTAAAAACGACATTTTGAGTTTGAGGTAGTACGTTAAAGTCTCAACAATAAAATCTAGACTTTAATCTGGATAGAAGGACTATCAAAATCAATGCAATTTTTTTTAATTGCCACTAATAGTGACATCTAAACTCGTCATAAAGTTATTAGAGCGATATCACGTTTCCCCGAGGCGAATGCGCTGTAAGTGTGCGTATCGAAGTTCTGAGCACGGAACAGAACCATATATATTATAACAAGTGCCGTGATAATTGGATTTACGTTGTCAATAACAAATAAAATCTCTATATTATACGGTAGCGACTTAACTTGCATTTAACTGTTTAAACCCCAGTTTTAATTATAAAATATTTTAAAGAAGTGTCTTTTTAATTGTAGACATGCTGTATAGTAAACCTATAAGTCTAGAAGCTGCAGATTGCTAAAAGTATTGCAAAATGTCAAATTTCGTATTCATTTCATCATTAAACCTATGTGACGGCTTGAAATATTAATTACTGATAAGGGCCTTTTTCCTTACTTATATTTTTTTTACCATGAACCTACTAAGTCTTTTGTATCGTTTGTGTTGTTGTATTGTTTCGATTCTCAAATTGTTGGACGTAAGGAAGTGATTTATTAAAATAAGACGTAAAGATTTCAGTGTGACATGATTCTGTCTAGAGCGTGTGTATGTAGACCTTACTGAAACACGACAAGGTGCTCACACGGAACACAAGCTTACCGATTATTAGATCATCACAGTGTGTTATTACGAATTATTACTCAAAAGGCCATTTCCGACAACCTTCGGTGCGCCGCACGAATTTACCAAACAAGAAATGACTGAATCCGATAAAGTGTACTTGAAAAAACATTCAAAATCAAATATTTATTGAATCCATGAAATATCATCACTTAGATTCAGTATTTTTTTTATTCTACCGCCAGTTCGGAATGCAGTTTCGCTAGAGAAGAACGGGCAAGAAACTCTAAATTAAAAAGATTTTTCAGCCCTCGTTATCCAGCTTATATGATCACACAATATGATCGCGTGGATAGGAAGTGCACGATGAATGAAGTAACATTGTGCTTCGCATATAGCCTTGACTTAGTACACGTTAAGTACTGCAAACGTATACAGTATATATGTATGTATATTGTATATCAGCAACATATGTACGGTAAGACACGATTTACATAATTATATAAACAATAAATGACTTCGTTATTTATGGAAGTGATCACAACGTTACTAAAGACGTTACTTTTACAACGCTGCACCGGCTGAAAAATATAGATGGCGTATTCACACGGCAGAACTTAGGAATAAAGATATTATGCAGTAATTAAAATAATTTTATCAGCTTCTGGCATTGAGCATACATTCCCAAACGGCTGCTCAACAAATGAATTCACCACGCACGCAAGATGGCATTCCACACGATATTACATAATTATACACAAAAAAAAGAACGTAACGAATTCATAGCTCTGGTTAAAATTTGCATAGAGTCAAGTATTTAATAAATGATAAACAAACACGCTTTGCTCTTAATAACTCACCAATGTCGTAATCAGCAAAAAATAGATCAATTTTATAAACCAATATTTTAATAGAGGTCTAGACTTCTAAAGATCAAGTGGATCATGGTGAGGACTCTCCTCCGGCCATGAACACCTACAGTAACTGAGAAATCCCGAATCACTCGTTTGTTGCTGTTTTTCAGGCAAGCCTCTTGTTTTTATACCCAGATCGGTATAAAAATGAACAATAGCCACAATATACTTTTTAAGTACTTAATTCTTTATGAAACCAAATTGGTTTAAGGGGTTTTAAATAGACACCTGCTTACCGTCACAACTCAAGAGCAGTTTAGTTTATTTCATAGCAGAGACTTGCAAATTTAACTAATCTAATGGTAAGTAATCTATCTACACAGACCTTGAATACTCATAATATCAGAAGAGTCATATGAGTGCGTTGTTGGCCATAAAGGAATGGAATGGGTATTAAAAAACTTTTTTTGTTGTTTTACAAATATAAAAGTGGGATTGGGCGGGACATGTTATTCGAATGGGTCGAGAGAGATGGGCAAAAATTGTCACCGAGTGGGTGCCTTCTGACCGACGACGGCGAGGTAGGCCTAGGAAGAGATGGCGGGATGACTTAGCCGCCTTCGAAACTATGTGGCCCAAAAAGGCACAAAATAGAGATCAGTGGAAGGAAATGGGGGAGTCCTTTGCCCAGCAGTGGGACACAATAGGTAGTTAAAAAAATATATAAAACGGCATTTTAAGAGAGTTAATCTAACGTCTTACTGCTTTAATGTCGATTAGAGTTTTCTTTTTTCTATGATTACTATAGGTCATGTGAAATAAAGCTTCCGCATGATCTCATACTCCGCCACAGCACGTAAAGTTATACCTACTTGCATATTCTGTTCAGATCTAAAACTATGGAAACACACAACAATAAATTGCTATACTTCATAAATTACAATGAAAACTATCTGAAAACTTGTAAACGGCCTTTTTTATATTTTAAATGCTAGCTGTAAGTTTCCGAATAAATAATAAATAAATGAATGAATGAAAAAAAAATTTGGTTGACAAAAGATTAATCAGCATAATTATTTACTTATTTTCCTTGAACAATTTTACCTAATGCCACGTACTATGGAACGAAGTATTACAGGTTCAATTCTGTATTGATGTGGCTTTTTATAGAAAAAATATTTGACCGGAAATTAGTGTCTATCTGATATGGTAACCGGGACGCCCGTTTTACTTTATAGGGTAAGTGACGATATTTTAAAGTGATCACAAATTATTAAGAACATCAAAATACAAACCGGATATTTTCATAACATTTTTCTATGCTTTTCTAACTCAATAATTATAATCCTTACTTTTTGTAATACAAATGCGCGTGTGATTCGACTATAATAGCTCTAAAAAGTGGTACTAAACAAAAACATTGTGAAACAAGCTGTTTAAACGAGATAATTTGAATATCAAATACAAAAAATAAATGAAGCCTTTTGTATCTTCATATTTTTTACGCTATGAATTATACTAATATTACGCAACTCAGAAATGAAACAAAGATATATTAATGATATGAATGGTAATGATACTGAGGTCATACAGACAATTTAAAATTTTGTAGGTACTTGTTTCGTAAAAACCAATAAAATGAACTCTTTTATTTTTGCCAAGCAAACAAAGTGTTTTCATAATAAATTCATTTAGTTGGAAGTGACAGAGCCACGCTGTAGACATATTTGTCTACAGCATGAATGGGCCGGCTCGACCGGGGTAGTACCACTGTCTCACAGAAAACCAACGTAAAGTGACAGTTTACTGTCGCGTTTCGTATGGTAAGTGAGATATCCGGAGGCCCAGATTCCTCCTTCCCTTCTCTAATCCCTATTCCTGTCCTTTAAAGCCGACAGCGCATACATGAAACTTTCGGTATTGTGGATGTTCACGGGCGGTGGAGATCACTTAACATCAGGTGATCATCAACCACTGGCTCGTTTGTCGGACTATACTATAAAAAAAAGTTGATCACTATAAGTTATGAAAGTATTTTTTATTTTATTTATCCCATTTTATATTTATCTTGAATTTTCGCGTGGCAGTGAAACTATCAATTGTAACGGATTCGCGAATGTGTGGTGTTGTTAGTTTTTGCTACGCCGAAGTCAATGGTCGGGGGTTTCGAGGGTAAATTGGCAGCTATATCTTCTTTCCAAGGCACAAAGATTCCAGGTAATTAAAAAGCAGACAATTTGCTACAACTATAATGTTGCTAATTAGTTTCCGTCGAGGTGTCTATCGATATATCGTGTATGAATGATTACCAATTGTATGTATGGTGTTTACTGTTCACACGTGTTTAAAACTCGATTAACATAAACAAATGTGCGCACAAGGCGTTCCGGGCAGTAGTAAAGTGACGACTGACGTCACAACCCATAAAACTATATTGGCAGTAAAAGCGTGGAGGCCATATGGACGTCATATTGCAGCATTTTTACATAGCATTTCTTTTATCTGAGCAAGAATAGCGCAGCGAATAAACAATTTGATAGTTATTGCAGCCATGGACCCTCCTCGATGCACGGGCTTGGCTTGTTTCGATATTTTTACAACATTGGAGAACACAGCCCTTTTCTTTGATATTGGTTTTCCTGTTTCCAGTTTGCAGCTATATAAAAGAAGGTAGAACCGTATGCGATAAGAGTGGTATATTCTCCTTTCTGCATCTACCTGATTCATAAGAAAGCTGACATCTGTATCTGTGTCCCACAGCTCAGCTCAGTTGTGGCACGAGAAGCTATGGGTTCTTTTTTCGCTTTGAGATAAATGTCTGAATGGTTCAGGTCTGGGTGTTGTGATATCAAGTCTCACGTAGGTCCTGATAGCCACGAACAAGATGATTCATTATTACTGTAGGATAAGGACTGTATGTGCGAGTGCTGGGTGTTATTTATTTATACAAGAAGGGATAGCCCCACTACGTCATATACTCATCGTTCGTCCACATTTTTTCCGCCCCTTGCGTTAAAGTAGTGAGCCTATCGCCAAGTAGAGCAATGATATCGCAGGCAACTTGTGTTTTTTTAAATAAACAATGAGACGCTTACCTGATTCGGGTTATGTTATTATGTGTACATTTCACTGTCTTACTCATTCATATTGGATTACTCAGACCCATCCATTCGTGTAAATTTTATACAACTCCCACCTCATCTGAACATTTCAATTTCATCACATTATTATTAACTTGTTCGTTACCATATAAATTCACGTGGCTTCTTAACAAGATTTGAGGTACTTACGTACGTTATTTGAAAGTAATAAATATACGATTAATTAACCACTAATATTAGTGTTTACGCGGGAAGTCTAATAAAGTTGAATAAATGCAAATCGCTTCGTAGATTTTGGATCAGTTCCAACTCGTGCTCCGACAAATTCAATATATTTTCTTCCAATATTTCAGCCAAAATTTTTGACGTACCAACGTCCTAGCTTTAGAATAATAGTGTCACATCAACTGTATGGCTTCCAGAACACAATACAGACTTCATGCAACATACACTTACAACTAGCGCCATACCCTAAACGATAATAATTATGTATTGTAAACCATTATTTTGTATATTTATTTCTTGTGGCAGATAAAATCCTGGTTCAGTAAAATACTGGTTGTCTATGCGCAAAGCCTTAATTTATTCTGATTCTGTTGTTTTATTGAAAGACCAAATATTAGATATATTTTTATTTGTAAAATCTGCAGAGACCTTTTTGGAAGATATTTGTTTATCTTTAAGTTTTAATGTTTACACATTCTCGAGTATTCAAACTATCTTTACTCAAAAGTAGTGTTGTCATATCACCAACTCTACTACAAGCCTCATATTGTTTTATTTGCTTTGTACTGTTTAATTTAGCAATTCATAACCTTTAAAAAGCATCGATAGCCTAGTTGGTTGCGGTACGGACTGCCAAGACGAAAGTCGTATGTTCGAAACCCAAGTGGCATGCACCTCTGACTTTTCTAAAGTTATGTGTGTATTAAATGTTAATTATCGCCTGCTTTAACGGTGAAGGAAAAACATCGTGAGGAAACCTGAATATCTGAGAATTCTTATACGAATTTCGAAGATATGTATAGTCTACCAATCCGCATTAGGCCAGCGTGGTGGACTAAGGTCTAACCCCTCTCATTAGTAGATGAGGCCCGTGCCCAGCAGTGGGACAATTTTTAATACAGGGCTAGTATTATTTTATTATTATTAACCTTTAAAATGAGCTTCGATGTTCAAAAGCGTGTCATTACCGCCGATAGTACATAATGGATGTGGCCCTTGAGTGTGGGTGTACTGTGAACATCAGCTGAACCGACAGACATTAGGCGTCACCTCGCTAATACAATGTCATTGATGATGTTCCACCACGGCTAGTGGGAAATCAGCCCACACTTGTCGCTGAAGTTTTGGTGGATTGTATAGCAATTGCCGAACAATAAATTCACTGGTATAGGCGTCATTGTTGCTAAAACAATGCTGTTTAATGGTCTGCCAGGATCAGCAATGGTGTGTCAGCCTACACTTGTTACTGATGTTTTAGACGATAGTGATTCGAAAGAGTCGACGTAAATTAAGTTCAACAAATATTCTAATAACTTGAGGGACTATGCATGGGTAATATTCATAGATATTTTATTTAAAGTGTGTGATAAAAGTTGAAAGTATGGTCAATTAAATTTAACGGTTTTAATAGCAAATCGAAGATACTTTTAGAGTATATTAGCACTGCTTATTGGAAGCTTACTGTCTTCTATGCCACTAAAACAATTCTGACGAAACCTTTCTATCAGTATTTAAAATATTGCATTGCATAACATTTGATATTTTTTGTAAACAATGCTATTTTAAGTTTGCACCAATTACTAATATTTTCATGTACCGTAAAAGGCACCTTCTCTTCAGCAGTAAATCAGGACAGTCGCCTGTCCAATTCGGGTGTTGTATTGTTGAATCATAGCAATAAAAAACAATAGCGGCGGAAACCTTCAGTTTTCAAGGTGAGCTGTTGAAAGTTAGTCGAGGACGTATTGGCCAGCAGCACCGCGTAGGATGCGCCGCGCCGCCGCTCCTTCCGCCTCTCTGTTTGTTTTAGCCGATACAGGGTTATTTTTTTATTGCAGTCACGTCAACGCCTGGCATAAATAAATGCGATTGCATAATTTACTTTGTTGATGTAGTTTTTTACAGTTGCGATGACAAGCGGTAGACTCTGGCATTAAGAAAGACTAAGGATAAAATAATAAATCTTGAAATTGGTTGTGAGATGCCATGGATTGAACATAGTTGATACTAGGGAAGACTGTAAACAACTTGCCAGAAAGAAATTTATAGATAAATAGCAATAAGGTGCCTTATTATTATCAGCGTTTGCCTCTTTCATAAACAAGTGAACTGACGTAACGGTAAAAAGGACAAAAATCGATAAATAACATTATAAGGTACGACTGAATAAAATGTGTTTATCGTTTATACAATGTAGGGGGAAATAAATATTGTGTTGAGTTTCAAAATGGCAACTTCATTTTCATTTGCAATATAATATGTAGCCTTGGTCTATTTTAATAATAAATCTTCATATCGACCGCAACGTGAGATATTACCCGGGAACGCGATGAGATATTGGCGAGAGTACAGGAAGCAAACTCATGTCTATAAATAAAACTATATTTATTTTATAGTTTCTAACTGAGTTTCATAGAGCTGATGGTCTTTCACTTGAAATAATCGCCTGTTATAATATAAGTCGTAGGGTTCATCACAAACAACACAACCGCTTATGTATAACATAAGTTAGACTTTTGGTCTGATGATGTACAACATGTCAACATATTTACAGTTATACGACTAGAGTGCCGTCATATCTATCCTATGATGTAACAGGAGACTGCTGTATCGCCAAAGGCGTCGTAAATTTCAATTTCAGAAAACTCTTGTGTGTTTTTCTAAACAAAAAAACTCATAATCTTTTCGATTGTAGTAGAATCCAAAACCACAATGGCTTTATAACCAAAGTTACCATTGGTGACTAGTCTAATCAAATTAAATTAAAATCGTATATCGACAAGTAAAGGTGGAACAACAATGAAGTGTATATGTAGTCTAGATGAAATAACATAACATGTTATTCAATGAAGAGATTGTGGGGGGTTGGATGGACCTCGGGGCACCTGTACAGTGTACCGGGAAGAAACGATACGGTGTGTGTCA
This sequence comes from Laothoe populi, assembly GCA_905220505.1. Lineage (NCBI taxonomy): Eukaryota > Metazoa > Arthropoda > Insecta > Lepidoptera > Sphingidae > Laothoe > Laothoe populi. The sequence continues at coordinate 17,535,263 of HG992168.1, forward strand.
AGATAAAATAAACACGTTCGCGGGACACGAATACAGATTCTTTGCAAACTGGAACATATTGCATATGAAAGTGATCTGCACGTAATTATGTCACTCAGGGTAAGGAGTTTAAATTGGTTCCAGAAATACAACTCCGACGAAATATTACATGTGATTTTTTATACCAATAGGCCAGAAAATGACCCACAACTTTCGGACAGTCGAAATTTTCAAAATCAATATTTATCTATACAATATCCATTATTTCTATAAATTTGTGCTATTCCGCGAATTCGGAATATAGTTCTACCAGAGAAGAATGGTCATTGGTGTCTGGCGTCCATGGTTCAACAAGGAAACTAATATTACGTCGCATCAGTAATACCGAGTAATACATGAAATCAAATCTCAATAATCCTAAGTGAAATTACACCAAACTAACAGCGTAGATGTCTTACAATTCTATTCACTATTTAAATTGGAGAATTTCGGGTATTTGTAGTTTAGTCTAGTGACGCTCACATTTCTAATAGTATAAATCAGCCAGTAACCATGCCGGCGGAAAGACTGTTCAGGAATCCGTGACAACTGTCGACATTCTGGAAACATCAACAAACATTTCTCGGTACATCTGGATCTGCGGATGACGTCCTCCGATTTTTTCATAGTATCTGACGTGCGTGTCGTTCTGTGACTCGTGCACATATTTTTGGCAACAATTTACACAAGTAGGGGGAGGTGGGGGGTTGGGAATGCGGCTGAGGCACAGCGAGACGAGAGAGATTTCACCTCATGTAACGTGCCGCGTAATGTTTTGCACAACGCTCCACTGAAACCGGCGCGCATCCGCTAATCAGACGTTTTTTTCCTAGTCAAACCATTCGGAGATGGAACTTTTTTATGATTCTTTTTCCTTACGTAAAAGGTAAACAAACATTTCACTTCTTATTACATCAAAATTAAACCAATATATAACTTGGTTTGTATAACTTTTAGCGTAGGTTTTTAGGTAGGTTCAACTTTTTACAGGACTTGTTACAGGTACACAACCTAATTACTTTCACTTAGTTCAGGTAAAGTACAAGCATCGATTTAACAATACCTTCGATCCAGTATGAGGATATTACTAAATGAACTAATGCCGCGAAATCTATCGCATTCGTTACGCATTCTTTGCAGCTTCTAAATAAAATACGAAATTGTTCAATTATTCCATCCATTGGATACACAACATGTAAAATAGTAGAAAAACTAAAACTATTTAGGAAACTTTAAATTGAATACAACAAACAATTCCCGCATCAGTAATTTGTATTTGTGTTCACGAGCCATTTGTTTCTGTTGCAAGATGTAGATTAAACGAAGTTATCAAAGAATGAGATATTGTGTTGTAACCCTTGTAACTCAAGTCAAACGCAAATCTAGGGAGAGAAAAAGAGGCAAACCCAGTAAGGGACTAGAGCCCATCGGAGGCCCGGCGCGGTGAAACTGAATGAGACATTTGATCTGCTAAGACATTTTTAGTGTAGGTACAGTTTTAAAGATTTGGAGACCCCAGGACAAAAGGCTCGAGGCTTGCCACCTTTTTCTATGCTGCTATAATTGAAAATAATGTCAGATATATCACATAGGTTTAAAAATTAGAGATTCTGAGAGGATGGATTCTAAATTCTAAGAAAATATACTAACAAGCTCAAAGATGTATTGACAAATAATAAATTTTAGATTAAATTTTATAATACCCCTAGTCATAGAAGAACTTAATTTACAAATAAATGTAATGTTAAAAGTGCTGATTACTCACCATCTCATCGTAAATGGTCTGTGTGTCAGCGGTGCAGTCGTAGGCGGCATCGTAAGTAAACAGCTTGTCCTGCCCTTTGGGGTTGTACACCTGCACAGCTCCCCGCTCCGGCCACACCTTCACCACCTGCACATAGATTATACTATAACCATTGTATTCACCACTTGACAGTCCTGGTAACAATGAGCAGTAGACGAAGCCTTTCGAATAGTGATCCTCTCTCTACAACCATAATTGTTCTCTGCGGTAATCAGGAGATTTAAAGCATCTTTCTATTACATTTCCTGTTTATCAAAATCAGCGCAAACGGCACGGCGGTGAAGACATTGTTTGTGCTGTCCCTACGTTAGTCTGCGCTGACCCTACACTTTACACCGAAGACGTAATCGTCTAAAAACTATTGTCGCCCTTGACCCAGTTACATAAAATATGTATTGTAGTTAAAGCACTAGAGGTGCTTTTCAAGTGTTCCACGAAACTAACAACGGAAAGAAAGCTCCACTCATTATTATGATGTATTTATACGCCGACAATGTTACACATTTTTTTTTAATTTCTCCATAACATTTATAAATGGACCATCGTCGGTATTTAATACGACTTAGTAAAGCGTGAACTTGATGGTAACGTCATTAAAAATATATATCTTATTAATATGTTAAAACTCTTCTACAATCCACAATAACTTCCATACAATCGGAAAACATTATAGATTATCTTAACGGTCAATGTTGACCACCAGCGTGAATGAATAACATTCATAGATAACATCATTCAATCTCGTATTGTTGATCTCTATTCATGGCACTGTGAAGTTCCCATACTATCAGTTGACTGCAAGGTTCGTGCCAAGGTCACGTTCGTGACTTTGAACACGTGCTCTACTTCGCAGATTATAATTAATGTGACACAACTGCTTTGGAATTGGTTATTTTTTGTAACAAAGCTCTCGGGCGTTGCCTATGCAAAATTATTTCATGTGTCAATCTTGTATAAAAACACTTGTTCAAGGTAAAGAGTTGCGGTTTGTATTGTGTCACTTTAATTTATATTTTTTCTTAGCTATGTTAAATTGAATATAGCTTCGTCAATCTGAAATGACGCACTGATTTGTACATAAGAGTTTTATAATTAAAAAAATTTATACAGGGTAAGATTCAAAATTAAATAGCAGTGTGCGTCACTTTAGATTACATAATATACCACATTATTGAGAAATCTACGTGTATAAACATCCCAAACACCATATCTATGAGTTTACCTTCTACCTGGCGCATTATTATCAAAAAACGTTAATGAATGTTTATTGTTATCTACATACTTGCTACAAGATGTTTTGTTATAGATATTTTTTACTCGGTTAGTGAGCTCGTATGAATAGGTGGGTGTGTAATGTGTAATACATTAGCGTTGTGTTAATAACCCGTTTACACAGTTCTTTTGCGGGAAACAAACAAAACGCCTTAATACATACAACTATTATTTATGAGTGTACGATGCAAGGAAATGTGTGATTCCGCTGTTATCTTCCGCGAATAATATATTTTTCTACTAGAATTTCATTATAAAAAAATAATCAAAGATCAATAAAAGTAAGCAGGTACAAATTGGATCAGAATTCAGTGCTTATAAAAAACTTATGGCATTAAAATTCCCTTCTATGTTAAATTATAAGCTGCAAGAAGCATATAGGAAATATTATATGAGGCAATCTCGCCGTCCCCACTGGGAGTACCTCCCCTTACAATAAGGGAGGCAACTTAAATGCCACTTCCATAAAACCAAATAGAAGTAAATTCTGCAGAGCCATTACTTTGATCTGATAATATTAACGGTAGTATTTTATTACTCGTAGATAACATAATATGAAAAACAATACTAGATACTACACTAATGTATGAAAATAACAATAGTCATCTCACCGATCCTACCGAATTATACCTACAAGATGCTGATATATTCAATTAAATGCCGTTTGCGTCATTATCAAACTAGTATAGAATATTTACAACAAAAAAAACAATTTTTATCTTCGTAAAATATAATTAATTGTTCAACTTTTTTATGTGCTCAGTTTTTGTTATAATGGGTCCCGGTAATAGCAACGTTACATCATCGACATAATAAAAGCGAAGTGAGCGGGATGTATGATTTAATTTATTTTATTTTTACGCTATTCTTGTTTGCTTCTCCGTGCCCTTAGTTGCCTAACCTAATGATTTTGACTCCGTTACCCGATAGCTACCGAAACCACGTAACATTCTACGTCACAAAACGTACCATTAATGTAGGCAATTAATAAAATATTACTGTGTTTGTGTGCGTGTGCAGTGTGGTTAGTATTGATTTGTCGTTTCCTTGAAACAATAATTAAACCATTGACCAACACCATTATAGCTACCACCGTCACCACTCTACCGTCACACCACCACCTGCGCCTCCCCACTGTACATACTGACTTAATACTAGTGTGAATCAGAAATGTATTGTGCAAATCACATGCCTTAGTAGTCTGTTGGATGCAGAGAAATAAATATTGAATCAAGAACAAAGTGGTTTAGAGCCATTATGGCAACAAATTAGAATAAGTGTGCTCGAAAAGATGCTTAATAAGTGAATTCATAATTTTGAATGTGAGTTTATAACAGCCTAAGGTTTAACACAAAATACTGTTAGAAAGACAAAGAAAAATAACATTTTCGTATTAAACTGTAATTTTAAACATATATTTCACTTAAGTTTCAGTCTAAGTCATCGTACATCGTCGCGATATAGTTTTCAGTATGTAACAGTCGTAATTATTTCTTCAGCATGGCATTGATGATTGCACATTACACAGGGTCGCCACTCGCCACCCGTATATTACAATAAAGTATTGTGCTTTATTTTGATTAATATACTTTATTACACCGAAATTAACATCTTCTAATTTTCGAGTTAACCTTGAGCACGATTGAACAACAAATGTCTGGATAATTTACTTATGTTATTAGTGCATAATGTATATTTTCAAAATAAAGCAAACAATTCATTAGTATTATTGACGCAAATGTACAATTGTATGGCTTAAGCGCGGCAACCTTAACAATCACCGTGTTTAATGTGTAATCTGTATTAGTAGCCCCCTGCCCCTCCCCCTGTCCCGTCCCCCGCCCATCCCCCGCGCCCGCAGGCGTCACCTGTAGGGGTCCTTCGAACTTCCTATTGTCCACAGGATTTTTCGACGAGAGGCGCTCGTACCATTTCTGTTCGGGGCGAGCTTTCTTAACCTATGGAACAAATGCACACATATACACACATTAAACGAAACAACACGAATTCAGACACGAAATATACAATGTAGCGTAAAGACGACACAAAACAGATTATAGCCTGGAATACACATACTAATAAACAATGTTTCATTGATCCTTGTTTGTGCATTTCACTAACGGCGGTGCACCCTGAAATACCTTATACTTCCATATTGTTCCTATTATATTGTACTTCAATACTCAATTACTGTAATTGTTGGCAAAAAAACATTATAGTCTTTTCATTACTGGCCTATGTTTAGTATTTTAAATTTGAGCCTGGATAGTCGAGTCTACAGACTGCGTTTTTTTAGGAAAGAGCATTAAGATTTCTAGTGTTGGCAGTATCTACTCTTGATCTTTGTTACGTAACTGCATCTATGATGATAGGCCAGCAGGACCATTAACATTTATGTGCTCTACTTTTATTTGCCATTTAGTTGTTGTGGGGCCGAAGTGTTTCTGACACAACACAAGCCTATCTTAATGTAGGGTATTAGGTCAGGACTGTGCAAGTGACTGCGCCGTATTTATTATCCAATGTTTAATCACTGGAATAGGGTAGTTGACAGTAAATGAGAACCTGATAGAATTTTGTTTTTTATAATAGATTTATTCTAAAACTATCGAAAATAAACGCATTTGTTAATTTTTATGTGATTATTTAATATTTTCAAAAAACAAATATTTAAAAATACAGCATTTTGTCACGTGACATGAAACACAAATCAGTCATTCATGACGTCACCGTTCGAAACATCTATTAAACGCTGAGCCAAACGTCTATTCGTTTTGCGGATAGTCACGTCACACGAGAGGCCATGACAGTTGGTAGCGTTTTGGTGGGAAAAATAAAATTGGTTTTTAAAAATGCAAATTAAATCTTGAAAACTTATGTTTTATGTTTATTAATGATATTATTTTAATAATATCGACCATCAAGAATAATATAAAACGAGTCCCAAAAACAGTCAACTAGCCTATACCTTGCTAACTCAGCATCCTAACCGAGAGAAGAACGTTTGTGCCTTCCGTTGTTCCTAGCCTCAGACATTACAAAAGTAATAATGTGAAAATATTTCGCGCATTTTAGCGGTATTGCATAACGTGTCGCGAGTGCCGTCCGAAATATAGTATCGTACAAGACACCACTACAAGTGGATATTTCGAAACGGTTTCAAACAGCGTAAACAATCAGATTTGTTTTGTATAAAAAAAATCTATTTTAATTAGTTAAACATGATTTTCTGAATACAAAGTTATTAAAGCAATCTAAACAAAATTTGTATATATTTTTTTTATTTGCAAGAATGAATAAAAGGCTTGCCTCGTGGTAAGCGACACACCTCCCTATAAATAGTAAAAACAACACTATGTGTGTTGTTAGAATGAAATCTAAGCCCAACAATTTCAGTGTCTTGAAGATACCGGAACCAAACAGTACTTCTACACTGTTTGGCGACTGAAATACTACACATGTACTTACTTCGTACCCAGACAGCGAGGCGCGGCCTGTGGTTTGCGGGACACCTACCACCTTCAAATGTGAAATAATGAATTGAAATGCGGTCAAATGAAACGATCTAGAACATCTATATCTATACTAAAATATAAGTTTGTGAGTTTGGATGTTCGGGGTAATCTCCGGTACTACTGATCCGATTATGAAAATTCTTTCACTGTTTATTTCCGGGCATTTCCGAAGCACCGGTAGACTTAGATTTTAACATTACTATGACATGTAAAAAGTGCCCCTAGTGGCCTAATTTACGAAATAAATGATTTGATTTGATTTGTTAGAAAGGTATATTATCACTGAGTGCTATAGACTACTTTTTATTTTGGTAAATATATATTTGGCATCAAAAGAGTCGTGGGAAACCCAAAAAGAGGTGGGATGGATTGCGTGAAAGGAGTTAATGCAGATTTGACGCATGATAGGGCTGTGTGGAGAGTTAAAACCAATTGTGCCGACCCCACTTAGTGTGGGATGAGGGCAGGTAGATGATGATGATGAAATATATATTTGGCATAACCTCCACGCAGGCGGAGCCGAAGAAACAGATAGTACTGTATAATAAAGAATTCAGTAAAATAATCCACTTCCGATAGTCCTCATAAATAGTATCAGAGCAATGGAGTAATAGGGCGTGAACAAAGTCCCAGAGGACATAGGCAAAATGTTTGTAACAATAAATTTGATTAAATAACAAATATTTTTACGATACAGACACCCAGGCAGTTCTGACTGACTGGCTAATACTATAAGCAATAAAAGTAAAAGCTATGTTTACTCTGTTTACTTCTATTACGAAATAGATAGACTAGCAAATACTATTTTACTTTCGACCCACCGCGCCTGCGCCTTCAAAACCCGCCAACGATGCTCGTTGTTTTTTTGCTTGGAAATTTATTGTCGCACACAAATTTACATATTGTATTTGCTTTGTACTATTCATTACTTACGTACGTTTTATTTATCGTTAATATTCAAAGATTTTTTTTTCACCGTTGCCGAGAAATACCTTTTTTTCTGTAAGTAATTGATTTATTACTGTATGTAGATTGTCTTTAATTTACTGTAGTTAAGATATTAAAAATGTAGTTAAAAATAAACAAATTATTTAGAATAATGTACACAAAAATATTTAGTCATGTGCCGGATGTTACCCTCGGATTTGAATACAAAAAAATCTCAAAGCAAAACAGCACAATTAACCAATTAAATAATTATAAATCTGAGTTACACACTTACTCGATACAATGTGCCCAAACTGCGCGAACGTAAGGTCATTGTCGCGGCTCTCGTGAAATTAGTCGGAACGTGTAAAGTACCGACGCACGCGCTGCATTCAAGTTCAAAACCATTGTCTTACTGCGATCGTAATCTGGATCGAACTACCTGTTTACTTCCCAGCCGACCACACGATCAACAGAACTATGCGTTTTACACATATCGAATCATTTTTCGATATAGAAATTAGTTCTAGAATTCTTCATATAATTAAATAAATATAACCTATAGTAACACACATAGGCCTGACCCCTCACTAGGTTACACCTGTGTTGTGGGTATCAAGAACTACTAGGAACTACTGTTCCATAACACCCACACGGGACTCGCACCCACGGCCATTCGTTTTATAAAAATAAAATATGCTTTTTCTATTGCGATAGATTAAGATCTTATATTGCCTGGACATGCTTCGTCTGAATATTTAATTTATGGGAAAAGTTAATGAAGATATATTATTTTCTTCATATTATTGTCATGAAAGCATTAACTTCAAAATATTATGAATGGAACAATGGGCAGTTATACAGTAAGACTCAATTTGGTAAAATCCGTGCACCAGTGTCTTAACCCTAACACGATATCTGGATTGTTACTGTATAAATACCAGATGTAAATTGTTTGTTTATACAATAAGCTAAACAGTTTGTGCGGAAACTGGGACTCAATGAAACAAAATTTATATCAGAAATAAAATAGAACGCAAGATTAACAAATCGTCAGATAAATTTTCAACTAAATTTACTTTACACAGAATTAAAATGAATTAAAGCATTGTAAAGCGTCCCCTATACAATATACTCCTAACTTAATTTATTAATTGTAACTTATAAAAATATACCTACCGAATTCTTGAAGATATCTTCTAATAGAAGTACTAATACATTTTGCGTAACAATTATTGAAACAAAGTAAACACCCAGGCAATAGAACAAAGATGATTTGTTCTTTGTTTTGTTCACAAAAAAACTATTATTAATAACAAGCTTCGATTAACTGATTTTTTACTGCCCATTTATTTAATCTCTTTTAAATCCATAAGACTTAATTAAGATTGTTCTAAATATCAATAAACAGCAATCACGATCACTTCATTCGGTTTTATTCGTTGTACACAATAGTAATTAATTATATTAGTCAGTGATTTCAGCAGGTAGCGTGGCCTAGAACGTTGTACATCCATGAACATTTCATAAGATTGCAAAAGCGCGGAACCTTGAGCCGAGAAACGCGCGTGGCGTCTGCGCGTGGAGTGCGTACAGCGTACTACGTAGTCCGTACCCGCTAATACGCACTACGCGATACATACATAGCATTGACGTATATTATATGGACAGGATATTTGATCCGCGAAAGTGTGCCTATTTGATTTTCGCCATATTGGCGCTGATAGCAGTGCAGTCGAGCAGTGAGCGTCCGCGGAACTAACAATAGAGTTGAGACACGAAGGATGATATATCGACAATGATACACAACAGTCGATGGTTTACAAATCTTAAAAATAATAAAAACATCGCCTTAGCAAAACATATTTTCATTTTAGATCATATTTTTTAATGGGGTCTTAATTTACAATCGAATATATTATTATAACTAGGTTTGATGCTGTTTTGGGACTATAAATTATATTTAAAAAATAGCACGCTTTAATAGCTAGCCAAACTAAAAAGTAGAAAATAATATTAAGTTCATGGCAAAAAATTATAATTTTAAAAAATATCACGTTTTAAGGTGTCGTCAAATATGATTCCAAGATCTTTGAATCTATTAAATTCATTGGCGCCCCGATTCATGAAGAAAGGATGTATGGCGTCAGGACCAGACCCTTAGACGAGTCAAAATTTTTAATAAAAATATCGATATTTTTTTCGGATATATCAAACTCCGATATTGATATATTTAAAAATATCGATATATCAAACTCCGATATTGATATATTTAAAAATATCGATATATCGGAAATCCGATATTTTAAAAAATATCAACATCCCTATTATATGTCAAATTTAGTTTCAAATACACTCGAGAGGGGCGCTTCAAATAGGTCAAGAAAATAGCTGTCATTTTGTATTAGATATCCTGTCCATATAATATACGTCAGTGATACATAGCGTACCGCGCAAAGTCCCACTACGGGTCAATCAGAACATTGCGTTTCACGGACCGCTGCGCACGCGCACCCGCACTCGCACCATACAAGCTTTCAGCCATTACTCATTACACGTGTTGTTATATCAGTACCCCATGATACGGGTGTTGTATTTATCAGGTAGTCTTTCCTCGCCATTTTAGTTGTATTATGAATCATCCGTTCACCATCAGATGTCGAATTAGGGTTTGAGTATACATATATTGTACATACATTTGGTATTGTATTTCATAAGGAATAAACGTTAGACTAAAACTTCTACATTACATTTGAATATAATAAAAAAGTCGCACATCCTATTTAATAAATATAATGAGGAAGATTCCTCAGCTGAAAGGTAATGCTTTTGCACTGGAATAGTGAGACAGATCGAGATCAAATAAACATAATAACAATAGGCATATGCCTATTCCACATTAAAACTCTTTACAAAGGTCATGAGTGACCACTGAATGCAGGAAAACAACAGACACGTCTATATCCGGAAAAACGTATCAACTAATAACTACAGAACATAACAATGGAATTTCATATTCGAAACATTTTTATAGAGTACCTATATGTTTATTATTGCTTATTTGTTGCATTTATAGGTAATATAATAAAAACAAGTATCTAATTACTTACATGCGTAATCGTTTCTGAACCGGTCAGTCAGCACGATGTAATTATAGTCTTTAATGTAGTCACATCGTTTGTAAACAAACATTGGTTTGACTCTATATAGAGAAAAATTCTTGCGATCGCTCATACCTGTATTTGCAATAACCACTGGGTAGTACCACTGTGTCACAGAAAACCAACGTAAAGTGACAGTTTACTGTCGCGTTTCGTATGGTAAGTGAGATATCCAGAGGCCCAGATTCCCCCTTCCCTTCCCTAATCCCTATTCCTGTCCTTTAAGGCCGACAGCGCATACATGACACTGTGGGTATTGTGGATGTTCATGGGCGGTGGAGATCACTTAACGTCAGGTGACCCAATAGCTCGTTTGTCGGCCAATGCTATAAAAAAAATTAATCAAGCATAAAATGTAATAATAAACTAACGGTATGAGGAGCCAAACAACATATAACATTTAGCGAAAAATAACCGAAACTAACGTCAGCGAATATGTAAAACTCTAGTTTGCCTTATGTTTTACGTTTATCTGACTTACAGGGAGATATAAATATTTGAAAACATTAAAAGACCCAACTTGAAATGTATGGACCAAGGAAATGTATAGTATATGCCATAAAACACGTACGAGCATCTAAAGCTTATTCTCTAACGTACTGATTTGCCAAACTAATTGCCAGTACAAATACTATTACTGAGTATTACCAGAACAAAGACAAATTGTTACGGCATGAGTCGAGTGTTGACTATTATCTATTTGCTGAAAACAGTAAGCAGTTAACCAACGTAACAGATGAATTAACTCTCGTATATAGTAATATCCCATATGAGGATACGAGTGGTTCCATAACGGTCAGTACTCCGTATTAGTCCGTATGTATTAAGCGCGGTAATTCATTGCATTATCAACATTATCCGTAAGGTGAGCTGGTAATTGCGACCACCACATATAAAAACGTTTGCGGTTTCTGTTTGTATCATCATACTCTAAAGACCTTGGACAACTTACTCAGCTGGAATTTCAAGATGCTTTTATTTATGTGGGTCTTCTTCGCCCATAAATCGGTGCTTATGGTTTGGCAGGGTTTTGGTTGGATTGGTATTATTGATCTATTTGAATGTTTGAGCGTTTAGGGCTCAACATCTAGGAGATAAAAGAAGGAAGATATTTTGTTTGCTGCCGCAGTGTTTGGTTCCAAATTAATTAGACGTAAGTAGATTGATACCATTTATATCAATAGAGAAACGGGAGGTTTGTCGGATCTTACAAAATGTAATAATCTATTTACATAGAGGCAACGGCCTAAATCAGGTGTTACTAGAGTTACGTATACAAAAACAAACTGATAGTGTTAAATGAAGCTTTACAATACCAGCGACCATAGCACACATTGCCCGGTATTGCTATTGAGTCCTCTGCCATGTACCGCAAGTAGGGTTGCCAGGTGTCTGTCTGGATATCGGCCACCATGTTTAGGACCACACTTGCCATCCCGTATTTGATTTATTTCATTTAGATCCAGCTGCCGTTGCAGTTCCTGGAGGTTGGTTATTACGGCTTTCGGCTTTAGACAGGGTTTAATAACTGGCAACTCTACCCGTATCTCACCGCTCACGCTTGCACAACGCACAGCATCGCTAATCTCATGCGGACCAAGGTCGATTTCATTCTCGTTTCCGAATTGCATCCAAAACATTGCACTGACGAAACAACAGTTTCACCAAAGTAAAAAACAGGATCGCGATTCGCGACCTAATTTGTTTTAAAAAAGACAACTCGATAATGAGAAGATTCGCGCCACCTACATTGTTGTCAGATTTTTCAGGGTCTGTTTATTTTTCCGTGTCTTAACGAGTTTTTCTTGCCGGGACATGACTGGTAATAACTTATTGTCTAGTAATTTAAACATATCAATGAAATAAACAAGATTATTATAATTCCTATTAATTAATAATCACGTGACTAATTAATGTTTAATATTAAAGCCTGTCTAATTGATGATTTTATTCATGTCCTAATATGTACTTGTAATGCTATCATTCTTGCTACTTAAAGCAAAGAAAGAGTATCATCGTGCAACTAAAATTGTAAGCGTTACAAAATCATAGATATTTATTACTATATCAGCAACTGTTTGTTAACAAGTTTACACTTATTGCAGCCTATTACCATCCCATGATGTAATAGGGGCGAGCCTTTAGTCGCCATGTGGCCGTAGTCTGGTGTTGACTATTTCGTGGTAGAAAATCTCAATATCAATTTACCCGACCCAGGGAACGAATCCCAGACCTCAGCACAGCAATCATACTGACTACGCAACTATAAATGCGCCAACGAGACAACAAGATTATTTATTTAAGATATTCCAGAACAATAGCTAGTCAACCCAATGAAAGTTTCAAACCCAATTCTAATATGCCTACTATTGTACAATTAAGTCAAACGAGATGTATATTAGATATTTCTTGTCGTTCCAAAGCCCAGGTTATTTGCTAAACAACTGATAGCAATTCCAAACCAGCGACTAGACGCATGCACGGGACGAGACCAGCAATCAACTCGAGAAGTGAGTCACTATTCATTAGACTCTCCTATTAGCGCTAACGCTATCATTAATCAAAACGACATTTAACAACAGCAGAGAATCAGTAGTCATAATGATGTCAATAACTATCAGCATTTTTCTTGCTCTAACTACGGCTATTAAAGAATTGACTTTATTGTCTATCCCATGGTGTAGGATTATAACAAACTAGCTTTTGCCCGCGGCTACGCCCGCGTGGTGGTTATTGTTGGAAGAAAAGGTATAAAATCCATGGAGACCTCTTAAGCTCTTGGAGACATCTTCCTGTATTATGCTATCCCGCAGGAACCGTGCATTTTCTGGTATAAAAAGTAGCTAACACTATGCAAATAATCATGTGGATCCCTTGCTCTGTCTAAAACAAAAACAAAAGTATCCCATGGGAACCGTACATTTTTCCGGGATTAACGTAGCCTATGTGCTATTCCAGACTATAATCTATCTCTGTGCCAAATTTCAACCACATCCTTCGAGCCGTTTTAGCGTGATTGAGTAACAAACATCCATCCAACCAAGAATTCGTATTTATAATATTAGCAGAATGATTGATAAACATCCAATAAAAGAGTTCATACAAACTTTTTTCCCCTATTCGACCCCGTTAGGGGTGGAATTTACAAAAATCCTGAAACCAATATTTTTTATTTTTAACTGAAAAGCCAAATACCAATTGTTGTGCCTTTAATTAAAAAAAAAATTACGGAGTTTCATACAAACTTTGTTCCGCTATTTTACCACGTTAGGGGTAGAATTTCCAAAAATCCTGAAACCTATATTTTTTATTTTTAACTTAAAGGCACAATACTGATATTCATGCGTTTAACTTAAAAAATTACGGATTTTTCATACAAACTTTCTTCCCCTATTTACCCCCTTAGGGGTGGAATTTCCAAAAATCCTGAAATATATATTTTTTATTTTTAGCTGAGAGGCACAATACCAATATTCATGCGTTTAACTTCAAAAATGACGGATTTTTAATACAAACTTTCTTCCCCTATTTTACCCCCTTAGGGGTGCAATTTCCTAAAATCCTGAAATATGTATTTATTATTTTTAACTAAAAGGCCAAATACTAATTTTCACGAATTTAACTTCAAACATGACGGATTTTCATCCAAACTATCATCCCCTATTTTACCCCCGTAGGGGTGGAATTTCCAAAAACTCTTCCTTAGTGGATGCCTACGTCATAAAGGGTACCTACTGTCAAAATTTCAAGTCTCTAACCCCAGCCGTTTAGGCTGTGCGTTGATCGATCAGTCAGTCAGTCAGTCAGTTTCTTCTTTTATATATACAGATATAAACGGTTCTCCGACTATTAGACGGTGTTTATTAACAAAGATAGAACGACTTACATTTAACTAGCGTGGTCGACTAGATAATATGTATAAGATACTAGCTGTTGCTCGCGGATCCGCCCGCGTGGAGGTCATGTTTGGGAGAAAAAGTATACAATACAAAATACTCATGCGTTTAACTTAAAAAATGACGGATTTTCATACAATCTTTAATTCCCTATTTTACCCCCTTAGGGGCGGAATTTCCAAAAAACCTGAAACATATATTTTTTATTTTTAACTAAAATGCCAAATACAAATTTTCAAGAATTTAATTTCAAGAATGACGGATTTTCATATAAACTTTCATCCCCTATTTCACCCCCTTAGGGGTGGTATTTCCAAAAACCCTTCCTTAGTGGATGCCTACGTGATAAAAGGTACCTACTGTCAAAATTTCAAGTCTCTAACCCCAGCCGTTTAGGCTGTGCGTTGATCGATCAGTCAGTCAGTCAGTCAGTCAGTCAGTCAGTCAGTCAGTCAGTCAGTCAGTCAGTCAGTCAGTCAGTTTCTTCTTTTATATATACAGATGTGTATGTGTCCATATCTAAATGAGAACATGAACAGATCGAGGATCTCAAGTTCATTAGAGTAAAATTATCTAGACCATCATGAACTTGTAGCTAATACAAGAACATGGGTTGATAGAATATTTGATTGGTTCGATTAATGATTGATATCTGAAGAAACTTATTCCCATGGGATTCGTGAAAAGTGAATACCGTACGGTCTTGTGTATGATTAATTTAACTATATCAAGAGACGGAGCCGCGTGCTGGCGCAGGGCAGTAATCGCGTGCCAGGACTAGGCCGAGAGAGAAGGCCGCGTGCCGCGCGCGCCAGGTCATCTATGGCTGTATATGGGATATAGAATTATCGCAATATGATCATTATACTGATACTGTGCTTGAAGCTCCACTATTATTGTCTCTCTTACAACCAGTACACAATTTTTCACTTTATTTGCTCTACGGATTAATTACTTTAATGAGCTCTAGTAAGAAATAAGTACCAGAACAAGGAAAGAGAAATAATGTAATCCTGATTCATAAATCATATGTAATTCATTAATCATATGCTATGTAAGGTATAAAATTATCTTCTGTCCTCGAGTTTTATACATACATTGTGTCTTGGATTGAGTGTAAATAATCCGTGACCCGTCTCAATTGAATGTCTTTATCAATAGCATTCGCCCGTGCGAGTCGTATGACCAGTGTCACACATGACGCCGCCTTGTCACTCGGTCAGCTCACAGGCTCCCAGGAGCTATTGCGTCACCACCAGCCAGCTCAGAACTCGTCGGGGCGCGGGCAGGCGCCGTCTATACTCATGCGCTGTGCAATCGTGTCATTGTTCCTGCGCAACGAAGCTACGTCGCGTCGCTGAAAACTTGCCCCGCGACACGGTTTAAGTATTACCGCCAAATACATCACGCCTTTATTGTATTAACCGGTTGAGCAACATAGCTACGCAATTACTTATTTGAGAAATTAAACTAGCGATTTTTCACGCCTCTTCGCCGCGCCGCGCCGCCTGCTTTTGTTAGTTAATTGTATGTTGTCATTAAAACAAAGTCTCGTTAAAATCTTGTTAACTTAACGTTTATTTTTATTTGACAGCCACTTGCGTAAACATAATTATGTTTACTTTCTTACAAATTGAATTACCAGCAATCGGCATAATATATCCGGATTTACTCTTTACGGTAAGAAAGATAATGCATCACTTTTACGTACCAATAAAGGGCCACGCTGAAGATAGTTTTGTTTACATAATTATTGAGCAGACTAGAACAGAAAATACGACCTAAAATGGCCTGAATGGGTTGCTATTACGAGTAGAATTTTCTGAGGCCCAATTTCCATCACCATTCCTATTCCTTTCCTCTCAAGTCAACAATGCACCTATCATTCTTTGGATATGTAGGTATATAAAAATGTCTAGCACTATATACTAACACTGTCACTCCCTGACCGCCTGTAACATTGTCCTTAGCTTTACGTATATATCTGAATATTCTCTTGAACACCTGCAATGCCTGAGTGTAATCTTTATCTTCTATTTAGTCCCACTGACTGTTATGCCTCGAAATGATACACTCGGCATTCGAACACCGCACCGCGCCGTGGCTACACCAATCGATTGTTCTATTCCTAAGAGATCTATTTCAGTTCCTGCATTATCATTATTATCTTTCGTACATATTGTGAGTCATAAGATATTTACACGTAAATTAAGATACTTTATCTTCCGCCTATTCGCAACGTTTACAATAAACGCATTGTTTTTCTGCTATCCGATCTCAAACACTTGTTTTTTCTTCTTATAGAGTTGAATATAAATCAATTCTTATTTGTTATGTCGATATAAAGCCAAGCGTATCTTAATCATTAAACGCAATTCAAAAACAAGAATTAACAATTAACAATGCTATTAGAAAAACCACAATTCTATTTGAAACAAAAGTGGTTATCATGATTGTCGATTAGATTGTTATCAAACAAGATGATTGTTAGTATTGGTGATTCACAAGTATGAAGTATACTCAGCGCTCCGACCTGGTTATTCATAGCAGAAACAGCTTTTATCTGGCGGCTGGCGAATGGCGACACGAGCTCATAATGCAAACAATGAAGCGTCGCGCCGCGCACCCGGCAGAATAGCTGATTCAGCCGACACTTGTCACTGGCGCAGCCGCTTAAAATGATTACCAAAAGTGGCTCCCGCTTAGCGGTGGCCGATGCAACAAATATGCAACACTTAAAACAACAAATAAGAATGTATGTAACATACTAGCTGTTGCCCGCGGCTCCGCCCGCGTGGTGGCTATTTTTGGAAGAAAACGTATACAATCCATGAAGGCAACCTTAAATTTTTCCGGGATAAGAAATTGGTGTTAAATTTTTCATGCATAGGTGGAGTGGACTAAAAACTTTTAAACAAAAGTAAGATTAACTAAAACTTTAAACTGACATCAAAACAGTTAATTAAATTTAACTATTTGTATTTATATTTTGTACGGTCGAGAGAATAAATAACAAAAAACATTAAACAATAATCTTAACAATTGGCGGCCTTATCTCTGAGGGCAAGCTCTTACATACTACACGCAATCATATATACTGATAAACTGTACGAGCCAGGTGTATACTGTACGGCGGGGCGTGCAGTGTTAAACGTGTGACACGCACTTATTGTGTAATGTGTCTAGTATTAGTCTTTTTTTATCCTGGCACGGCAAAGTGACCACACTACACCTGATGGTACGCGCACTGCCGTCCATTCAGAGTATCCAGTAGCGAGAGACAATCTATCCCCCGCTACTCAACACAATCATGCCGACCTGCTTCTTCACACAACATGGTCATGAAGGTGAAGAAGCCCTAGTGTCAATAAGTAGATTAAATATGAATGCATAGATCACGATAGGCTCTTTACATAGTCACACTACTGTGGGGTCTGTGGATGCGTATCCCACGACTTCCGGCAAGTGGAACACCACGGGGTATTGATTAGTAGAGCAATCTAGAGTCTAGATCACGCAATACATACAGTTCTATATTTGGTTGCCTATATTGTTGAGTAAGATATACTTCTGAGACGGCTCAAAGTTATCTACAAATATATTTTTTGCTAAATGACAGAAATTAAGAGCTTTCAACAAATTGGAAATAGGTCAAGGGGGTGTTGGTACGTATCATTTTTATTAGTTATACTAGATTTACTACCAGTCCTTGTTGCAAGTCTCGGACATATAGCTTTTTTTTAGTGCCTCGATAGGCAGACGAGCAGACGGGCCACCTGATGGTAAGTAGTCACCGCCGCCCATAGACTTCTGTAATACCAGGGCACAGCAAAGCCGCTGCCTACCGTAGCTCTCGCAAATCGCCATCATTATCCAATAGATCAGACCTAGTGACCTACGCAAGTGCTTTGTAAATACAACTGTATAATTAGTCATAAAGAGCTTTAAAGATTTTACGATTTAGCGAGAGGGGTGAATGTAATTAAACATATTCGATGAGTAAGCCAATATTTTCAGCTTCAGCGAACTCGACATCGCCAGTATGCATTCTTAATACCTTTGTGAAATTGAAAAGTGGATATATTTATAGACAATAATGGTTGGGTAAGCTCACGTCCGTATCCTCCGAGGGGTAGGCACAAGTACAACCAGTACTCTCACGATTCTTCGATCTTATTTCTGCCCCGTTGTATGATAGGTGTTGAGCCTATCGCATCGTACTTCTGGCACAAGAGAAACTTCCTTACTTCAGACACATGATACTTAATTACGTAAATAGAAGTAGTTACTCAGTATACGGGTCCACGTAATGCGCAGTTCAAGCTTAACTTGGTTTAACTACATTATATTTAGTACAACACTAGAACGATTGCCAGCGTAGGCTCCCGCGCGTTGTCATGGCAACCGTCACTATCTGCGGGTTGCACTTTATATACCGTAGTGGTTAATGAATATCTTATTTTGGAAGGCACAAACGTCGTACAAATAAATGTTTTTTAAATGTTTGTTTTTTGGTTGAATTACGAGAATAATTCACGAGTCTCATGTTAAATATAAATAATTTTATTTTTATTATCATAAATTCTGTCAATCAACCTAATTTAATTAAGAAACCATGGGAAACCATGAAATTGGAATTGTCATTTGCCTGAAAAATTATGCAGTCAAATGGTGATATTCAGTCATGCCAAATTGAGGACTCTTGACATATTGGCTCCTAGAGTGCTCTTATAAAAGTATATTCAAAACATAAAATTACTTATTAAAGTACCTATGTAACAATTAATGACTCCTTGATGATTAATTTTTAAACATTATTTTATATAGAAGAAAAATAAAAATTTATTGTGTTCCAGAAAAAACAAAGAAAAAAGTATTTATGATGTTTGAACAGGTTTAATTACAAATATGATTTAATTATTGAATCAACCTAGATATTCACATAAATGTTTATTGCAGACAGATAAGATGCAGACAATGTCTAGATTATTTTAAATTTCACGGGTCACTCACCTCACGCATACACACATACTAGATTGTTTTTCAAAAGAACTTGCAAATACTAATACACACTGATCTATTATTTTATTAATTCTTGAAGTATTGTAATATTTAATGGAATTTAATATTTATGGGAATTATAATTTACATGGATTAAGTAACATAGCTCAACTGATTGGCAAATTGAAGTGGCAGTGGGCCGTCATATCTGCCGCAGGACTGATAACCGTTGGGGTAGACTTGTCCTAGAGTGGAGACCATGAATCGGCAAACGTAGCATAGGATGTCCTGTGACCAGGTGGAGCGACGACATACTCATCAGAAGACCAGCATAAATATTAGAAATGTGACTAATTATATTGGGTGCCTACATAAAATGTATACAAAAATCACTTTATATAGTAGTTCATACATTTTGATACATTATTTATGTGCTCAGAAGACAGTCATTATATTTTTCAGTATAAACATTAGTGTAAAGAATTTACCTATTTCATGGTCAGTAACACTACACTAGTATACTCCATTATGATTAAAAGTAATGAATATTACACAATATAGTGTTTTTAATATATGTGTAATAAATATATGTATAAAGTATTCATTAAACAGATCCTGCTATATACAAAATTTTTATACAAAATGACTAGTAATATTATTATGATGATAAAATTTAAAAGTATTTGTCATGGACTAAAGAAAACATAATAAATTTTTTAGAGGAGCAATGAAATTTATAGGGTGGGCAGGTTCTACCCTTGCCCTGCTAAGCTATGTTCATGGCACTTTGTGTAATCAATGAAACTGGGCCCTCATATTCATCATTCATTCTTACTTATGGCCCAACAAAAATAGTTTTGTTCTGTCGGGTTAGAGTGTGAAGTGTATTGAATCAACATCTGGAACATATGATAATATTTACGTAATGGAGGTAGGTGATTAGCATGTGGCCAATTGTCAGGCGTCAGAAAACAAAAGCTCATTGTAGTAAACTGCGGCCTAATTTGTTAATGATTCTGCGATTGCACGCTCATTGCGAGTACCGACCGGCGGCCGCAGACCGCAGTCACTGCCGCGATCAATGGAGTGCGTGCACAGTGCAGTACAGTCGCACATTTGCAAGTTATGCGATACCCACGCACGTGAATCACGACTGTCGCCTTTCTTCGGGATGCGGAATTTACCACTTGGAACCTATCGAATTCATAAAACTCTCCAAACGAAGTGCATAACGCATAGTCGCGCGCTTTCGTCTAATCAAAGTCGATTCGGCTGCCTTTTAAATCTACTAACTCGAATCTAGTACTCGATAATTTTCATGAGGTCGGGGTCCCGACGCAGTGTCACCGCGCACCCTCACCGCCCGACATAAACAAACGATCTACCCTAGACGCCTCACCTCATCGTAACCCTCTTTCTTCTCCTTCTGGGAGAGAGGTCTGCACCGCACCACCACCTTGACGCACTCATTGAGCGCGGTGCGCGGCCGAGCCGACTTCTCCATGTTCCGACACCCCCAGCTCGATGTTTATTGCTCCTCCGAATTAATATGACCGATATCGATCCATCCGAGGAGCTCTTGACGGCATCACCAATTTCGTTTGAACCCACACAAATATTCAACAATACTTCAATAAACACTGATATTTATTAAAAATTGTATCACACGATTTAAACACTAACGAACGTAACAAAATAAATAAAAATCGCAAATTGTCAATATAAGACAAATAGTACGCGACCGCCACGAACGGACATTTCTTTTCAACTGACTTTGATTCAACTTCATTTTCCCGCTGAGTATTTTTATTGGTCAGTTTTGTATTTCGAGAGAGCTCACTACCGCCACCTACCGCCGCAATTGTAGCACTGTTAAATAATAAGAAATGTTATTTTATATTCTATTCGTTTACATTTTAGTTTATAATTGAACCCATAGATTAATTATATAAATTTAACCGATTTAACAACAAGGACAGAACACAATACACATAAAACGTCAAATAGGGCATGCTAAAAGTATTCCTCACAATTTATATAAAGGAAGCTATATATAAAACATGCGAGATAAGTATTAACATTTTTTTCGTTTGGTGTTTATTAATTTTATATAAACCAATAGAAACATTTACTAAATGCAAATTATGAAACTAAAAGCAATAAATTCTTATCAGAAGCTAAGTATACTTATAACTTGGCAGCATGGTCTCAGACCTTAGCCGGTTGCTTATGGAGCGAACAAAAAAAAACAGAAGCTAAGTTTGACATTTCAATAAAAAATCGCCAGACGCCATCGCCAATCGCATTTTCTTTTGACTTATCGGTTATGTTTACATTATGTAAATAAGTATAGTATGTAGAATATTGAGTTAATATAACAATAAAATGTCTGTAGCCTTGAGTATTAATCTTAAAAGAGCAAGTAAAATATATCATGAAGGGGTAAGCGCAATATTAGCATAAAAAATATAAATCAAACGACATAACTCATATTTATTTTGTTGTCAGGAAGTGATAGCGGGAGTAGCAGTGGTGGAGACGAACAGCGATTTAAAACATGAGGGGCTCTCATTGAACATGGAAGGTTGCGTCAACCTACAGCTTAGCACCAAGAATGTGGGCATATTTGAAGCATTTTCCAACAGTATCAAGGTATGCAGTCTAAACAGAATTTTACTTAAAATGATGCATGCAGGCCGGCACTTACCATCAGGTGCAGTGTGTGAATGACAGTGTCCATGAGATTAGTAACATGATATTGGGAGAGCTTAGTTAACAGTATGTTCGAAGTAGCATCTGATGCTTCATAATCTTTATCTATTGTCTAGTCCTAACAAATATAGGGATAAGTTTATTGTATATTTGTTAATATTGTTATTTGTGTTACAGCCAATGAATTTAATCAACACAGCAATAGAATTAGCTCCGGCCGGTAAAATCCCAGTAGGTATCACAGAAATCCCATTTGAGATCCCATTGCGGGCACGGCAAGCTATATCTCCGGGGTATCCTGGCCTGCTGGAGACATACCATGGTGTGTTTGTAAACATCATGTACACATTGAAGTGCAGTATGAAGAGGTCTTTCCTCAATAAGCCAGTGTATGCGAGCTGTCAATTCTTTGTGCAGTGTAGGCAAGTAAGTAGAAAAAAGTTTAGTAGGTACCTACATAAGATATTTGATCAATTTTATTGTTTGATAAATTGCAAAGAGTTTGGGGACATCATAAATAATACTGTAAGAAATAAGATTAATTACATCTGTAAACTAAATACATTTCTTTTAACAATCAAAAAATTTCATTGTGTACCTATAAGCCATACATTATGTTTATTCTATAGAAATAGATATAAATTGAATTTGTGAGTGTTAGGCCCACTTCACATGCTGGTACAAAGTATGAAATCTAGAGCAAGCACAATGCAATTACAGTTTTTTTTTAAATTCTTTATTAAGGCCTTTTTCACATAGTGAATATGTCGCCCTTGTAAAGATACATATAAATACATACATGAACTTATAACACAGATATTATAATATATAAATTAATTTGTATAACATTCTGGCCGAATCTGTTTGAGGCACTGCCAGAATTACTAGGCCCCAGTTGAAGTACATTGAGTCTGCACTGACTTCGAATATGCTTGTTATGGACACATTCCATAAGGATGTGATATATGTTGTGAATCATATTGCAATCAGGGCAATTAGGTGATCCGGTCTTGTTCATTAAAAAGGCGAATTTATTAGATGAACAATATGGCAGTAAAGTGCAATAATTTATATAAAAAAACTGAACTATTTTAAATATGTGTTTTATCACTAAATTGATAATTGGCATTTCAGAAGGTACTCAACATTTTTACATACTTGGTTTCATACAGAATGAAGCACCTGTTATGTATATTTAGATATATACATTGTTGGGTTCAATAGAATTTCTTTCTATCAAAGTAACTTGTATTCTTCCAGCAAGATCCTGCCCCTATGAAGCCCGTGAGATGTGAGATCACTCCAGCCACCATCCGAGCATGCGGTGGAGGCTCATCTCGAGGAGTGATGCCACAGTTCCAGATATATTCAGAAATAGATACTACAGTGTGTCCACTTGATAAACCCATCACAGGGAAAGTATGCACAGCAAATATAAAATTATAAATACTCTTATATGTGATTTGGATCTGTTATCATTTAAAACCACTTTCAAATTAATGTATTCCCTATGTAGTATTTGTGTAATGATAGTTTTTTTTATTTCAACAGATCCGAGTGGATGAGTGTTCAGTTCCCATTAAGTCTATAGAGCTGCAGTTAGTACGAGTGGAGACATGTGGCTGTGCTGAGGGTTATTCTCGAGATGGTAACATAACTAAACATATTGTATCAATAACTTTGTGAATGTTTGCATTTATGTCGTTGTAATGATTAGAGATGAAACAGATATCCGATAACTATCTGGCCGGATATGCCGGATACCGGATATACCAAATATTAAATTTTGTTACTTAATCTAATCCACATAAGAAATGGTCTAACCACATTTTCCTTTTACAACAAAATACAATTCGTGCTCATACTACACTAAGGACAATTTATGGCGAATGGATACCAATTTCTCAAGAGATCATGTTTGATATAAATTCAGCAAGTCAATTAAACACTTGCTGCTAACTTCGCTCCTGAGCAACAGGACCAGGGCTCATCTGACTCCTCCCGACTCTTCAACAGCATACACGATTGCATGAGTTAAAGAGCACTTTGTTTGTTATATTAATGTGATAAACGCTGATTGTTTATAAATTATCACAGTGTAATTATTTTGTATATTCTTTGCTTATAAATAATGTTTTATTATATTTCGTCATACTGTGACGATAATAAATACTACCAGTAACTGTGTGGTTGAACAGATTAACATTAGAAATACATGCATGTCAGGCACGTTCACACTGGAACCAATATTGCTTGTTGTGCATGATCTCATCAAATGCACGTCTATAACATTAACATGCGGCCTTATCCAAAAATAGGGTATTTGACATTAGGTGAAAATCTGATGGAATTTTATTTTTTATAACAGATTTTAGTCTAAACTATTGAAAATTAAACCTATTTGTTAATTTATATGTGATTATTTAATATTTTTAAAAAATAAAGCATTTGTCACATGACTAGAAACACCCATCAGTCATGCATGACCTCAACGTCTGAAACATCTATTAAGCGTTGAGACAAACGTCCCTATTAGTTTTGCGGATGATGACGTCACACGAGGCCATGACAGTTGGTAGCGTTTTGGTGGGAAAAATAAAGTTAGTTAATAAAAATGCAAAATCAATCTTGAAAACCCTTATGTTTATTAATTATGATATTTTAATAATACAGACCACGAAGAATAAAATAAAATGATTGTATATATATGATTTTGCAGCAACGGAGATTCAAAACATACAGATAGGCGATGGCGACGTCTGCCGTGGACGAGACGTGCCTCTGTACATGGTGCTACCGAGGCTGTTCACGTGCCCCACCACAACTACTGTTAATTTTAAAATTGGTAAATGACATTACACTATTTATTTGTCTACACCATGAATGGGCCGGCTCGACCGGGGTAGTACCACTGTCTCACAGAAAACCAACGTAAAGTGACAGGTTACTGTCGCGTTTCGTCTGGCTAGTGAGATAACCGGAGGCCCAGATTCCCCCTTCCCTTCCCTAATCCCTATTCCTGTCCTTTAAGGCCGACAACGCATACATGGCACTTTCGGTATTGTGGATGTTCATGGGCGGTGGATATCACTTAATATCAGGTGACCCACTGGCTCGTTTGTCGGACTATGCTATAAAAAACCACTACTATTAACAGCATGCAATGCTTTATGTGTATAGCTTGTAAATATGTGGACTTGGTTTGTGTGGTATAAACACTGGCAGCCGTGCCTATCTTTCTGTAAACTTTATTTGGCAGCCTCCGTGGCGCAGTAGGCGAGTAGTCGGTGAAACGTGAAGCCATGGGTTCGATTCCCACACCGGGCAAATGTTGTGTGGCAGACAGATATTTGTGTCGAGTCTGGATGTCCCACAACAAAAGACTCGTATCTTAGTGTGGATCAGGGCTGTGTGTGTGACTGTTGAGCATTATTTATTTTTTGACAGCGCAGTGTAATATGTTGTCTGTCCACACTTCGCGTACAAACAGCACCGACGCAGCACCCACGAAATGAGAAACAATCTGATTCAGATTCTGCAAAGTGGGAACATGACAAAGGTAGTTCGTATGTCGTATCTTTGCCGCGCCATCAAGCTGATCAACAGTTTCTTAGGTGCTTTGCTCCTTTCTTCTAATGACCCTGGCTCCTTTAGGCGCAGTGTGAAGAAGCTTCTAAGCAGGCCGGCATGAATGTCTTTTCCTATTTGACACGAACTGATCGGCACTGCGCACCATACAGTGCAATATAATAAATGCCAGGATAAAAAAGAGTTAGTAGGTTTGACTAATATTTCTGATGGATAAAACCCAAGAAAGTCTCATATCTCGTTGTTACGCTACGGATAAGGATGGTTTACTGTGATTTTCAACCGACTTCTAAAAAGGAGGAGGTTCTCAATTCGTCGGAATCTTTTTTTTATGTATTTTCCCCGATTACTCGAAGACGCCTGGACCGATTCGAGAAATAATATTTTGTTATAGTGTCCAGGTGGTCCCACTGGCACCAAGTCTGGATCTGATGATGAGATCTCAGAAAAATCGAGGGCAACCCTCAAATGTTATAAGGACGCATAATGTGTTGTTTATTTTATTTTACAGAGTTCGAACTGAATATTGCAGTGATTTTTGAAGATGACTACCTGGTGACTGAAAACTTTCCTATATTACTGTTGAGAAGTAAATAGTTGTAATAAATTATTATAAATACATTTATTATTGTTATTTTTGAAATATTTATGAATTATTATATATATGTATATTGGCCTTATACGTCTATTTCAGACGATTTAATCATTGTCTCATAGACATACACTTTTTTTCGTGGCTATATAAGCCAATTCTAGAGCGACAGCTCACACCGCACACTCTACAGAAGAAGTTACCGAGTGGTAGATCGTCGTAGGCCTGGTGACGTTTTCGTCTTTTGTCCGCCAGTGTTCTAAACCAGTTGTTGTCGTGAGCTTCACGCCCATTCAGCACGCGTTTTCTCCACGTATCTCGATCTTCAGCTAACTCTTCCCACATCCTATGATCAATTCCGAATGATATCATATCTCTCTTGGCGCAGTCTTTAAATCGTAGTAGAGGTCTCCCCACATTCCTCTTTCCGTGGGCCATGACAAGCAAGACACGGCGTGGAAGACGAGAGGGGTCCATTCGATACACATGCCCCAGCCACCGCAAGCGCCTCTGTTTTAGCAGAGCCGTGAGACTGGGTAGCTGCGTGATTTCAAGAACCCTCTCATTGGTGATCCTGTCCATCCACGAGACCTCCAAGATATTCCGGAGACATCGCATATGGAAAGTGTTGATTTGATGTTCTTGTTTTGCGTATGAGGTCCATGTTTCGGCACCGTACAAAAGTATAGACAAGATGCAGGCTTGGTATACGACCATTTTGGTGTTCAATGTTAGATGTTTATTACGCCAAACTCTTGTATTTAATCGCCCGAACATGGTAGCCGCCTTACCAATACTTACGTCGATCTCCGCATCCAACGAAAGATTAGTCGTCAAGGTTGACCCCAAGTAGCAAAACTTGTCCACTTCCAGAGGATCGCCGTCCACTAAGATAGTTGGAATTTCAGCACAACCTTGCGCCAACACTACCGTTTTCTTTGCGTTTATGCTCATGGAGAACAAAGAGCACGCATAGGAAAACTTATCCATGATAACCTGGAGCTCGTGGGTGGAGGTGGCCACAAAGGCTGCATCGTCGGCAAAAAGAAGACTATCTGTATGTACGTCCTCACGGCAACTGTTGGATTTGAGAACCGATATTATATTGAACAGCCTTCCATCAGCCCTCGTGTAAAGGTGGATTCCCTGCTGGATGTTGCCGAAAGCCACTTTTAGAAGCAACGAGAAAAATATGCCAAATAACGTGGGAGCCAATACACATCCCTGACGAACTCCTCTGCGCATATCGAACGACTCTGATGTACTGCCGTCGAACACAACACTGCCCTTCATGTCTTCATGAAAACATTTTACGAGACTCAACAAAATCGGCGGACAACCAATGTACTGAAGCACTGTATATAGTCCTTCCCTGCTGACCGTGTCGAAGGCCTTGTTAAGATCAACGAATGCAATAAACAAGGGTGTCGTCTGCTCCCTACATTTCTCTTGCAACTGCCGAAGCGTAAAGATCATATCTATAGTGGAACGCTGGGCACGGAAACCACATCCACAAATGGGCGATTGATCTTATGTATCAATTACAGCAGTTTTGCGCGGGTCTCGGGTGTCGCCTGAACCTCCGCAGTTCTCCGGGAGGCCTGTCCTCATAGTACGGACATTCCACGTAGCTATACGCAATGTTAAGTTATTGTTGATGATCATTTTATCATTATTCTGTTGCTCGATGTCAGGTGTGGCATATCACAGCGACAACCATCTAGATTTGCTAGTGTCCCCTACACCTTAAAAAGACAAGCCAGCGCTGAGGCGGATCAGCACCTTATTGACTGGGGGATGCCCAGCTGAAGCGGGCGGTAGCTGATCAATGGGCCTACGATGGACCCTCCCACTGTCGAGAGCGACCCCTGGCGTCCACACTTACGCCCATATGTGTGGGCTTATAACCGGTAACTGCTGCTCCCCGTGTTGTTATCCACGTAGTTACACTGACGTGGGTGAAGTGTCCTCTCCACAGACAATGCGTCGCCTAGGACACTGTTAAGGAAATGTAGGGTTGCCTAAGACCTACATCACCCTCTCGACCTCGCTGGTTGGACCCACAGGAGAGGCAAGCCAATACGTGTGGCAATACGTCGGGTTAAACCCTACTCACGCCTAACGAAGACCCCAATTCCGGGTTTTGATTTTGGAGATTTCCTTCTCCTAGACGGTTGCAAACCAATGCCAAACTCTAAGGCCGTCTCCCCTGCTGATTGGTTGGGGACTGCTTATTTTATTCGCAGCTGGCCACTATATCTAGTGGTCTTTCACTATCCACCACCTGTGACCCCGTTGGTAGCTTACAGCACAGCACCAACAATATATGTATGTATATCAAATATGAATCCATACTAATACTATAAATGCGAAAGTAACTCTGTTTGTTTGTTTGTTTGTTTGTTACCTCTTCACGACTAAAGGGCTGAACGGATTGTAATGAAATTTGGTAAGGGAATAGATTATATCCTGGAGAAGGACATAGGCTATATTTTTCCCAAAAAACAACCTTGAAAGGGGTCAAATAGGAGGTCAAAAATTGTATGGGAAATCCATAATTCCTTGACTTAGGGGTCTGTAAATTCATATTTACGCTTTTGGTAGGAAATAAAGAAATACGTGTTTCACATTTTTACACGAAGTTAAATAGTGAGAGAGTGAGCGAGTGAGAGAGTGAGAGAGTCCGTCAGTCCGTCCGTCCATTTGTTTGTTACCTTTTCACGACTAAACGGCTGACCGGATTGTGATGAAATTTGGCAAGGAGATAGATTATATCCTGTAGAAGTACATAGGCTTTCTTTTTTTATCAAAACACAACTTTGAAAGGGGTCAAATAAGAGTTCAATATTTGTATGGGAAATCTATCATTCCTCAAGTTAGGGATCTGAAAATTCATATTAAGGCTTTTGGTAGGAAATAGAGAAATAAGTGTTTCAACGTTTTTGAAAAATCATCCCTGAAAGGGGCAAAGTGAGGTTAAACTCATGAGGTATTCTTTAGATGCAATCTCAAGATTCAGGTACAACTCAGAGGCTGGACAATCGCTACAGGTGCCTCAGCGCAGAGGACAACCCCTTGGATTGTATACTTCTGCTCCCGAAAATAACCTCCACGCGGGCGGAGCCGCGAGCAACAGCTAGTTATTAATATTTCTAGAATTATATTTTTACAAATATAGCGCAGCGTTATAGTGCGTATTATTTTGTGAAAGTGTGCAGCATCAATGAATGACATTCTCATAACATTTAGTGTTGTTCAGCCTAAAACTGCTTACGCCAACAGAAGAAGAGCTTCGTGGTTGTATTTCCAAATCTTACAAAATCTATTGTGAATTTTCTGTACAGGAAATGATTTTTGAGGTTTTACGACTGAGGGCGACACTTGGAAGCCCCCAGAATATCTTTCTAAGAAGCCGTCCTATGGACTCCCTTGCAGCTTCTAAAATTCATTGTAAAAGGGGACTAAATTGAGTTTATTTTAAGTCTAGCGAAGTATGTACGATTTTTTCAACTATTTGTGTTTCGGTGGCTACTTGTAGAAGAAGTTTTTCAATATTACAGTTAATAAAACCTTACTTTAGATCCACTTAGTGGATTTAGTGCCAGTGGCCATTCTTGTGTCAGTCTGTCCGTCTGTCACGTAGAATGATTCGGGATTGCGACCCCGGCCACTCGAGCCGTCAGCGCTACGTTCCATCACTCCCCCCGTGGCTCTGATGTCCTCCTCCACCCTTTCCCGTCCCGTTACTGGTGGTAGGGCTCAACTGTAAGTGAATTTTATTTACTTATGGTTGGGCCCGAACGGATTGGTACCAGCGTCCAGCCTATTTCTGCCGCGAAGTAGTAATGCGTTCCGGTGGAAGGGCTAGAAAGCCGTTCCTTCTGTCCTCTCCTTTCCCTGGTGGTACAGTTTGGACGGTACCCGTGATATGTGGAGCTGTGGTGTTGGTCGTCGCGTGGATCTCATCTGTGGGGGGCTGGCGTGGGGTACAGGGAGACCCGATGGGAACGGCTACCGCCGGCCGCCTGCCGGTCAGTAGGGGACCTGAACCCGGGGATACACTTTTTAAAAATTCCCTCCCCGGGAAGCTGTCCCACCAATCGGCGAAAATCCCGTAGTCCGGTCGTCGTGCCAGTGTGGGAGACTGGAGTGGATCCCGGCGACTGTACACGGGGGGGCATCGGGGGCCCTTCCGTGCCTCGCGCCAGCTCCCCGCATTACCCAAGTGACCACCGTGCACCTGGCTCTGCGACTATATGTTGCGAGTGCCGTCTAAATTTCACCGCCCCCTCACATCTCCTCTCCCCTACTACAAAAACTTTAAAATGAAGGCACAAAAAAAGAGTAAGCGTACTTCGGCGGATCCTACATCCACTTTAACAGTAGACTTCTGCAATGTCAGGGGTCTGCACAGTAACCTAGACGCCGTACATTACCACCTAGAGTCGGCGCGGCCTGCCCTGCTCTTTTTAACTGAGACGCAGATATCTACCCCTGACGATATCTCGTACCTCAACTACCCCGGTTACGTGCTGGAACATTTGTTCCTACGTAAGGCCGGGGTGTGCGTTTTCGTCAGGGATGATATATGTTGTCACCGCCTTCGGGGCCTCGAGCATCGGGACCTGTCAATCTTGTGGCTATGCGTACATTACGGGGGTCGTACCCGAGTCTACGCTTGCCTTTACAGGTCCCATGCCGGTGAAGCGGGGTCTTCTCATTTATTCGAGAACGTCCAAGTGGGGACTGACCGATCTCTAGAGCAGTACCCATCCGCGGAGGTGGTGGTCCTTGGAGACTTCAACGCTCACCATGCTGAGTGGTTGGGTTCTCGGACCACCAACGCTGCGGGTCGGTCTGCTTATGAGATGGCTTTGGCTTACGGTCTCACACAACTGGTAACTCAGCCCACCCGAGTTCCAGATGTTGAGACCCATGAGCCCTCTCTGTTGGATCTTCTGCTGACCACCAATCCTGAGGGATATAGGGTAGTGGGCGACCCCCCTTTGGGGTCATCAGACCACTGCCTTATTCGAACCTCAGCCCCTGCGGTTTATCCCGATCGCTCTTCAGCGACTGGGTTCCGCAGGGTTTGGCGGTATGGGTCAGCTGATTGGGAAGGGATGCGTGAATTCTTCGCGTCCTTCCCATGGAAGCGGTTCTGCTTCTCTTCCGAAGATCCTGATGCTTGTGCGGACCGCGTCAGGGACCTGGTGGTCTTGGGGATGGATCTGTTCATCCCCAATTCCAGGGTACCTGTCAGGCGGCGCAGCCGGCCCTGGTATAATAATACCTGTGCCGAAGCTGCACGCCTTAAGCGGTCCGCATACGGGGCGTGGAACGAAGCCCAAAAGCATCAGGGTCCAAACGCAAAGGAGGAGAGGCGGAAATTTAATGCCGCTTCTAGGTCCAACAAAAGGGCTATAGCCAAGGCCAAGGCAAGACATATTGGCAGAATTGGCGAGCGGCTAGAGAGTTATCCGTCTGGCAGTCGGGCTTTCTGGTCGCTTGCCAAGGCTGTCCAGGGTAACTTCTGCCTGTCCAGTCTCCCACCACTGCGTAAGACCGATGACAGTTTGGCCCATAGTGCAAAGGAAAAGGCCGATATCTTGGCCCAATCCTTTGCCTCGAACTCGACTTTGGATGACGGGGGAGCTACTCCACCAAAACTTCCCCGGTGCGAGTACTCCCTGCCTGAAATCCGCATCAATCAGCGTGCGGTCAGGCGGGAGCTTAGGCTCCTTAACATCCGAAAGTCGAGTGGGCCGGACTGCATCCCCGCAGTGGTTCTTAAGACGTGCGCCCCTGAGTTGACCCCCATTCTCACGCGCCTTTATCGTCTTTCGTACAACTCCAAAAGGGTTCCTGCTTCGTGGAAGGTTGCTCATGTCCATCCGATCCCTAAAAAAGGTGACCGGTCGGACCCTTCGTGTTATAGACCGATAGCCATCACATCCTTGCTCTCTAAAGTCATGGAAAGAATAATTAACGCCCAGCTTATGGGGTATCTGGAGGAGCACCAGCTGATTAGCGATCGTCAGTACGGTTTCCGTCACGGTCGCTCAGCTGGTGATCTTCTTGTTTACCTCACACATCGCTGGGCGGAGGCTATAGAGAGCAAGGGTGAGGCTATGGCCGTCGGTCTAGACATCGCGAAGGCGTTTGATCGGGTATGGCATGGGGGCCTTCTGTCGAAGCTTCCATCATATGGAATCCCCGAGGGACTCTGCAACTGGATCGCTAGCTTCTTGGATGGTCGGAGCATTAAAGTCGTCGTAGACGGCTACTGCTCCGACGCTTTGTCCATTAATGCTGGCGTTCCACAAGGCTCGGTGTTGTCGCCGACACTATTCATTCTGCATATCAATGACATGCTGTCTATCGATAGCATGCATTGTTATGCAGATGATAATACTGTCGACGTGCGATACACCGGCCAGCAGGGTATCCCTCGGAGCACTTTGGAAGAAAGACGGTTAGAACTTGTGTCGGAAATCGAGAGCTCTCTAGGGCGGGCCTCTGTATGGGGTGAAAGGAACCTAGTTCACTTCAACCCCACGAAGACACAAGTTTGCGCATTCACCGCAAAGAAGGACCCATTTGTCATGGCGCCACAGTTCCAAGGAGTCACTCTCCGGGTTCCCGAGGGTATTGGGATCCTCGGCGTCAATATATCGAGCTTGGTCCAGTTTAGGAGTCAAGTGGAGGACAAAGCCAAATTGGCTAGCAAAAAATTGGGGATCCTGAACAGAGCGAGGCGGTATTTCACGTCGGGCCATAGATTGGCGCTTTATAAAGCGCAAGTCCGGCCCCACGTGGAATACTGTTCTCATCTCTGGGCAGGAGCCCCGAAATACTTGCTAGACCCACTTGACTCCTTACAGAGGCGGGCCGTTCGAATTGTCGGGGATCCTGATATCACGGATAGCCTGGAACCGTTGGGGCTGCGGAGAGACTTCGGGTCTCTCTGCTTGTTCTATCGTTTGTTCCACGGGGAGTGCTCCGAGGAACTGTTTAAAATGGTGCCTACATCTCCATTTTATCATCGCACCACCCGACACCGCAACAGAGTTCATCCATACCACCTGGAAACGATTCCGTCTAGCACGGTTCGTTTCCAGCGTTCATTTTTACCACGTACGTGCAAGCTCTGGAATGAACTCCCTGCTGCGGTGTTCCCTGAGCGCTATGACATGTCCTTCTTTAAACGAGGCTTAAAAAGAGTAGTCCTTCAACGGTAGGCAGCGGCTTTGCTGTGCCCTGGCACTGCAGAAGTCTATGGGCGGCGGTGACTACTTACCATCAGGTGGCCCGTCTGCTCGTCTGCCTATCAAGGCACTAAAAAAAAAAAAAAAACTTCCATGGTGGTATTTATACCATTAAAATATTGCGCGATTAAGACCCGTTCCTAATTTTATAATAACCACTTCCATGTTGTCCATTGAAAAGGACAAGAAAGGAAATTGTGAAAATGTGATCGAATATTTTAGCAAAATAAAGTAACGTAATCATGTGTAATATCTGTTGTCTCCCCGGGTGCCAACGCATGCTAAGCCGCCACTGAAATTGTTATGAGTATATAAGGTAAATACATTGACTTATATTCTATAGACACGGACTGTCGAAGAAACATATATGTTATGTGTTACATATATGTTCCAATAACCTTGTTCGCCCACTAATGCCATCTATTCATTTTACTAAGAACTATTTGTTATTTAGAATCATGATAACTCCCGTCACTTCCTTCGAACGGGACTTTCCGCGCACCAAACTAGATAATGAATTTTGTTGTGAAAATGCCATCTATTCATTTTACTAAGAACTATTTGGTAGAAGCGTGACTCCGCACTTTTTCTCGAACGGGACTTTCCGCGCGCTAACACGGGACAAACTATATAATGAATTTTGTTGTGAAGTATAGACTTCCCGTATTCAGAATTGAAATTAATTAATATTTATTGATATTACGTTCTAAACGTTATGAAATTGTTATTTACCTTATATACTATTAACAGTTTCACTGTAAATCAATTTAAGGCAGATTTGTTCGGGAATGTCGCTACAAATGTATAATAAATATCCGGCGCGTGTCGGTCGCTCACCGATACATACTTACTACCTACAGCCGGCCGTCATACGGGTCAAGGACAAGCACACCCTTCCCCACCCCGCACACGTTCCGCTCGCTTTATTAATTAGTCACTCCTCGCCCGGAAGTATCGCCGCATGCGCATACGACGTCGCGCGCGTGCTGATTTCGCAATGGCTTTTCGTTACAGCAACGTTGAGTATACAAAGATGGTGCGTAGTCTCGAGATTTGTTCTTGTGGTGATAATGTGTCCGCGGCAGTGAAATATTGTGCCTCGGCAAACGATGCTAACTGCCACGCAACGACTGACGGACTACGGCCAGTTTCATCTCCGACCGAGGTGACCATTGTTTAATGTGACCCAAGATTACGCCTGGAGAACCTTACGGGACGACGGGCAATCTCTGCAGATCTCTGGTGGAAACGCAGCCTTATTGTTAAAATGTTGATTAATAAACGAAACAGTGTAAATAGTACCAGTGTCGCGCGAAACAAACGACCGCGCGCGGCACCCGTATGCCCATGCGTCGTTCAAGAAACGGGGTTAATTATTTTTGCATGTCAACGCGTGAGTTTTCCTTATTATTATTATCTCATATATTTATCTAATCGTTTATACCAAAATCTAATTTGGGTGTTTCGGCTTTATTGTATACAAAAACTAATCTTGTATATAGAAGAAAATGACCTATTGATATATAGAAGAAATGACCAAATAGATTTTAAATACACTGACAGGAGAAAATGGCGGGAATGTGATGTGCTGTTTTATTTGTGATTAAATAAAAGTGTATTCATTATTTCAGACATGGCTTTGGCCTTTTGAACTGTGACTATTTCAGACATTGTTTTGGTCTTTTCAATTGTGACTATTACAGGCATGGATTCGGCCTTTACAATGGAAAAATATCGGACATGGCTTTCCCCTTTTAAATGGATAAAAACTACAGACATGGCTTTGGCCTTTTGATTTATAAAAACCAGAGAAGAAGAAGACTTTCAATTTTATCCCAGATTTGGAAGAAATAACGACAGAAAGGCTGCATGGTGGATAACCTTTGCCTTCTCTTATATATGAAAAAGAGAGAATGAAACAAAAAAATATATACATTGAACTGTCAGTGTCTTTTTTATTCATCATCATTTTCGGTTTTCCGTTTATAGTATAATCTCTTTGGTCATAATAGTCTTAGCGCTGCACGAGTGCGCATCGACCGCGTTTATCGATTTCGTTCTCGCTCACATTGTTCTTTGTTTTGTGTTTTAAAATGACTTCGATCGCTTCCTCTTCACGTGTTAAAACAAAAAAACCAATAATTCATTCTCAAGCACGAGAACTAGCCAGAAAAGTATTAGAAAATTGTGACATTGAAAGGAAAAATAATTATTATAAGTACCCTGTCAATCAGACATTGGATAGGGCTGCGTTTTACACCGGCTTATCGAAAAGAACTTTATCCAGAATTAAATCCGAATCAAAATTAGCAAGACGCGGTAAACAATTACAATCGCCCACAAAACGAAAAAAAACGGGCCCAAAATTTAATGTAGACAATTTTGATCGTATGGTGATTCGTAACACTATAACAGAATTTTATATACAAAAGAAAATCGTTCCGACATGTACCAAACTACATATTGCGTTACGCGAAAAAATACCTTTTCCTTGGGGTGTTCGTACGTTACAAAGGCTGTTGAAAAAAATGGGCTACATATGGCGTCAGTGTCCAAGCAAACGATCTGTTTTAATTGAAAAGCCAGATATAGTTTTCAAACGTTATCAATATTTAAAGAAAATTAGAGAATTCCGACAACAAAACAGAAATATATTTTATTTAGATGAAACGTGTGTGGACAATAATTTTAATTTCAAAAAGTGTTGGCAAATGACTGGATCAACAGGAATTCTCACAGATACTAGTTCTGGAAATAAACTCATAGTAGTCAATGCAGGAGGCAAAAACGGATTTCTATCGGGGGCTTCTTTGATATTTAAAGCCGGTAGTACTACCGGCGACTATCATGGACAAATGAATGGCGAGAATTTTGAGAAATGGGTGGTCGAAAAGCTTTTGCCTTCACTTCCTGACCGTAGCGTCGTGGTAATGGACAACGCACCTTACCGTAGTGACAAGCTAAATAAGCCCCCAACAAAGAGATCGCTAAAATCTGTAATGCTAAAATGGTTGGAAGACAATAGCATTTCTTGCGACAGGTCAATGAGGAAACCAGATTTATTTGAAATTATAAAACAATACATACCCGTTGATATCAATTATAAAATTGACAATATAATTAAAGGACATGGCCATGACATTATAAGACTACCTCCATATATGTTCGATTTAAATCCTATTGAATTAGCCTGGGCCGCCGTTAAACGCTTCGTAAGAGAAGATAACATAAAGAGCGATTTGAGTTTGACAAAACTGAAGGAAGTAACAACCAATGCAATTTCCACAGTTACGGCAGAAAACTGGGCAAATTATGATAAACATGTTCAGAAACTGGAGAATCGATACTGGGAAAATGATATAGGCATGGAAAATGTTATGGAAGATTTTATAATAGAAGTCACAGATACTAGTGACGAAGAGTCACTAAGTGTTTGTAGCGATGATAGTATGAGTTCATTTGATATTGATTGTGATGATTAAAATATTATTATGAAATATGTTTTCATTTTACTTATCATCATCATCTACCTGCCCTTATCTCACACTAAGTGGGGTCGGCACAATTGGTTTTAACTCTCCACACAGCCCTATCATGCGTCAAATCTGCATTCACTCTTTTCACGCGCATGTCCTCATTCACGCAATCCATCCACCTCTTTTTGGGTCTCCCACGACTCTTTCGTCCATCCACATTCATATTGACTACTAGTCTTGTTACATGCCTTTCATCCCTCCTCATCACGTGCCCAAACCAAGCTAACCTAGCAATCCTCATCTTTTCTACAATTGGTGCTACTTTCAGACTTCCCCTTACATACTCATTACATTCATTACCCTTACATTCATTTTACTTATAATAAATCTTATTATTAATTTTACTCTTATATTGTGTGTTGCATTGCAACAAAAAAATATCGATATAAACTACCTGGTACGTGATGCCACATCACTAGAAAATTGCCATGCCGACCTGTCGCGTATATACTTGCAAATAATATTATCATTTATCAAAGAAGTGTTTTAGTGTATTATATTCTCTTTGGAAGTGTTATACTGCACAGTGCACATGGAGTCGTACTTGCGAGTACTTAGATAATTATAACACAAATAGTAAAAAATTGATCTGTGCGATTATTTAAAATTTGTTACCGCAGGCCAGTGTCTATCAGAATTCATTTATAATTTAATTTAAGCTGTACTCGCTTTGGGACTGATACAGTTACAGGCCCAATAATTAGTTCCGGAGGGTATTTTGAATGAAAATGAATATTTATCATTATTCATGTGAACCATTATATGAACAACATAGCTATCAGCAGTGTTCGTCAGCAGTTGATCATGCAAAAAATGTATCCGTAAGTCATAACCAGTTCGTGCCAGTATCAGAACATGTGATCAATCTGCAGCCGAGCGATGGTATTCATGGAGAAACTGAACACCAGCCACTAAATGTGATTGTTGATAAAAGTAAAAAAAAACTAACAGGAAGAGTAAAAGTAGATACTTCGAATTTTAGCATTGAAGAGCGATTGTTGGCAGCAGTGTGGGTCCATGAAAGAAAACGAACCAAAAGTAGCATTAGTGAGGTGAGTTGTAAATTAACTGATAAGTTAAATATCCAATAAGTCTAATATTCTGAAGTATATTGTTTGTCCAGATCAGGCATGAGTTTCAACAGCGTTTTGGGCGAGAGCCGCCAGCTAAGAATACCTTGTTAGTATGGGAACGCAAGCTGTTCTCCACTGGTAGTGTGTGTGATGCTCCCAGACCTGGTCGACCTATTAACAGGTGTGCATCCACTCTAACAGTCCTTTATCTGACCTGCATATTTATTATAAGTACAACACATAACTGTTTCATATGTATATAATTTTTATTTATCCTGGCACTGAAAAGTGACCACACTGCATCTGATGGTAAGAGCAGTGCCATCCAATTAGAGTATTGAGTAGCGAAAGACAATCCATCCCTCTCTACTCAACACAATCATGCGGGAGTACTCAGAAGGCCTCAACACACAATATTGTAACACACCTTTGTAAGCCCTGGACAAAACAACGATATATTTTATTTATGATGATAAAGGTCTTACAAATTTTATATCAAAACAGGAAATCCCATGTAGATGAAGTAGTGGCATCCATGAGAACCTCACCAGCATTATCTCTACGTGCTCGGGCTCTAGCACTGCGGCTGCCACGGTCAACACTACGCAGTATTCTTCACAAAGACTTACCTCAGACTTTTAGTAGAAATAAAGATGTTGTGCCAAGTAGAAAAGGTTAGTAAGTATAAACTATAGAAACTCATAGTTAATAATAATAATACACCCAACAGTGACACAGATACTCTTCATCACATACTTGGCCAAACCTGTATAGTGGGTATCATGAGCTGTGAGGGACTAACACCCAGGTCTGAAACAAATATCAGTCTGTCACAGAAACATTTGTCTTTGTGTCGGTAAACCCACAACCTCTTGTTTCACAGCCAGTTACTCGCCCTTTGTTCATTAAGTATTTGTAAAAAATAGTTTCTTCTTACTCTCACTTTTTTTATACCATGGTGGTGGCAAACAAGCTTACTGCTTGCCTGATGGTGAGCAGTTCCCGTAGCCTATGGATGCTTGCAACACCAGGAGCATCACATGTGTGTTGCCGACCCTAAGACTATTAGAAAAATACATTGAATACAAAGTTTTTCAAAATTTGTGACAATATATTTGACACAAGATTTATACCAATATTTTAGAGTTAATAATAAGAATTCCACTACAGATACGCAACAAACTAAGAGAAGAGCAATTAAGCAAATAAAGAAGACATCACAGATGCAGTCTGGTATGAGAGCAACTACCAGCACCCTCGCCTCTCCAATCACATGAATACATTTAACCAACTATGTGGTAACATTAAGTTAGAAAACATGGTTCCAATATTATTTAATGAGTGGAATAAATCAAGGGTCCTATGAAGAGAATAATCAAGGTTTAGTTATTTATTAAGCAATGCTATTCAGCCCTGGCGGACCTGTCTCATGCTCCTGAGTTATTATTACAAATATAACTATGTTTTCTGATATTGAAAGGACTAGAGGTTAAATAATGGTTGTAGTTTTGTGGCATATAAGCAGAAGAATTGCTACAGAATCTCTAGAATAATGTCAGTTTTAACAGATTGACTGCAACAGTACTGGATTTGAACTATCCCTGCAACTCACACACAACAGGTGTGTGGATCCATGTGTCCGTGTATAGTTTTATAAAGCACCGCATTAATACAGCCGGCGCGGGCGCTGCGCCGCAATCAACATATTGTTTTCTTACCGATCGAAATAAATATGTATATATTACTTGAGAAATAATAAAATATATTATTATTTAACAATATACTTTATTGACTTATTTATAGTTTTAGGTAACAGACAGTGGTATGATAGTACACACGTATTTACATATTTTTTTCATAAAAACAAAATATATCTTGGAGACTAGGCTTTACATGAAGGTACACAATGGAGTTTGCTGTGTACGTACGCTTGTGTGGCAACTGCACAAATACCTATTATCTTCTCTACTTGAACAATATGAAATACACTTGAGATCATGAAACATGTTATAGATTGGGAAATTGAGAATATAAATGGAGAACTTACACATTGTAAAGGGAGTTTCCAAGAACTTGCCATACTAAATAATTCTATGATGACAGCAAATTCCATGCAATATTTGACTGTTATAAAAATATCTCTACTGTCAAACAATGATAATGTGATTTTATAAAATTTTGAGCATAAAATAAAACATTACACTAAACATTAAATAGATTAAGGGTTTAAATAGATTAAGGAATTACAGTATTTTACTGATTAGTAAAAGAAACCTTTCTTGTTAGATAAATAAATACTATTTTAATATTCTTGGCCTACAGGTTCACCTCCTGTGAAACTTGTAAAGTAAACACAATAAGGTGTTTACAAATTATAAAGTATTTAAAAAATAAATGACAGGCACAAGAATGACAGCTTTCGGTGACATGTGAAACGGTACAATGAGTAAATTTTATTCACTACATATATGATGATTTAAAACTAATAAGTTAACACAAACTCTCACCTCCACTGCCATCAGTCTAAAGTCATCCCTGTTCGTCCGTCCTTATAAGTAATTGTTCATAAAGCCCAGGGCTCGGCTGCCGACCAACTTCGTTCAACCTCTAATGCAGAATATGCATAACTTTAATGTACCATAAATCATGTATGAAAATTACACAAGTAATTTGAAAATACTCAAGTATTTTAGTTTACATGGCCAGTCCAACTAACACATTGAAAAATAATCGGCACAGCTACCATCAATATTGTGGGGTTCAGTGTGGGGTCTACATGTGGCGCGCCTGCTCCGGCGGCTCGGGGTCCGTGCGAGGCTGCACGTAGTTCCGACACAGGCCGAAGAACTGCTGCGGCCGGAGGTTGCGCTTCATGGCATCGAACCTGCACACAAGCTGGCCTCAGTCACTGTGCACTACACACTAGTATGTTTACTACAACACTACAGACCTCCAGCCGACATGCGCCATGCAGCTCTGGCACAGCGCGATGGTCCAGGTGTACCCGGGGAACCACGAGTACTCCGCAGACGGGGACCCATTCAGCTCCGTGTTCACCGCTCGAGACACCGTCACGATGTCATGCATGTACCCACCTACACATATATATTACTAATATTACTGCAGTTCAATTGCACAATACTTTATATAATATGTAACTCGATTGGTGGTTCCACAGGTTCCACTGATTCCACTGATTCACAGACAACCATTGTAAAATGGCAGTTTTTGTGACTTCTCTTAGAGATGGCAATGGCAATATACTGACAATGTCTCTTGAAGAGTATATTCATGATCGTTGAAATGCTCACTTACTTCCTCGGGCATTTGCTCATTTGGCTCTTTCACCTTATAAATAGACCTTAACAAATGTCAAGATCATGGACAATGTGACGAGTTGTGTTATTTAGACGAGAGAAGTTATTAATAAATAGGGCTCAGAAATACAACGTTGAAAACCACTAATAATAATGTCGGGCGACTGTTGTCACCATGGAATGTTTGGAGTACTCATTTGTAGAAGTATAAGTAATATACAATACTACGATTAAAGTTGTGTATTAGACATTCATCGTTTATTTTGGAAATACGAATATTAAATGATTATTATAGTATATAAATTTGTTATATTAATTTACATTATGTATTTATTGTTTGTCGTAGGTGACTGTCCTGCCCAGCTAACATGCGTGCCTCGAGAAATTTTGTCGATTCCTTTTTTTGTATTGATGTCTATATAGACATGTCCACCGACGCGGATGTTAACACGCGGGTTCATATTTCTCTACTTG
The DNA here is from genome assembly GCA_905220505.1 of Laothoe populi. Classification (NCBI taxonomy): domain Eukaryota; kingdom Metazoa; phylum Arthropoda; class Insecta; order Lepidoptera; family Sphingidae; genus Laothoe; species Laothoe populi. The sequence continues at coordinate 17,577,417 of HG992168.1, forward strand.
TTTCCAAAGAATAAATAATAGTAGATGGCTAGATATTAGTTACTGTTAGTTGTATATTGGTACAAAGATATGTGAAGTGTATAACTTTAATCATAGTACTGTACCTAAGTTAGTATAGTTCGAGTGCACTCCCTCGCTGGACATGGCAAATATGTGTTCCCGCCGCGCTATCTCGCCCATACACGACGAACAGCACAGCACGCTTTTCTGAAAACAAAGTGAAACAACCCATGTCAGATTGTCAGGCAGGTGTCTCCATCAGGCATCAGCTACACTCTCGACCCTAGCTCCATCTGGATACATGATGTTATTGTACAGTGGTGACTCACCCTGCTGATGAAGCGCACCTCCATGTGCAGCCGCAGCAGCGCGTTGTCGACGACGAACAGCGCGAGCCGGTCGCGTGCGGACAGTGCCAGGTTCGAAGCCACCCAGAACGACAGCGACACCGCGTCCTCAGGCAACTTGTCTGCACACATCACACGCGCATATCACACTCAATAACAACACTTCGAGGTATACATAAATAAAAGCTTCACCATTCTTTACTTTAAAGAGGTAAGAGCGGACATCGGTTTGTGTAGAGTATTAGGGTGTCTATAATAGTTTGACTGTGGTATATAAAGCGGCCCATACAATAAAGAACTGGAACTAGCCTTCCTAGCGTATGCCTAGCCGTGTCGCCACACTACGCGTGTTAGATCTGCACTCGCGTGGTGAATACGGGCGAGTCACCATTGACGCTACACACATCGGGATCGGGTTCAATGGCGAGCCTTGCGGGAGGCCTATGTCCAGCAGTGGACTGCGATTGGCTGATGATGATGATGACATGGTGTGTGCGGACTGCGGCACACCTAGTAGTCATACTACAAGGCGGCACTTGTTCTAATTCTGTCAATACTCAGAGTCCATCTAATATGAGCATTATGGTGGTGGTTGAGGTAATAGTGTACCAATGTGTTAGAGTCCAATTAAAGATGAAGTAGAAGTTCAAGACAAAGTTTTGTCATAAATTACACAGAAGAAACTATTCACTCAAAATAGAAAGAAACCATAGAAATAGGAGTAATAAAGATAGTACAAGTTATAAGCAACAGCGGAATTGCTATGACGTCAGCGCCAGTATTAGTAGGTGACACGGGGCGCGGTATCGCGGGCGATAGTGGCCAATAGTGGGAAGTGTGTGTAGTACTCTGTGTACCGACTGGTCGGGATTCGGGACTCAGGCCGTGGCTTACTAGTGGATTTTTTTAGAAGATAAAATGGTTATTGTATCCTGTGGATCGAAAAACAGCTTTCGAAGACTTAGGAGTCCGATTTTTAAATTGTAATATTTTATGGTTGGAATGGCTTCTTTTAATTACTACTATGCTCGAATAAGTCACATGAAATAATTTGGCTTGAAAATTAAGGAGATAAAAAAATGTATGGAGTAGGTATAAAAAATTAAGATATCTCGAGAACCGCAAGGTTTCCCGTAATATACTTCCATACGATTATTTATGATTTTTTGGTATACTCAGAATTACGGGAATCGCTGCACAAGTTTCTTTAAAAAATTATCAAATGTTTTAAAAAATATTTATCATTTATTTAATACTAGGTGTTGCTCACGGCTTCATCCACGTGAAAAGTCTCTCCCCACTACAAAGGTATAAATCACTGTAGGGTGCCATTGCGCCATCTGTACGATGCCAGCGCCATTTATTTGAAAAATTTAATCAAAAAATCAAATTATTTCCCACGAGAGCAAATTCCCGGGATAAAAAGTAGCCTATATGTAACTCCAGGACATGGTCTAAACGTGTACCAAATTTCATCCAAATCTGTTTAGCCGTTTCTTAGTTTACTACTAACAAACATCCAAACGAAAAAAATTATGGAGCGGATATATAAACTGGATATACTTTGGACAATCCCAAACCTTGTTCAACTTCATATTGTCGTCCTGTGCAATTCAATTTTGTGAAAGAAACCGAAGCAGTGGTTTTTAATAAGAAAAAAGGAATGGATGATGAAATTAAGTAACTAACTGCTACCAAGTGCGATACCAACAAAGTTCAGCATGAATCAATGATGACAATGATTGATGGCAAAGCTTGTACATATTTATCCGAAGCCAAATCAAGCGCATCGTGCTACCTCTGTTTAGGGAACCAACCGAAATGGAACAACCTAGAAGCAGTAACATCTAAGAGCGTATGCACAGAGCTATATAAATTCGGTTTACCATCATGACATGCTCGAATTAATTGTATCGAGTACCTTCTTCATATTACATAAAAAATAGCATTTAAATAAAAGTTTTTTAATCCATAAAAAGTACACAGACTTCAATAAAAAACAAATTATGCCTCACTATAAAATTTGAGGGGTGCCCTTGATTTTTCTGAGATCCCATCATCAGATCCTGACTTGGTGTCAATGGGACCACCTGGGAAGTATACCCTTTTAAACAAAAAAAGAATTTCTCGAATCGGTTCAGGCGTCTTCGAGTAATCGGGTAACATAAAAAAAAAGATTCCGACGAATTGTTAACCTCCTCCTTTTTTGAAGTCGGTTAAAAATGGGCCGCAAGAGGTGATGAATATAAACAAATGTTGGAAGCAATAAAAAAATGATCCATGACAGATTCAAAGATGAATCCAATCTTATAATTGACGTTGTCAAACAAGGGACTGGAACCACAAACGATGGGAACACGGCTGGGAGATTTTTTGCGCTTGATAAAACTGCGGCCATCACTGATAAAGACGAAGAGATTGTTTTGAAATTTGAAAGCGATTATTATTGAAATGAGAAAAATCGATTTTTTTCACTCAATGTCACATCCCTACTCATCTCTAGTGTAGACATTTATTTAAAGTGCGTATCATCTAAGACTCAAAGATCAAAGAATCAAGCACTCCCAAAAATTCAAGTAATAACCTTTTTTTTGTTAATATATAAGCCCGGCAAATAATATAAATAATCCGACACAACTTAAAGTCTGTTTGTATCGAAACAGTAGCGCGATGTAATTTTCATCAGCGCCATCTAGCGACGTACAACATATTTTGTTTTGTAGTTTAGGGATTAGAGAATGCCATGGGCTACTTTTTATCCCAGGAAAATGCATCGTTCCTATGGGATAGCAAAATATAGAAAGATGTAATAGCTTAAGATGACTCCATGGATTTTATACCTTTGCTTTCAAAAATAACTACCCTGCGGGTCGAGCCGCGGGCAACAGCTAGTTTAATAAATATAATTGTAAATAGACTAGGTAATTTAATTATGTAAACTGTAAATGTATAAAATACTCGCTGTTGCTCGCGGCTCCGCTCGCTTGGAAATTATTTCCGGGAGCAGAAGTATACAATCCAAGGAGTTGTCTTCTGCACTGAGGCACCTATAGCAATCGTCCTGACTCTCAGGTGTTGTGCCTGAAGCTATATAATCTCATTACATTTAAATAATACCTCATAAGTTAACCCCTCACTTCACCCCTTTAAGGGATGATTTGGTAAAAACGTTGAAACACGTATTTCGTTATTTCTTACCAAAAGCCTAAATATGAATTTTCAGATCCCTAACTTGAGGAATTATGGATTCCCCATACTAATTTTGAACTCCGATCCGACCCCTTTCAAGATTGTTATTTGAGAAAAAGATAGCCTTGATATAATCTATCTGCTTGCCAAATTTCATCACAATCCGTTCAGCTATTTAGTCGTGAAAAGGTAACAAACAAACAGAGTTGCTTTCGCATTTATAGTATGGATAAATTTGTGTAAAATATAAATATACTAGATGTTGCTCGCGGCTCCGCCCGCGTGGAGTTATTTTTGGAAGGAAAGGTATACAATCCATGGAGGCATCTTAAGCTATTACAACTTTCTATATTTTGCTATCCCATAGGATGCGTGCATTTTTCCGGGATAAAAAGTGGCTTCTGTCATTTTCTGATCCCTAAACTACCACTATGCAAAAAATCATGTCGATCCCTTGCTCTGTGAAAAACTTAACTATCCCACGGGAATTGTTCATTTTTCCGGGATAAAAAGTAGCCTATGTGCTTTTCCAGACTATAATCTATCTCTGTGCCAAATCTCCCGAGACCTTTCCAACGAATGCAAAACCGTGGAAATCGGTTCGTGCGTTCTGGAGTTATAGCGTCAGGAAGGAAAACCCGACTTATTTTTATATAATAGATATTGAGTGCACCACAGCATGCATTCTAACACTTCATTATACTTTCCCACACCTCACTCACAATCAAATTATCATCTCATTATTCAGCTTATGTGTGGCAGAGGTGAGAAAGATAATGCAACACACCGGGTACTTGTTATTTCTTTTCTCAAATATAACTATATTATACAGACATTTAAGAAAAACGTGTGTTTTTACTGAATAAATTGAACTTCAATACTAAATAAATGTACCCAATAAAAATTAAATACTTTTGTATGAATAAATGGGTGTGGGTACTAGTCTAGTATTGAAATAAGGACTTCAGACTAAGTGAACTACTTAGTCCACTGATTTAATAATTGGCACTAGATGGAACATATATTTGAATAATTCTATTTGACCAGCATATAGACTCTATCCTAAAGAAAGCCTCTAAAGCGTTGGGTTTTATCATGAGAAGCTGTTATTGTTTTAGTTCTATCAAACCAGCGAAAGTTCTCTACTGCTCTTACGTCCGTAGCCACCTCGAATACGCGTCTCAAGTTTGGAATCCGCAATACGAGGTCTACAAATCACGTATTGAGTCCGTACAGCATAAATTTCTACGATACTTGGACTTTAAGACTAAACAATATTCTGATAACTACGAACAACGTTGTAAAAGATATCACTTTTTACCGTTGGAGTATAGACGGAAAGTTAACGACATTTGTTATTTAGCAAACATTGCGAACAGTACTATCGATTGTCCTGAACTTCTCAGTAAAATTTCCCTATATGCCAATCAAAATAACTTACGAAAGCGTCCTCTATTACACGTACCGTTCGCTGCCACAAACTACAGACGTAATGCATTTTTAATACGTAGCGCCATAACTTTTAACGGCCTACCATCACATTTGGAAATTGATTTATTTTGTACCAGTGCACACAACATTAAAAATATTCTCAATAAGGAATACTTCAATGATGGAGAAAATAGCTGATTCTTTTTGCTTTGCGCAGCGCCTGATTTTTTGTTTGATTGAATTATTTATTTCATTATTATTCTTGTTTTTTATTTATCTTTGTTTTTGTTTGTTCAGTTATTATTATTTTTTTTTTTTTTTTTAGGGAAACGTAGCTTAATAATATCTTACTATTCATATTCGAAAGCTTGTAATTGGCAATAGTTTTTTCATTGTATTGTTATTATAACTACCTGTTTGTATTAGTCCGTAAGCTTTCTACAAAATTAATAAAATAAAATTAATAAAAATAAAATATATTTCTCTACCTAGTACAACCTTAGTGCGGAGTGGCTGCGAGGACAACAGGTGTGTGCCGGTGGAATATATTTATTTATTTAACACTTTATACATTTAGGTATAGGCGGACTTAATGCTAGAGGCATTCTCAGCTACTCAACCTGAGGTGGTGCAGAGATACAAGAAGGTAGGTGCTAAAATAAAATTCTATGCTGGAATATATATGGTACGTACTTAAATACAGCAGGCTTGATACGCCGCACAAAAATATTAAGTTAAAGAAATATTGATCTATATACATGTGCATCTATCATCAGGTCTAAATACCATAACACAAGAATTACAATCTGGCAAAAAAGAGTTGAAAATAAATGAGGGCGCCACTACGTTTTAGACGGCAACACAAATACTACGACGCAAACCATCTTCATCTATTTATCTAATATATTAATTTTATATATGTCGGGTGCATGCATGACCGCAGGCCGAGGTCAGGTCGGTCAGGTCATCAGGCCGAGGTTGTGAGAGGGGTTACACATCCCTCTCTGATCTCCAGATATTGTCAGGATGCATAGCGTGTAATAGTTCGGTAATAAAACACAAGATTAACACTTCAGAGTCTATTTGAAGCTACCACCAGTTCGGAATGCTGACTCCATGGGGAAGAGCTGGCAAGAAACCCTCATGGTTGCTCTTTTAAACACATCACAGTTTACATTGCAATATGCAGTACACAATAACACTTTCACATTACGTTAACTTACTATAACAATATTTCGGTATTACGACCTCTAAGTTACTAACTATTTCAAGATTGAATATGGAACTCTTCTACAAGTGTCAAAGTGCACGCTTTTATTATAATATTTTCTATTGTGCCCCACTCTGTGAGCGAGATCACGCGATAAAAGTACTCGAATCCACCCGCAATATAGCAAAATAAATGGCGGTATAGACATTCTATAATAAAAAGAGTTGTTTAAAAGTTCAATTGAGTATCCGATTTCATGTTGCTCCGGCATATATATGAATTATTATGCAAACATAATATAAGTTAACTCAAATTTGATTCAAAAGTTGGGATTTCTATCTACATAGAAATAAAATAATTACAAAGGATTTTTTTTATTATTTAAATTTAAATGAAATCGTTTATTGATCATGTAGGCAATTACATAGCCCTTATGACAAGTCAGGACATTAAAAATAGTAAAGAAATTTTAAGAAAAGCATATCAGCTTATGTATACATAACATACATAGCATCATCAATACACTAGAAATTACTTATTCATAAGGTGTTTATTATTATTATTTTTAATATTATTCAAGGAAATACCAGTCAAATATAAATATTTTTAAATGGGTCGGTTAATGGTATCAGTAGAGAAGGCTTGCGTAACATAGGGTCAAATGGTATATTATTTTCTAATAACCAAAGCTTTATGTCATCTACCCGTGAGGCAGAAGTTGGTGCTTTATTTTAATATACGCAGTGACATGGAGCGTTGTCCATGACTATAATGGAAGGTTCGGATAAATTTGGAATTTGTTTTTCCGAAAGCTATGTGTGGAAATTGGTTTTGTTCATGTCCGAATGATAGTCAACATTTTGTTGCTTCCACGGAACATCAATAAAGCATTAGGTACAAAACCCTGTTCACTTCCTGCGTGGATAATAATATACCGTTTGCCTTTTGCCACATCATGTCTGACGCCAGAAACGTCAATGGACTGCCAATATTTCTTTAATTTGTATGAAGTGTGAATGTAACTTTCATCGAGGCATATAATGTTTTTTTGTAACTCATCTGGTAACTTTCTACAGTCTATTATAATTTTCAAATATTTTTCCGCGTTTCGCTCTATGTATGATTTTTCTATTAATGCGGTTCTATTAGATTGACATTTTTTGAAAGAAAATCCTAAAGCATGTAGGTCTTTTCTTAAATGTTCACGGCTCCCATTATAATTTAGATCTTCTCTCAACATTGGGAGTAAATTTCTTAAGGTCGACACCTCTTTTCTAACAGTATAAAAGAAATGTACTTTTTGCCGTATTGCACACTCTTCTCAGGAGTTTTGAAAATACAACAAACAAAAGGACAACCTTCATCAACAATTCTTCATACACTACTAACGGATACACCTGAAAACAAAATAATATTGCATAAGTATCAAAATCGTGCGGGCAGCTTATAATTTATTGCAAACAATTACAGAAATTACTATGAATGTATTTGTAAAAAAACTCTCAATCTAACTGAGAAAATCAAATTTGTAAGTTTAAACATGTAAAAAAAGATATGTATTACTGTAACAATAGAAGACACTGAGGTATTTACCAGTTATATCCGAAGTTCTTTGGTAAACATCTGCAACGTCGGATAACAGTTTTCTCGCTTGAAATTCAGCTAAACAACGCATGAAAACCTTATACACCACTTTCCTCGATCCACTGCGTATAGTTTTATTCATGCTGAGTAACAGTAAACACTAGATTATACTTAGAAACTGCGAATAAATTGCAAGATTCGTCAAGATACCAACTTTTGTTTACGTAAAATCACAGTTTTGACATAAAGGACAATGGGTCAAGTGTCCCCACCCGTCAACAGGTTTGAAATTGGTCTCAATCGATTAATCTTAGCAAGGTGATGATTTTTTGGTATGACGACAACAACGAAAAGTATTGAGTTTTTTTTTTAATAAAAATTTTTGTTTTATATAGAAAATAAATTTTTTGCTGATTTTACTATATTACGCCGTGCTATAACATAGTACCTATATATAGGTGGCAGAGCTACATTATAATCATTTTTTTTCTACAGCTTGAATGGCTTACCTCAACTGGTATGTTACCGCTGTCTTACATAAAACCGACAAGGTTGCAGTTTTGCGGTAGCGACTCGCGTTCTCAACGAGACTACGGGGGACCTAACAAATGCTTTGTCAACTTTTTTTTTATGCTGGCGCGGCAAAGTGACCACACTTCACCTCCAGATAGAGTAGCAAGAGGCAGTTTATCCATCGCTACTCAACATAATCATGCCAGCCTGCTGTTTAGCTTCTTCATACTACGCCTAAAGGACCCAGGATCATAGGATGGAGGGAACACGGTAGCTGGCAAACTGTTCCACAGCTTGATGGTGCGGCAAAAATACGAGTTTGCGAACCTCTTGGTTCGGGCCGGGGTAGTAGATACCACGAAGCTTTGGCTCCGCAATATTACGCTTAATTCAGGTTTATTTTTGTTTCTAGGTTATATTTAATACTGGCTAGTTTTCAAGAGTTTTTATTTTGTATAACATGTGTACGTCACTGGTTGGGTTCTATCGAAAACCAGCGCTGCAGTATGGGTAAGCCTGTACTGCAGCATGCAGCTGAATAGGGACCCCCATTGTCGGATCAATTATTATTATTGTAATTTTTGCATTTTTTTAATGTGTTTTAACGTTCCGACAATAAAAAATCTTTTCTTTCTTTCAATCCAGTACGCGTGATTCTGGTATGGAAGGGAGAGGATGGGATAAGATCAAACAATTCTTCAAAGCATTCGCCATGATACAGACGGTAGAACACGCTAAGCGAGGAAATATCCCTACGCAGCTGTAGCGGCTCCAGGCTGTTACTCACGTCTGCATCATTCACAATGCGGATGGCCCGCCGCTGCAACCCACCCAAGGCATCAAGAAGGTATTTTGCGGAACCGTCCCAGAGGTGCGAGCAGTATTCCATTCCCGGCCGCACCTGCGCTTTATATAAGCGGTAGAGCTGACCGGGCGTGAAAAACCGCCGCACCCTGTTCAGGATTCCGACCCTGCGGGAGGTGGCGGATATTACGCCCTCGATGTAACTCCTTGGATTAAGATCGCAGCGGATATCCATACCTAGGACACTAAGGTCATTCCGCATTGCGAATGGAATACCCTGAAGAACGGGGATGGGAGAAAACGGGGATTTCTTGCATGAAAACGCGACCATGGAGTTTCTGGCCAGTTCTTCTCCATAGGATAACTGCATTCGGAACTGACAGTAGTTTAATAAACTCTGTGTTATTTTTACTGAACTATCACACGATTGCATTGTGATACTATATCTGAAGATCGGAGAGGGATGTATAAGCCCTCTCGACAGCCTCGACATGATAATTATCATATGTATATTTTTCCCGAAGGTTTAAATGTATACCTAATACTTACATATTATATTTGTAGAATGTACAGTAAAGTCAACGTTTGATAATCGTATCGTCTAATTATATTTTCGGGTGATTACATTACTGTCTCTCGCTACTTGATACTCTATCTGGACGGCACTGTGCTTACCATCAGGTGCGGTGTGGTCTAATTGGCGCGCCAAAAAAAAAAATTACCCGGCTAAACCATAAGGGCTAAATCAAAATAATGCACTATGATTTTAAAATGATCTAGAAAGAGTTCACATTGACATGTACTTGTCTCCAAAGGTTGACTACAATCGTGCAAACCCGGGGGGTCGTTAGTAAATATTATAATAAAATAGTATTATGTTTTTAATTCGTCTGATATCATTATTTTAAAAATATATGCAAAAAATAAGAACAACCATAAATGAATAGTTTTTCATAAGACAATCTTTATTTTAAATCTCTTTTGATATTTGTAAAAACAAAGTACTAAAAAGTATTCATGCCATTCATGCTATGAATGGCGGTCGTGTTGCACCACGTATGTAGGGTGTTTCTGTTATTGCCTAGGTTTTTAAACGTTTATGTCCAAACGGGACGTTTTTAACTAATGTAGTTCACGAGCTCCGATAATATTTTTGTTATTGCTATCGTCTGTTGTGGAAAGATTTTAACTTCTGCAATTACACAGAGTACTAAACATATACGAGCAAACAAGACGTCTCCAACTATTACATTTTACAAGATCCAGTTTATCTTTCCTTTCCCTACCATCATCAGATCAGCATTAGATTTTGTACTATAAATATGCCAAAGGTTCTAAGCTCAAATATCCAAACAGGCTGATTTTAGCTATTGGTAGTTCCTAAGATTTAGTTACTTGGCGAACAGTTCCTGGTGAAATTGCCTATCAAATGTAACAAAATGTTACGCGACCATATTTCTTTATATATTTATTAAAAGTACATATGTCAAAATAGTAAACAATGCAATAAAATAGCAGTGTTTACTAAGAACATTTTTAATTTAGGTTTTTTATTTTGTAAGGAATCTCCATTGATTTATTAAATTTAAATGATGTGGTAAGAGTTTTTATAATACACTTAATAATAATGTATATGTATGGTGTCTGTTGGTGGGTGGGGACAGGGCTCATACAAATTCGCCCATTGTCCTTTTAATGTTACCAGACATACAAATTGGGTTAGTTCCATTTTATTTAATTTCTACTCTTTTTTGCCAGACTATAACCAATTAATTATTGTTAAATACAATTTTCACATACTAACCAAGCATAATGGTCTTGAAGTAGTCTTTGATGATCTGACGCATGCGGCCGTAGTCGAATATCTCATATACGAAGAGTGGCCACGGTGTGACCGCCGCGTCCATGCCGCGCAGCCGGCGGTCCAGCCTGTACAGACAACGAGTGTGACATGAGGTCTGAGCTACATGTGAGGTGGTGTAGTGTGTAGTGTGCAGTGTGTAGTGTGCAGTGTGCAGTGTGCAGTGTGCAGTGTGTAGTGTGCAGTGTGTAGTGTGCAGTGTGTATTGTGCAGTGTGTAGTGTGCAGTGTGTAGTGTGTATTGTGTAGTGTGTAGTGTGCAGTGTGCAGTGTGTAGTGTGCAGTGTGTAGTGTGGTGGTACTGACGTGGGACTGGTGTGCCGCAGTGAGTCTAGCGCGGTGAGTCGGACGCGCGCAAGCGGTGCCGTCGGCTCCACCTCCGGCAGCACGCGCACCTCCACGCACCGCATCCTGCACAAACAAACAAACACATCACCACACAACCACACCATCAACTACTTCTCATATTGACAGCCTCCATGGCGTATTAGGCGAGTAGCTGGCTATGAAACAAGAGGCCGTGGGTTCGATTCCCACACCAGGACAAATGTTTGCGTCACAGACAGACATTTGTGTCTGGGGTCTGGGTGTTGCGAGACCAAAAGTCTCTCGTAGTCCATGATACCCACAACACAAGACTCTCATAGGATTGGGGCTATGTATGTGACTTTTGGGTGTTATTTATTATTATTTATTATATTATACTCTAATCTCTCATGCCCTCCTGTCTCCAGGTCTCAACTTAAGCAATTATGAGTAATGACTTGTAGTATACTTTCATCATCAACTGTAATATTACAATCATGATATAGTTAGACAAGGTACAACACAGTTCAAACAAATAGTTAAACATAGTACAAACAAAAGAGTCTTACCAACTTTCTGAAGTCAGTTTTACATAAAATAAATAATCATTTTAAATTACCTGGCATAGAGATGTATGGGGACAGATTGTTTGGGCATGTTGACGAAACGAAACCGATGCGTGGCACGCGCCTTGAAGCTAAGTGCGGCAGGTGGGTCGTGCTCCTCACACGGTGCAGCCTCAAACACTTCACACAACACGCCATAACCTGACACCAACGTGCCACTCTCACTGCAATAAATATACAGTGATATGGAAAATCAATAAATGACATGTAATACAATGATTGAATATGCGAATATTATATTTAAAATATACTATATATTTTTTTTTAGTACCTCGATAGGCAGACGAGCAGATAATATATATAATTCATATTATTGAAATCACTCACTCGGGGCACAGCAATCCAAACAGTTTATCTTGCTTTATAGCTCGGCTAAGCACTTCAGCATCGTGTGCATTGGGTAACAACATTGGCACTGTCTCCCCTGGGAATACTGCCCCATGATGCGCCACCACGGGCACCCGGCCCTCCCAGCCCGCCTCCAATACAGATCTGCCACTGACTGCCACCAGCCCCGGGCCCATGTACTGTATTAATATTATATTCATGATTATTCACAGTCCATACTACTCTGCCTCTTTTTTATTTTTACTATAGTGTAAAAATAGTATAAAATGTACACTACATTACATAGTACTATAGAATCACTGCAAATTAATAATCGTAAATTATAAACATAAATTGTATTCAACAGCTGTCAAACAGTTTGTCGCAAATTATTGTAAAATGCATTATAATATTGCATAGATCAAAATAATTTAATAAAAAATGTCATTCAAGTACACTTACAGAATGGGAAGCAGCCAGTGCGATGTCGAACTGTTGCTCATCTTCGTCGGTGTCGTCTTCCAAAGCGATGTCTCCCGCGCCGGCCGCCGCCGCCTCATTCTGTTCTCCGTCGCTTTCCGCTGCAATCACGTAAAAAACTAACAAACTGTCAATTAGACAACTCGTACGATATCAACCAGAAAAACTTATGTAAAACAACAAGTGGCTAAAAAGCTTGAACGAGTTGCTGCAAGAATTGTGCGCAACCTTTAGTCTGCCAAAATGGAACACCAAGGAGAGTCAATAGTCGATCTGTTTCAGCATATATTGGTGTGTTACTTACAGTTCTCATCCATGATCCTCCGCAAAAATCTGTTCAGAAGGGAAATGTTGATAGTTTTATTGTTTTCTACAGTGAATGCTATATTGTACACAGAAGATAAAAATATTGATATGATAAAATAATACCCCTTCTCTTGAGCTTCTTGTTTAGATAGGTTTACAGAGTTTGTCAGATTATATTTTAGTGGAATAACCTGTTTTATAACATACGATGATATATGAAATCAAAGAGATTATAATGCACAATTTGATCAAAAATAAACCCAACTATAAAAGAAAATAGTTGTTGTCGGCATGAAAACGATGCTTATTTGATAAAATAATTCACCGGTGTCCAACTGTCCATATTCTCTTTGCCGGTGTCTACGTCTTTATTCGTAACAGTGTTCAAAAACACATCAAAAGTACTTTTTTTTTTTTTTAATATCAAAAGTACTAATTAATTTATTCATGTCCATGGATACTAGTCCTTCATATCAAAAGTACAAAAGTACAGTGCTGCCAATAGCCGGAAATTGCTCGATTCACGGGGAATTGGAGACTTATATGGGGGATTATTTACATAACGTTGAACCCTGAGATGTTTTACTCTCAGCACTGCTGCAGTATTAATGTGACCTATACATGCTATATGGTTTGCACGTATGAACCAGCTTACCTCGTGACTTAGCTTAGTTACTGAGAGAGAGTTACTGAGATTGAGCTTACTTCACCAAAGCTGTTTACTAAGACTCACTGAAGTTAAAGACTGGAGCGAAAAAGGTAATAATATAAACGGCACACGACTTTGACATCTTTGGTTATTTATCTTATGAACTGTTTATATTTTGGAAATGTTTCAGGTGCATAGTATAGCGGGTGCGGGCGTATCCGGCTGTGCTAGGCAGTTTTCGGCACTCTTGGTCTCTTGGTATTTAAGTTCAAACATTCTCGAATCATGAAGGTGTACAACTCATACGTCTTGTATATTCTCCACTATGCTTCAGAGAATGAAAATAACAATAAATAGTAGATCAGAATAGTTTCTGAGTTGCAATTAAATAACTAGAGTTGTGTATACGATATGATAATAAAAATAAAAAAGATAAAACTATTCATTTAGACTCCTTCACATACAGTCACGCCTGTAATCCCTGAGGGGTAGGCAGAGGTGTAACCAGTAAAACCACTTTTCACCGAATTTCGGTCCCTTAATGTAATAGGAGCCGAGCCTATCGCCATACCCAGCACAGATTACAGATTCTGGGCTAATGCTGAGAATTACTAGATAGAAAAACCCAATACCACTTCACCCGACCCGAACCCGAAACCTCAGCACAGTGCAGTCATAACGCGTGCGCAATTACAACTGCACCACCGAGGCAGTCAGCAGTTGAAAACTATTTGATACAACCAATATTTTATTTGTATGGAATTGCGTTGAGAATTTAGGTCAAAGAAATCGGGACTAAAACCTAGTACAGTAAGAATGCCAATTTTTATATTGGCAGCACTAAAATTAAAACCTCGGTGAAGGACATGTATCCATGGACAATATAAATAAAAAAAGAAAACCTATATTTTTTTTCTTTTATTCGTCCAAAGGACAGGCTATAGTCAATCGACCATACTGCCTAGTCTTAAAAGAAAACCTATAACAGAAACCATAGACTTTTTTTACTCACTATAAAAGAGAAGGCAAAGGTTCTCCACTATGCAGCCATTACTGTCGTTATATTTTCCCTATTTTCCAAATCTGGGCTAAAATTAAAGTCTTCTTCTTCTCTGGTTTTATCTTCTACAAAAGGCCGAAGCCATGTCTGAAATAGTCACAATTCAAAAGGCCAAAGCCATGTCTGAAATAGTCACAATTCAAAAGGCCGAAGCCATGTCTGTAATAGTCACAGTTTAAAGGCCAAAGCCATGTCTGAAATAATTAATTCACTTATTAATTTCAATGTGATGTGACGTTTTATAATATTCACATAATTATAAAACGTCACATCACATTCCCACCATATTTTTTCCGAGTACCGAAACCGTAGATAGAAACGCTAAACGTAGAAACCATTGATAATATATAGAAGGTAGAAACTAGAAACAGAGATTCCGAATGCGCCAAATGCACTGACGTCTATTATATGGACAGGATATCTAATGATCAGGATATCAAAATGACAGCTATTTTCTTGACTTATTTGAAGCGCCCCTCTCGAGTGTATTTGAAACTAAATTTGACATATAATAGGGATATTGATATTTTTTAAAATATAATATTTCCGATATATCGATATTTTTAAATATATCAATATCGGAGTTTGATATATCCGAAAAAAATATCGATATTTCGACATATCGATATTTTTATTAAAATTTTTGACTCGTCTAAGGGTCTGGTCCTGACGGCATACATCCTTTCTTCGTGAATCGGGACGCCAATGAATTTATTGGATTCAAAGATCTTGGAATCATATTTGACGACACCTTAAAACGTGATATTTTTTAGTTTTTTTTTAATTATAATATTTTGCCATGAACTTAATATTATTTTCTACTTTTTAGTTCGGCTAGCTATTAAAGCGTGCTATTTTTTAAATATAATTTATAGTCCCAAAACAGCATCAAACCTAGTTATAATAAAATATTCGCTTTCAAATTAAGACCCCATAAAAAAATATGATCTAAAATGATACCTTATATTTTTTATTATCTTGGTGAACCTATAGATCACAGGTCCTTGATACGTGTGTAAATATTCAAGTAAATCGGATGTCTTGAAGGTGGTGAACATTGCGTTGAAAGATTCCGTTACATATATACTTAGTCTACTTAGATACAATTGTACCTAATATAAAGTGGTAATGAGCTACAAAATTATTTAGCTACACAGTTTATAATCCACTATATTTATTATAAAAATTTAAGTGAATACTATACTAAGCAACTAAATTAAATAGGGAAAGAGGAAACACATATTATAGTGTAAATAAAGTACCGTAGATTAAGTTGACGATGATGTAGTAGTTTCAATAACTTACGAGTATAAATATCTATCTCCAATATCTATATTTCAATATCATAATATCGATATATCGTCCAAAAAAATATTAGTAATAAATATCGATATTTCTAAATCATAATATCGATATTTCGATATATCGATATTTTATCAACATTTCTAACATATATATATATATATGGCCGTTTTATTGTTTCGAGTGCGTCTGTCTTGTCAGTGGCTTTTAACTGATTATTGCGTTGAAGACCTGAATTTGAAGAATTATTTGTGTGTGGTTTTTGTTAATAAACCATGATAGTTTGTGTTTATTGCATACAATAAACACAAACCCGTTACCAAACGGGAAGTGGAGTAACATTTCACAAGTTAGTAAACTTGCATCATATTTTAGCTATGTATATTGTAACTAGTCATTTTAAAGATGAAATTATAATTTGTAAGCAAAAAATAACTCTAATAAGACATATTTTTATGTTAATTTGTTTTGTTAATAGCAAATTTATATATAAATTATATCTAGGTAGGGTTGCCCAAATTTAATTTCGACAATACATATCGATATATTCTGTCTTAAGAATAGGAAATATTCATTTGAAATCATAAAATTACATTATAAAATTTCCATTATAGGTTTCCAACTGACTCGGTGATACAAAAACTATGGCTGAGAAACATGAATGTTGAAAATTTGTTTCCAAACATAAATAGCTATTTATGTTCTAAACATTTTATGGAAGATTGTTTTATTAGACATGTTTCACCGACCCAGTTAAAAAAAGGGCAGTGTGCCCACAATATTTCCCGGTGGGTTTAATATTATATTAAGCGTTTTAAACATAATATAGTAGATTAAAATATGTTTTGCTAAAGCGATGTTTTTATTATTTTTAAGATTTGTAAACCATCGACTGTTGTGTATCATTGTCGATATATCATCCTTCGTGTCTCAACTCTACCGTTAGTTCCACGGACGCTCACTGCTCGACTGCACTGCTATCAGCGCCAATATGGCGAAAATCAAATAGGCACACTTTCGCGTATCAAATATCCTGTCCATATAATAGACGTCAGTGGCCAAATGTCAAAGTGCTATATATATTTTATTTTTTATCTGTGTCATCTATAATCCATTACTTCGCGAACGCACGTCTCGTGAGTTGATATGAAAGAAATAACGAATTGTGCATGAGAAATGTGAATAAACAGTGTCGTATTTCGAACAATTTTTTCAAAATGTATTACAAAATAGTGTGGTGTTATGTTTTCGTGCTGACTTTATTGGATATATCCCTGAACACAAAACTGTCAGCCCAGGGAAAGAGCCATGGTAAAATCGATTTTAAATTTTAACCAAACATGCTTTGTAATTATTGTTGTGTAAGTTTGGTGTGTTTTGGTAACAAAAGTTACGATTCGGCAAAAAAGCTGCACAATGTGCAACAGCAACCATAACTTGGCATATTTAGTCGGCACTGCGCCGCGCGTTGTTATTTTAGATCGGGGACGAGGCGGATTTGTTAGTCGTTTTTCTTTTACTATGTGCATAGTATTTCGGTCGCGAAGAGGCACTGCGAGCCGGCGGAGTTAACCGTCGCGGCGAGCGGCGACACAGCCCACGCACGCACCAGATGTTCGCGGGCTCTTTTTTTTTTACCCCCCGCCTGCTCAAATGTGAACTCGACTACGCCACAATCGGATGACGGCTCACGTTCAATATGCTACTAATCGTTTTGTTTTGTTATAAACAAATAGATTCCACATGTCATGTCATGCCACACTGTCATGGTACCAGTGTATTTCATATACACTTCTATAGAACTCACAGTATAATAGTATAGTAGTGGTTGCATGAGTTTTACAGCTATTGCATATATTAGGATACATTTGTAGTTGAAGATGAAGGGTATTTAAATGGTGTAATCATTATTGACAGTTTATTTGGTTGAAATAGTGCAATATTTTTATGTTGTTTATTTACTACTATTTTTCTGCAAGTTCTGCCATTGTATTGTCATACAAGATATTCAGTCATGCAATTTAGAATGTTTAATTTAAATTGACTTAATCCTTAATTTAAGCAGTAAGTGATTTAAGAAAATATATACATACTTAATGAATTGTATATTTTATTTACAGGTGTGTCAGTGCATGATTCTCTTATAGAGGGGATCACATTCCAGGTAATTAGCTATTCTTGAATAGTGACAGTAGGCAGCGGCTCTGCTGTACCCTGGCATTGCATAAGTCTATGAGTGGTGGTGACTACTTACCATCAGGTGGCCCGTCTGCTCCTCTGTCGTCCAGGAAAAAAATAATAATAGTGCTGACCCACTGAGTGCATGTGACATCATTTAGTACATACTTGTTAACTCTATGGCCATCAACCAGCCATGCATTGAAAAGAAGGGTAGAGGCAAGAGTTGTGTGTGTAGCCTTGCCTAATAAAATCATGTCAATAAATTAAGTTTATTTGGAATGTAAATAAAATAACAGTCTCTATGTATAAATACCTTTTATTGCCTATTAGATCACAAATTGCCCTCAAGTGAAACTAGCTAGCAAAATTATGGATCTGGTCCTGCTAGTCATATTATTTTCAGTGTTCTAAATCCATTAGCAATGTAATGATACACCCTTCAGTAATTTCTAATATTAAATTTGTTATAGTCATTGCACATAAAGTACATAGTATTAGTATGTATTTGTTCATATCATAAGTGTGGTCTATTTGTGGTAGTCTATGGTCAGTGGTCACTGACCTCGCTCCCTCGCTCCCACATACTACTGATAATATTAATATTTGACCACTGATGTACACAATACTTACTCAATACATACTCTTTCTATATTTTGCTATCCCATAGGAAGCGTGCATTTTTCCGGGATAAAAAGTAGCCAATGTTATTTTCTGATCCCTAAACTGCCACTATGCAAACAATCATGTCAATCCCTTGCCCTGTGAAAAACTATACTATCCCACAGGAACTGTATATTTTTCCGGGATAAAAAGTAGTCTATGTGCTATTCCAGACTATAATCTATCTCTGTGCCAAATTTCAACCAGATCCATCCAGCCGTTGTAGTGTGATTGAGTAACAAACATCCATCCATCCATACATTCGCATTTATAATATTAGTAGTTATGTAAAGTTAAATAGCGATATATTTGGGTGTATTACTGTACAGTGTACTGTACTGAGTACTTGTATGCCAATATACTTGGCAATATTAAAATAAATTTACCTTAATTGGACTTCACAAATAACTATAGTAGTTATCCTTGTGTTAATGAGTATTATAGACAATGCAAATAAACATTTTATTCAATATTCCTCTGTAGGCTTTCCTACTTCATCAGCAATTGTATTAGTTTAGTTTGATACTTACACAAACATTTTGTTGTTTCTATTACTATGTATTTACTATACAAATTGATAGCTATTTGTATGACCCAAGGATAGAATCTTGGCTTGGGTTCTTTGTATTTTCTGTATCATCACCAAAAGGAAGGGAGTAAATAGGTTTTTGAGGGGTCGGCAACGCGCATTTGATGTTCCTGGTGTTGCAAGCGTCCATAGGCTACGGTAACCGCTTACCATCAGGCGGGCCGTAGGCTTGTTGGCCACCATCGTGGTATAAAAAAAAGGTGGTTTGGTTTTATTGTCGTGATTGTGTTTATGTGATGGTGTGTGGTGTTTAGGAATGGGGTTCGTCGAGCGCGGGCGGCGGTGGTCCTGGCGTGGTGGGTGTGTCGGGTGCTGGTGGCGCGGGCCGGACGCGCGGCGCGGCGGAGGGCGTGTCGCTGGCGCCGCCCGCACTCCACTTCGGTCGCGCGCCGCTCGCCGCACCACACGCGCGCTCCGTCACGCTCACCAACGTCGCCAACTCCACGCTGCACCTCGCCTCCGTCGCGGGCACCACGCCCGACTTCCACGCCTCCTTCTTCGAGTCCAAGGTGCACCTCATGAGGACACTGTCCAATTCCTGCATTATGATTTTTTATTATATAGATACACTGCACCTGGCAGTAAGTATACTATGGCAGGTGTACCAAGTTCCTTCCCACCAGCATCAATACCAACATATGTACATATTCTTGCCGTGGGCAGACTATACCACTCTCACACTCACGACTGCATCTCCTGTATCCTGTTATGCACTAACACAATACATTGATACCGAGTAGTGATACTTAGTCAGCCTTGTTATAGAACACAGACTATCGTAAGTACAAGCTTTAAACCACCATTCAAGTACTAAAGTGTTGAATGCACTAATGCCTGAAACTACCAAACAGATTTAAAAGAAATAATTTACATGTCTAGCCTATTTATTGAGGAAGGTTATAGGCTATCTGACATCATGTTACGACTCACGGGAGCCGAGATAATAGTCATATGAGCAATGCGGCGCCGCTTGCAAAACTTAATGTAAGATATTTTGAGTGTGCCTCACAGTGGCGTAGCCTGCATTAGACGGGCCCTGATCAAAATTTGTTAGGGGCCCAAATGAAAAGTATGGAGTTTAACTGAGATGGTGAATGTTTTATGAATTTTTGCTTACACACGTTTGTGGCCTCTGTATCCCGGGGCCCCGAAACATTGATAAGCACGGTTGATACGGCGGTAGCTGCGCCCCTGTGCCTCTAAATCGCACGGTCCTTTTCTATATAAACAGTACTACTATGTTTCATCGGCACGCTTTGTAACCTATTCACACGATGACACATTATATTATTTATTTAGAAAAGTATTCACCCCGGACAGATGTATCATCCCATGTTGTGATATTAATGTTCACTACACTCGTGTACTGGCACCCACAATGACGCGCGCAATGATAACGGCACAGAGCACTGACGAACTTTGTCGAACACATTTTGAACTTTACAGTAGCGTTTTGTCTCGCATTGTTTCTGGTTGGAATCAATGTCCGTCTACTTACCTGTTCTCTTCCACTTTCTCACATTTTATTGCAGGAGGTAGGCAAATGAGGAAATGGGACATCTCGCTGTAATTTTAAGTGCTCACAGCCTATCTAAGTTTACCCCATGTCTGGAGTCGAGGGTGCGCTGTCATTCTCCAAGGATAAGAATGAGGTTTGGGAAGGGTGAGATTTGTCGGGCTTTCGATAGAATGAAGTGGTAGAGCCACGCTGTAGACATATTTGTCTACATCATGAATGGGCCGGCTCGACCGGGGTAGTACCACTGTCTCACAGAAAACCAACGTAAAGTGACAGTTTACTGTCGCGTTTCGTATGGTAAGTGAGATATCCGGAGGCCCAGATTCCCCCTTCCCTTCCCTAATCCCTATTCCTTATAAGGCCGACAGCGCATAATGACACTTTTGGTAATGTGAATGTTCATGGGCGGTGGAGATCACTTAATATCAGGTGACCCACCGGCTCGTTTGTCGGACTATTCTATATAAAAAAAATGAATGTAGAATTTTCAAAACCATAAGGGAGGTTACAAGTGTGGCGGCAAACTGTTTCCCAGCTTGATGTTGTGGTAAAACCAAGTAATTCGCGCTCGTGAAAAAACTCTCTAAATAAAAAAAAGATTATTTACGCGGTCTACTATTATTTAGTCTTATGAGTTACGAATGATTAATTAAATTCGCCATATATATTATAACTCATTGACGTACATGTTTCCTTATAACATGCGTCATACGTAGACACGCCCAGACATATGATATATATACCATATATATGTAAACAAGCAGCGAGCGGCGAGCCGGTCGTCGATCTTATTTCCGCCCTGATATAGGATGCATTATATGATAGAATTTCTATCTATAGCTATATCGAGCAAGATTCTTCCCAGAAAACTCATGTTTCTCGAATCAGAAACCTCCCTTTTATTTCTTGCAAAGTAAGCAAAGCGCGGCGTGAAGAAGGTACACTCCACATAATCATACCAGTGCTCTGAGTAGCTCACCAGGTATATATATAAATAACACCCAATAATCACACACATAGCCCCGATCCCACACTAAGATACGAGTCTTGTATTGTGGGTATCAGGGACTACGAGAGATTTTCGGTCTCACCACGCCCAGACCCCGGACCCCGGACACAAACATATTTTGATTATGTATGATTGTGTCGAGTAGCAAGGGATAGTTGTCTCTCGCTACTTGATACTCTAACTCTACTGCGCTTACCATCATATGTAGTGTTGTCTAAAATCGTCTAGGTATTCAAAAAACAAAATAATTATTGCGACTATATTCACTGTCGGACAGCCGACTAGTGTGCACTAGCCTCCTCTACTAACGAGAAGGGTTGGCCTCACTCCATCACGCTGACCTTCTGCAGGTTGGTAAACTTCCCATACCCTCACAATTCTAATGGGTTATTAATTTTAATTGTCATTAACAAAACAATTTCAATGAAATTATTTGGATGTGTATTATAGATTATGTAGAGTTAAAAGCCTGTTTTTAAGTTTTCTTGGCTCCTCCGAAATACCTAAGTTTCTATATTTTTATAAATTAGAAGAAATAGAATTAGCACACAGATAGTTTACCAATTAGCCATTACTAATTAACTACAGTTTAGCAATATCCTTACGTCCACTCAAGAAAATAAAAATAAATAAATAATTCCCTACACCCATCAGTCACACACGTAATCTTGAAGTCACACTAGTTTAAACCTGTATAGTGGGTATCAAGCATTACGATGTATTACGGTCCCACAACACCCAGACCCGATACAAATATTTGTGGGTCACACACGTATTGGTCTCGTTGCGGAAATAGAACCTGCGGCCTCTTGTTTCACAGTCAGTACTCGCCCACTTCGCCACGGAGCATGTCAAAATGTCGGATAATGTGCCTTTATAACACCAGAACCAAGTACACAGCTAAAGGTTGTTTTGTTTATTACTCTCGCGCAGTTGTCAAATATCCGAAATCCCATTAATATATTGATGGCTAATTCATTCCGGTTGATAATAAATTTTCCTCAAAACATGTTCTAACAACTTGTTTATTTACTGCGTCCATGACCGTTGGGTGGTATATATTATAACAAAAAAACATTATCTATTCTTAAAAAGTATTATAATTTTTATAGAACACCTAAATAATAATAGTCACAAAGTAATGTTCTTAATAATGTAGATAAAATCTAAAAAAAAACATGATACTAGTTTTAGTTGCAAATGATCTTTGAAACTACTCATTCTGTTCACGTGTGTCCTTCTAAAATAAAAGCTTTACATTAAAAATATAAGTTTCGCTATATTTTCAACGTTATTATGAAACAATCGAACCTTTCGGTTCAGCTGGCTGGCGACTTTTTATCCGACTGCCCCAAAAGAGAGGCTAGTGATTCTGCGCCGGGCGGTTAGTGCTGGCATCGAAACATGATAAATCCCTCCTAATGAATTAATTCAATCTAAAATTTGTGGCGAATTTAACGAACTTCCTGTTTATTAATTTTCAAAATTCGAATTAAAACGCTCCTTTTTTAGTTAAGATACTTTATTATTTATCTTTTACGGACAGTTTCAATACATAATCTTAATCTTGGTCTACGGATAGTTTCCAGAAATGAGCCAATAAGAATAAAGTTTCAATAGCACATCATTATCTGATTGGTTTATTTTCGGGATCGATCTGTACGTGTGGTTCGAGATTGTATATTGAAATTGGCTGATAGTCGAATGAAATAAAGCTTCATTTTTGACACGCCTTATGTTAGCTTCACTTGTATCTTTGTATGTATGTAACGGAATTTCACCACTTTACAGACGTCTGATTTCCTTGACTTTGACGTGATTACTTGATTTCAACTTCAAAGTTATGAAAATTGTGTATTGTCATTAGTCCTTGACACGTAAACAAAATTTCAAGTAAATTGTACGTCTGGAAGTGGTGAAAATTACGTTGAAAGATTCCGTTACATGCAAACATACATAGATACAGGAGAAGCTAATATAAAGCGTGTAAAAAGGCACTCGTTGAGTCGCTACACACGCCCCTCGCTACTCGTTGCCGATAGGACAAGTGCCTAAAGATGTCTGTATGTTTAACAATACGAATTGAGCTGATCGCTCGTAAAATGGTATGAGCTACTGCTGCCCCTACCCTTAAGTAAACCGCCACTTTACAATGTACTGCATGACACACAGCCACAGCCACAGAACTCAACACTAGACATAGGTGTCATAATAGCCAGTTATGATGGCTTATTATATAAATACTTATATACTTTTTTATTATAATTTAACGGCATTGGAATCAAGTCCTTTCAAATCGGAAATCAATCTCAAATATGTATTGAATCCATGAAATGTTATACATCATTTAGATTCAGTAATTTTTTTTTCTCTACCGCCGCACGAAATGCTAGAGAAGAACGGGCAAGAAACTCTAGCGTTGCTCTTTTCACACCGGTTGACAATATTTGGTCATACAATTAATATGCAAAAGGCCGGCAACGCATTTGCAAGCCCTCTGGTGTAGCAGATGTTCATGGGCGGCGGTGATCACTTTCCATCAGATGAGCCTGTTGCCCGTTGCCCCCTTTTAACATAAGAAAATATTCGATTTAAGGTTTAATTACATTAGATTAGAGCAGCTCAATGTACATATGTTAAGTTGCCTTATTGCAATTTGGCATTTGCCTTTTTTGTTGCCGGAGGCCGGAACACTCAGGAACGACCCAATATGTTTGTTTCGTCATGTTTACGGTCACGCCGCGGTGGTGGTTGCGCTGTCCGGTATGTCTAGCTCTGTGTACTGTGTACTGTGTAGTAGTCGCCACTCGCCACCGCTGTTATCACACAGGATGCCGCCATGCCGGACCCTCTCCACTGACGCGACGTTACTGCGGTTTTCCTTGTCTGTGTGTGTTGCGGTTAGTTATATTACTAACATTTTCCCATTACAAATGTTTAAATTATACGCAATAAAGAGTTGATTTATATAATACAACCCACATTTAGTCAACAATTTTCTATGGTAGGTAATAATGAAATGGAATTGCAATGGATAAAGTGATTAAGCTATTTGTACTTCTGCCCACAAATTACCACCTACCCCCATCTCACCCTAGATACGGATCTGTATAACTATTAAGCGAACAAAATGTATGTAGATTAGTCACCAGCGGCCGGCGCGTGCCCACTGTGCCCACTGTCCGAGTGGCGAGGGCTTCCTTATAGCGCAGTGTGATGTTAAATCACCACCAAATATTCCGACACGCTGCCACTGCGTGTAAATATAGACACGCTAATAATACCACGTGCGTCGCCAGATACGTAACGTCCTAAACGCCTACACCACCATCCCGTACGGTACGGAATATGTGTATTTATCTTAGGAAGACTTCAT
Source organism: Laothoe populi (assembly GCA_905220505.1). NCBI lineage: Eukaryota > Metazoa > Arthropoda > Insecta > Lepidoptera > Sphingidae > Laothoe > Laothoe populi. Next base: position 17,602,745 of record HG992168.1, read on the forward strand.
CGTGACACATTTATTAAAAATTCTTATATACTTTTCTTCTATCCATTTAGGTAAATACTAATAGCCTCGATGATGCAGTATGTAGCTGCCTGTAAAAAAGGCCCCAGTTTGGTTCTATCCCAATTTTTAATCAAATGCTGTGTGATCCGCAAATTTTTGTTTCGGGTCTCTGTTTCTCAAGACTGAATACTCTATTCTACTAATGTTCTATCTCTCGGTGCAATTTGGACTGGGTTACACACCCACTAATGGGTGTTTTTTATTTTGTTTATGAATGAATTACTTAACAAAACTCAGTACATTTTTGCTAACAATAAGGAAAATATCAAGATCGTAATGTTTTTAAAAGGCAGGTTCACTTAATATATGTATTGATGCAGTAATTGCTTGAGCATATTTCCTATTGTGGCACGTGGCCATGGCGCTTGCGGTCCATACATGTGTGGACGGAGCGACGAGGACTGGACGGACTGGAGTTCAATGAGAAGACAATTTATTATAGTTTAACATTATATTCATTGCAATCCATAGTTGTTAACAAAATATTTTACATATATTACAATATATAATCATGCAACTGGCAGCCACGACAAAGAAAGAGAGAATGACGCGACGACGTCTTGACAAAATAAAACTTCATGTGGTCAAAATATGGGATGACAAGCATTTCAATGTCTTGCTAGACAAAGCGGACTGTTCTTACAAATGACGTCACTTGTTACTACGCCTCACAAATGACACTGACACTGGCTTTGAGAGAAAAAGACAGAGCATCCCTTTCTAATCCGAGCAAAAACATTATTGCAACATTAAATAATTTCTTTAAAATACATGTAATATACTTTCGGACAGCCTACGTAGCGCAGCGGGAGAGTAGCCGGTTGTGAAACGAGAGGCCGTGGGTTCGATTCCGGCACTGAGACATATGTTTGTATTTGACAAACAGATATTTGTTTCGAGTTTGGGTATTGTGGGACCGTAGTCCTTCATAGGTCTTGACTTACACGACACAGGTCTTACCTAGTTTGGGGTCAGAACTGTGTGTGACTGTTGGGTGTACCATTTATTTATCCTACTAATATTATAAATGAGAAAGTTTGGATGGATGGATGGATGTTTGTTTGTTACTCAATCACGCTACACCGGCTGGACGGATCAGGTTAAAATTTGGCACAGAAAAAGATTATAGTCTGGAATAGCACATAGGCTACTTTTTATCCTGGAAAAATGTAAAGTTCCCATGGGATAGTTTAGTTTTTCATATAGCAAGGGATCGGCATGATTTTATGTATAGTGGTAATTCAGGGATCAAAAATGACATATGCCACTTTTTATCCCGGAAAAATGCACGCATCCTATGGGATAGCAAAATATAGAAAGGTGTAATAGCTTAAGATGCCTCCATGGATTGTATACCTTTCCTTCCAAAAATAACCTCCACGCGGGCGGAGCCGCGAGCAACATCTAGTATAGATATAAATTTCATAATTATCTCGATGTTATTCTATTGGAATTTGCATTCCTCTGTCTTAGGACACACACACACTAACGTTAGTGCGCACTTCATAATGTATTTGTGTGGTCCGTCAGTGTATAAAGCTCGGCTCATTATTTCTGTACAAGTTATATGATTTGTCGCTCAACTCCTTTCAGCTGTCGCTACACAAACAAGCGGTGTTTGTACATGACTCGTTAGGTTTAGCGGATTACGACATTATCACTTACGAACCCAAATAAACAGCAGTGAAAGCGTGTACATGGGATGTTATCATCTCACATTATTATTCTCAGCTCTACAACATTTTAAATATTGCATCTACTCGTGTAAATTTGCACAAGTGCTGTTTTTCCTATTATTGTCATTATAAAAGTGGTAACTGTCCATTATTGTTGTCGGTTTGCAACTTTGCGTCGATCATCTCTGCAGCCGGAAGACAGTTGTTTAATTATATTGTAATGGTATTGTACTTTCGATTTCAATACAAATGGGTCTAAGATATGAACCACGTTGTAATGAGTACTATCAATTATTTGTTTTCCACTTCTTCCGGCTATTTTTAAGCCACCTGCGTGGTATGAACTGGTATGAAAAACCTAAATTATGTACTGTGACAAATTAAGTACCTATATCACACCTAATATTAAGGAAATAGCTGTCGATATTTCGAGTGCCAAGAAAATTTACGTCTCTCACATTGTAATTTGTTTAAAAAGTAATTTATTACGTGAATGGCGTCATGTTAGGTATTTAGCATTATCGCGAATAAGTTCAATGTCGTTCCGCCACAATCGTTGCGCAGGCGCGGGCGCGGGCGCGTCCACTGCAACTGTTCCGGGTGTTGAGCACCGGAAATATGCGACATTAATATTATCGCTGCATTGATATGGAGCCAGTGACCGACCGCCGTTGAGCATCGAGTCGGCACCTGGAGGCTGGATACGATATCCGCGTGAAGCAAACGTTTAATTCCAATAACATGGTTTGTCCACGTTTAGATTACTCATGAGGAGTTGTCTAATGGCTGTGCCATCTGTTGAGATCATGTAGACTATAGAGTTACAAAACACGTATCGCATCCGAGTTGAATACTGAGGGTTCGGTACTGGAGTGGCGCCGCGCCGGCGCTACACTAGATCCAGAGCGCTCGCCGCCTCTCACCGACCGCGCCACATTTATTACCCAATACTATAGTTTGTACGTTGCACATGTCCACAAATATGCAACCCGCGGCGGTTTATTGTGCCTGATTTGGACTTACAGACATTGGAATCAATATTACAACCTCATCCTATGTACAGTCAGCAGCAGATATATATGCGCACATCATGTTTTCAAATAATTCTATACACCCAAGAAAATCAATAACATCTACACAACAAAAGTAGTCAAAATATCGTGAGCATCCATTGCGTCAAAATGATCTACACACTCGATTTTCAAATATTTGTAAACAAATCTTCACAGTAGGAATTGACTTAATTCTCTAACCTATACGTACAGGGTTGTGCGTATTTAAAATAAAAATAAATAATATTTGATCTTTGTATGAAAATAAAAATATTGCCTTTAAGAGATGTGATATTCACGATTGTAATCCTTCTCACCGAAACTTTATGGTCGCGGCTTAGTAAACCCTTTCTGACTAAACTTGTATAATGTATATCTTATATATAATAAAGTGTTTATAGTGTTTTTTAACCGACTTCAAAAAAGGAGGAGGTTCTCAATTCGACGTGTATTTTTTTATGTTTGTTACCTCAGAACTCTTCCAGCCAAAACATGAAAAAAAAACAGAATAATCAGGCATACAAAAAATATAAAATAGATCCATACTTGGTTTTTATGAATCTAAAAGTAAAGAAAACAATACCGGCGCCGACTCCAAAAATAATTGATTTAAATTGTTTATAATTAATTGATTTGTTTGATGAATTGAATTGATTTGATGTAACCAATTATTTTTGCTTTTTAGTTGTGTCTGGGTTTTTTGAAGGCGGTTTATTTTTATTTAAAAAGTAATAATTTTTGCTTCATGCTACCGAAGTAATCACGCCACAATGCATCTTTCGGTGTCGAATGAATTTTAATTATTTGTAGCGACATTCCCCAACAAGTCAGCCTTAAATTGATTTACAGTGCAACTGTTTATAGTATGTAAGGTAAATGACATAATTAATTAATTTCAATTCTGAATATGGGAGAGTCTATTTTTAACAACAAAATTGGCCATTAGTTTGTCCCATTTTTGTCCCCAAAAAGAGACGGAGTTATCACGCTTCTAACAGTCATAGATCAATCGATCAGAGGGTGCAAAATAGGCACTTGATGGATGAATTGTACTATTGTATTATTTCACATTCTTTGTGTTGTTTACCACATAATTTTTATACAATTTCTATTTTTCTTTTTTAAAGGAGTAAGTTCCCGCTTGTAGAAATGTCAGGACGCATACAGCGTAATTGTAAAAACACTTCCAAAAATGACAATAAATCTACTGTAATAACTTGAGGCTAAGGTAGATCCCGCATGAGGCCAGCGTGCTGAACTAAGGCCTAACCCCTAAACCACTGCTGGCAGTAGGACAATGTTTAATACAGGGCTAGTAATAATAATAAATAAAAAAGGTAGATCCGGCGATAAGCTCTACTACTCAACATCAGAAATTAACCAAATTTATTTTGTTTCAAGGAAATTAGTTATAAAATAAACGTTTTTATACAATACTAGCTGTTGCTCGCGGCTCCGCCCACGTGGAGGTTATTTTCGGGAGCAGAAGTATACAATCCAAGGAGTTGTCTTCTGCACTGAGGCACCTATAGCGATCGTCCTGACTCTCAGGTGTTGTGCCTGAAGCTTTAAATTGCATTTGAAGAATACCTTGTAAGTTAATATATAATAAGGGATTATTTGGTAAAAACGTTGAAACACGTAGGTATTTCTTAATTTCTTACCAAAAGCCTAAATTTGATTTTCCAGATCCCTAAATTGAGGTATTACGGTTTGCCCATACAAACTTTCAACCCCAATTTCACCCCCTTCAAGATATTTTTTTGAGACATAAGTACAAGTTTTTAATTCATGAAAAGTACACCGACTTCAATGAAAAATAAATTATGCGTCCCTATAGAATTGGAGGGTTGCCCTCGATTTTTCTGAGATCCCATCATCAGATTCTGACTTGACATCTGGGAAGTATTCCTTTTTAAACAAAAAACTAATTTCTCAAATCGGTCCAAGCGTCTTCGAGTAATCGGGGAACATATATAAAAAAAAAGATTCCGACGAATTGAGAACCTCCTTCTTTTTTGAAGTTGGTTAAAAAGATAACCTATGTCCTTCCCCAGGATACAATCTATCCCTCTGCTGAATTTCATAAAAAATCATTCACCCGTTTAGGCATGAAAAGGTAACAAACAATCATACAAACAACAATATTAATTTTGCTGCGGAGATATTTTAAAACTGTTATATCTCCAAAGATATTCATTGAAATCAAATAACGTAAGAGACGTAACTTTGTTCAAAATTAAATACTTGTGATTTGTCACATTATTTAAAGTATTTATTTGGATAAGTATTAATACCATGTTTATAAAAACCCTTCCCAAATAATACAATTGTTTCAGAACAAGTTCGATAACCATTAAAAAGGTCCGTGAGGCAACTGAAAAGTTCATATGCTGTCGCGGCTTTTTTTTAGAACTTTTTAAGAGGAACAATTCCGTGATACATGATTGTTACGTAGCTTTAATCGTTTACGCAGCGCACGCAACGAAAGCTCTCAAAAGGAATAATTTTTTCTCGTTTCTGCAACATTTTTCATTGCTGCTCCGCTCTTATTGGTCATAGCGTCATGTTATATAGCCTATAGCGCTCTTTGATAAATAGGCTATCCAACACAAAAATAATTTTTCAATTCGAACCAGTGAATCCTGAGATTAGCGCGTTCAAATAAACAAACAAACAAACTCTTCAGCTTTATATATAAGTATAGATTTTAAGTGATTTATTTATTTTCCACTAAAATTTAAACTTTAAATTATTTTTATTTATTTATGTGGCTTCAATAATACCTCACTTTGAGTCACCTAAATAATTGTAAATACAAAAGTTTAAAATAAAAGTAATTTGTTTCAACAAAATACATGATGACGAAATACATTATTGTGGGCTCTGTCACTGTTGGGTAATAAAATTAAATTTTACACAACTCTTCAATCTCCAGAATAGTTCCTCAAAAATTGAAATGAACTGTCGCATCTGCTCATTGTGATGCTCTTTGGTCTTTGGCTTAGAAAAGGAATCGATGGCATTAGTGTGCGGAAAAGGTATTTGGAACATATTGTTTCTACGACAATTCGTGTCTACCGGTAGAATATATGTCAATGCCTATGAGTAAGCTTTTTGATATGCATGCGCAAACGCGCATTCAGATACTAACATAAAAAACTTGAAACTTTAGAAAAGTAACACACGAGTAAGCTTTGTAATACGCAGGCGCATACGCGCGTATTAACACATACTAACACAATAAAACCTAAAATTTGAGAACGTAACGTGCGAGTCAGCTTTATTACAACGCAGGTGCATACAAGCGTATTAACATACGTACTAATATAAAAAAACTAAAATGAAAAAAGTAACCTACGAGTAAGCTTTGTTATACGCAGGCGCGTACACGCGTATTAACACACATTAAAAAAGTACATAAACCTAGAATATAATACTGTGTAATGTATTCTATCTCATTTTCTTGCCGACTTATATTTATGTGATTGTCTCTTAGTGGTGATGTATATTCAATTTTTGTTTCATCGAGTTTCAAATGACAGCGATTTTAAATTTTTATAATTTTAATATTTTTTTACTTCAAAAGAATATTTCTGAGATTAATTAGTGATACATTCCATGTGGGTCCGCTGGTAAAGATTACTTACGGAGAGGGCAAAACCGAATCACTTTATTTTTATTTTTTAGCACACCAACAGAATGATTACATATTAATTCAATTTACATATTATTAAACTAATTATTTAAAATACAATGTAACCATACCGATCAAAGGCATGCATGAAATTTTTAATAATGTGGATAATTTAATGCTACATTACAAGAATCTTAAATAGTAATTTAGATCTTACAAAAAAAAACATAATTAAACATCTTAAGTTACATTATGTTAACATTATAATAATAAAAAACGAATTTATGAAAGCTATGATACATACATATACATATACACTCACGCCTATAATCCCCGAAGGGGTAGGCAGAGGTGTAACCAGTACACCCACTTTTCGCCGAATTTCGGTCCCATAATGTGATAGGGGGCGAGCCTATCGCCATACCGGGCACAGGTTCCAGACTCCGGGCTAATACTGAGAATTTCTAGATAGAAAACCCAATATCACTTTACCCGACCCGGGGATCGAACCCGAGACCTCAGCACTGCGGTTGTAACGCATGCGCAATTACAACTGCGCCACCAAGGCAGTGAAAGCTATGATATCTATATCTTTAAAATATAATTCATAATTATTTGGCTTTGGACCTGGCAGGTGATTAAGGAGCACTTGTATGAATCGTACGCGTGGGAAAATATATCAGTGGATATATTTTATTTTGATTTCATATAATTTGGATAGTATTGAAGTAATTCGAAACAAAGATACGTCACTGACGTCATACAAGGAATGAAATCAATACTTGACTAGTATTTGATAAAATAAATCCATTTGACAAATCATGGCATTATAGTAATGTATAAATATTCCAAACAGTTATGAGTCTAAATACATATACAATAGAATTTCTTATTCGTGTTTCTTAATTTGTTCTGGAAATCTGCTTAGATACCAGATTGTTTATCATAACAACGGCCTTCAGTTTGCTATGAAATATTTGACAATGTATGTGCTCAGTTATAATTGACAGATTGAATGCTCACAACATTTAGAAACTTTTGGTGTGTAGATCATTTTGGTCACTTTGAGTGTGTAGTACTATATGAACACCTTGGTTGTTTAGCGACTTGTGCTGCTGACTGTACCTAAATTTTTCTAAGTCATCAATATGTCTAATCAATATCTAATATATGTCCAATGTTGGCTCCATCTCATAAATTTGTCATCGTTAGACTTATTTTAATCAACAATCTCACAAAGGCCGCGGTCATGGCCGTCGACTTCTCTATACGAGCCTATTAGAGCTTGTAATATGTGTGTTATGTATGTCCAGCGGACTGGAGGGTCGCAGATACATTCGGTGGTCATGAAAGTTGATAGATAAAGGAAGTTTATATTTCTGATGGCCGGTGTTCTTGAACCTCTGATTTATCAATAGATTTCGAAATATCGAAGTGTAGTGAAATTCATATTTTTTTTATATCAGTATATATATCTGATGTCTTGAGAATTTATCTTCAGAGGCCTTATGAGTTTTAAACCTTTCCTATATATTTCTTGAAATACATCCGATACATAGTATGGTGATGGATCCAGGCTATAAACTATATTGTCTAAGGCATAAATCGGCTCGAATGTGGTAGAGACTATCCCGCCCACACACCCGCCATTGTAACTCCTGTTTAGCCAGGATCAACAATGGTACGCATTTTTTTCGACACCGAGTAATGAAACTCGGCGAGTCTCTGGGAATGCTTAATAACTGTCTTTTATCCCGCAACGAAATTAATCAAATAGAAGTATAGGGAGGAGTTGGAAATATAAATTGTCCACTTCCCTCCATAGCAAAGCGGGAGACAAATACTGAACTAAAAAGGTATTAACCTCCAATAAAAGACATTTACGTCTGGAGAGGCCAGACGTAAAGCTTTACGTCTGGAGAGGCCAGACGTAAAGCACCACGGAAGTTACTTAACGGGTCCTATCATGCGAGCTGTTACGCTTGATTCCAATAATAGGTATGGCAAAAACGCCGGAAAGCACGGAAATTCCTCCCAGTCTCCACAAGGTCCATATAGTATACAACTCCAGATGTTATCTGCATACTGTCAAGCATAATGTTGCGCTCATTTTGCCAGAGACTACACTCCCAAAGAACATGATGCGCGGACTGTTATATGAATGTGGTAGTATAACATACTGATACATACGATAACTGTGTTAGCTTTCTGTTGCGTTTCATTCGGCGAATGCAAACCCTCATATCAATCTCTATTCCGTTCCTTTAACAACATTTCTATGATATTTCTGGTATTGAAGTTGTTCACGTGATAGAGATCAGTTAAATTTAATTTTGCATGAGTACTGAAGCTGACTGGCCGTACTAATGGAGCCGGCTCATTCATGCTGTAGACATCTTAGCTTTATTACTTCGAAAATTCGTCTATCGTCGTACTAGATCCAACGCTAAACTTTTGGAAGCGTCGTTCGATTGACGCCAGTTGTTCTCAAGTAAAAGTGTCGGTTGTAAACCGTACGCTGATCACCTGCTCTAAGCGGCTGTATTTGATTGAAACGGAAAGTGTTGTTGTGTTATCGTGTCCTCGGGCTGCGGTGTCGGTGTCGAATGTCGATGTATCGATGAGACAAGCTGCGATAGTGTTGCGATGCGGAACTGTACGCACTTCCGAGCTGCCCGTTCTATTCGTGGAACTGGGCTACTGGCGCCGACACATACTACTTGTCAATAGGTCCCACCAGGCACGTATCCAGAATTCATTTAATTGAGATATACTTTATAATTACTCTAAAAACACCGGTATTTTATTTAGAAGTACCTAGAGGACCTCTTCACTTTCCTAGAAGGACAATTGAATCATGCCTCTCTTCAGGATCCACGTTGAATCGTTGTAATGTAATTTAGCATAGTGCATTACCGGAACAATGGGCATGCTGTGTTGTTTTTACGCCATAAGAGTGTTTATGTCATATCTCATTATTAATGGCTATTATTAATTAATGGCTTGTCTCCATTTTCACTCTATTTAGTAAACTTGAAACAGTAGTTTACGTTCACGTCAATCAAATCAAATCAATCAATCAATGAAAAAGTTATGTTTCTATGAAAGTTTTGAAATAGTTGTTGGTTTTATAAATATTTGAAAAAATCCGTTTTCAAAAGAGAAGTCATTAGATTTGAGATGTGTGGTACTCTTTTTAAAGATCCCCGCAGATTAGGCAGAAAATTGGTCTAATTGTTATTATTTTCCTACGTTTAAGTTTAAATTAAATCGTCTGGTAAATTACACGCTTGGCCTTCTTTTAAAATAAATACCTATATTAATATTCATCGACCCACAATTCGTACTTCCAAAACCAATCTAAAACTGTTTGGCGTTCGCATTGTTCGAAATGTGGGAAGTTCTTGAAAGTAGTTTATAAGCACGACCACGAGTAGGTAGTAGGTATTATTAACAAGGTTGTTCTAACGCGTGCTTGTTGTGAACATACTGGTATGTTACTACTGTTCAAATCAAACGAGGGCGTGTAAGCTGACGGTAATAGATTCACAGCACTGCATGGCGCTTACGCAGCATACGTATAAGATATAGTTCTATACTAGAGGCTCGGTGTAAACGGGTAAATTAAACCTGATGATATCTGAACAACATGACCACCAGATGCCAAACGAGTAATAGATGGTTATCGACCTTTTGAATAAAATTGGAGGTTGGAAAGTAATTATGTAGGTTGTAGGTGTTACTTTATGTAGGTTTTACCCCAGTCGTCGTAAATGAGACGAGTACCAGTGTACATCTGACTCACATAAAAGCGAACAAGTTCGATATAACTCTGATGACTGATGAGTTACACTCGCTAATGTCGCCACATAATTCAGATAATCTTCCAAATCTGTAGTATTAGCAGTAATAGGCTTAGGCGCACGTTTTTTTTTTGTTAGCTCCATAAGGAACCGGCTAAGGTCCGAGACCATGCTGCCAAGTCATAAGTAAGCGTATGTCGAGATCAGCGCACGTCCGGGCCCTGAGCTCGGTCATGGCTCGGCGACACGCGACCGCTACGAACACGGAACCAAAGTGTACGTTCGGCTGATGTAATCGCTGCACACACTGCATAACATTGTTAAATTGGTTCACAGCTCACTAGTGCTGCGTGCTTTTAAGGCGTTTAGTTTCCATGATAAAGTAACTGTTTACAATAACTCATTATCTAGATAGCTAAACTTATTTTATAGATATGTAAATGTTGATTATTGATTATACGATATTGTAATCATATCTATCATCAATACTTCAATTTGATTAGTATTTTAGTGGGGTACGTTTAATCACTTTACGTCGATAACATTTATTTGCGCTTACATAAGTGTGAAGTTTCCGTTGTGTATCGTGATGTTTATATTTTTATCCGGCATAATGAGTGGTGGTTATCGGCGCTATCGATCACTCCACTGGACAGAGGCGTGCCTGACGAGTGACGTCACGTGGCAAGACCAGTGAGTACTGACCACACACAGATCACGTACCGTTATGACTTGCTGACTGACTGATGTCGGGATGTTGACCTTGACCTCGCCACATAATGTGTGAGTTGTGCAGGATATGGTTTATGTTTCGGTTGGGTGCCGGACAGCGTGGTCCGTACACACCCGTATTTGGGACTTAGGAATCGCGTCCGGCGTCACTCTTGCGGTGTGATACGCGTCCCACGTTGTTAAAGCTTATAGTTTTATTAAGCGAGGTCAGGGTGACGTGTTTCGTATCTCACTTGACCCTCACATTCAAGTGACACAGTTTATTATAAAAATAATATTAACTGGTCTGACGGCCTCCTTGCCGGGAAAAAGCCTATTTATGATAGAGGGATGTGGTGTGGGATTGCACCATTCTTGTCACCAAGTATTGGTTCAGGGTTGACATCGCCTCGTTTGTCAGCTGCTCGGGGTTGTCACAGGCTATGACCCGGTGAGATCTGTTGAACGTTCTTTTTAATTACACCACATAATACAGTGTAAACTCCATGTAACGTCACTCTATTTAACGACAAACTCTCTTAAGCGTCGAAATCAATTGGCTTTGGTTGGTTTAGCTTGTTTTTCATACAATGTTTCACTCTATATAGCATTACACCCACTCTCAATAACGACAACAATTAAGTTGCTAAAATTAGTAAAAACTGCGCAGCTGTGTACGATCTATTGTCGCTTTATTATCCTAGCCCGCAATAAACTCGACTGTCGGCATCACAGACGAAGAAATTTTGGATTCAGTGAGAAAAACTGAGGATCAAGAACAAGGTGATGAAGAAGATGAGACGGATGAGCCTGAGCTTCCGCCGAGCATTAAAGAAGCTCTGGAAGCAGCAAAATTATTGGAAAAATATTTCCTTTATAACCAAGATGCCTCAGTATTGCTAGATATTAATAAAATAACTAAAAAAATACAACAAAATTACTGGTGCAGCAAAAGACGTCAGACAAAAATAACAGACTATACTCAATAGCGTTCAAATAACATTCTTTTTTATGCACATAACTACTAACAATAGTCAGAAATAAACTTTTTATTTTTCTAATTCTGATGTTTCTTCTCTCCATTTAACGACAACTCTCTATAACGCCATAAAATGCACAGTCCCTTCAGTGTCGCTATATAGAGTTTACACTGTATATGGGATAATTATTTAGCTAAAATAATATTTAATTTAGTCTTTCTTTATCCTGGCACGGCAAAGTGACCACACTGCACCTGATGGTAAGCGCAGTGCCGTCCAATTATTGTATCGAGTAGCGAGAGACGATCTATCCCCCACCACACAACACAATCATGCTGGCCCGCTACCTCACACTACGCCATGGACAAGAAGGTGAAGAAGCGGTCGAGGGTCTAGTGTTAGAGTACTCGGAAGGACGCAGCCAAAGCCAGCCTGCTGTGTAGCTTTTTCACACTACGCCTAAAGGAGCTAGGATCATAGGAAAGTACAAGGTAGCTAGCAAACAGTTCAATATCTTGATGGTGCGTCAAAAATACGAATTTGCTCTGCTCTTGATTCGGGCCGGGGTAGTACCTAGACACCACGAACCTGTGGCTCCACAAGCCAGTACGCGTGGATCTGATGTGGGAGAGAGAGGATGGGATAAGATTAAAATAATAATGACTATCAAGAAATTGTTGTATGGGTTATATGAACTTACTTTACGTAATTGTAATGTGTATGGAAACGTTGTCCGTCGTGACGCTAATTATAGACCGCCGCTACTTTGTTATTATCTAGCATCGCACACATTGGGCACATTCGGAGTGTTCACTCGGTAATATTGTCATATTACGTTATGGTATTACATAATATAGACTATTTGCCACGTACAGAGAGGCCGGGCGGTACACACTACATACACTTTGAATGTTTATACATGCATATACTTTAATACGTAGGCTATAAGCGGTACTAGTCTGTGTTTCGATTAATTTTTGTTATATCTTTTTTTAAAACTCTTTAAACTACCGGACGACCGTTGAAGTCGAGTCTTTGTTAACCAAAGTCTCGGACTGGGGTCGACTAAATTTAGTCCAATTCAACCCCAAAAAGACACAAGTCTGTGCGTTAACCGCTAAAAAGTCACCATTTGTCGTAACTCCTCATTTTGAGAACACTCCCCTGTTGGGCACAGCCAATATCGGAATACTTGGCGTCGACATTACGAGCAACGTCCAGTTCCGCGGTCAATTGGAAGATAATGCCAAATTGGCCTCAAAGAAGCTTGGTGTGCTCAGCAAGGCGAGACGGTACTTCACGTCGGGTCAACGCCTAAATCTTTATAAGGCGCAAATTCGGCCCCACATGGAGTACTGTTCTCATCTCTGGGCGGGAGCACCCCAGTACTTCCATTTGACCGCATTCAACGTAGGGCAGCTCGGGTTATCGACGATCAAATTCTTTCCGATCGGCTTGATCCTTTGGCTCTGCGTAGAGATGTTGGATCACTCTGCATCTTCTACCGCATTTATCACGGGGAATGTTCCGAGTAATTGTTTGGATTGATCCTGGCCGCTGAATTTCACCATCGGAGATCGCGTCAAAACAGCAAATTCCATCCGCACCACCTCGATGTCCAGCGTTCCACAACAGCGCGATTTTTGCGGCATTTTCTGCCTCGCACAACCACTCTGTGGAACCAGCTATCGCCGGCGGTCTTTCCGAACCGTTACGACCTGGGAACCTTCAAGAAGAGAGCATATTCTTTCCTGAAAGGCAGGCAACGCATTTGCAAGCCCTCTGGTGTTGCAGATGTTCATGGGCGGCGGTGATCACTTTCCATCAGGTGAGCTTCCTGCCCGTTTGCCCTCTTTTTCAATAAAATACGACCATGATACTAGATGCCACCTACCTGCTCATAAACAGCAGCAACACGGCCATGTGCGTAGGGGCATTGTGGACACCTTAGAAATCATTACTTTCCCTAGAAATGGCAGGGACTTTTTCAGACGTTGTGGAAAATATTACTAATGAGAAATGTGCTGGCAAGACTGTTTAATACTTAGCAATTATACCACTATTAGATGTATCTGACGAAAACTAGATAAACTTTTAACGTTGTAATTGTAACGATAGAGTGAAGTGGAGTGGAGAAAATACCTGTCTACTCAATCACTCAGTATACTCAGTAGTTTGAATCAGAAGGTACTTGGTGCGCTCGGCGCTTGAACATTGTTATTGTTGTATGTGCAGACGTTGGCGCCACAAGCCAACACGACGTTCAGCGTGGTGTACCTCGGGCGGCGCGAGGGCCCCGTCTCCGCGCATCTCTACATACACACCTCGCTCGGTGTCTACAAGTACCCAGTGAGTATCGCAACCACGACTCACTTTATATTCTTACCAGCTGATAATGATTTGAAATAAATACAGTCACACATCGTCCTCACCCCACACTAGGTTAAACCTGTATCGTGGGTATAGACTACTACAATGGACTACGGCCAAACAAATATTTCTGTCACACAAACATTTGTATCGGTGCGGTGCTTCTCGTCCGCTGCGTAGGTGTCTGCGGTGGGCGTGTCGAGTGAGTGGCGCGTGTGGCCGCTGGTGGAGGCGCGCGTGCCGCTGAACGCGTCGGTGGAGCCGCTGCTGACGGTGCACAACCCCACCGAGCACGCGGTGCAAGTCACAGAGGTGTACTCCTCCGGCGCCTGGCTCGCGCTGGCGCTGCCCCACGGCGAGGACTCCGCGCCCAAGGACCTCTGGACCTTGCCGCCGCACACCACGCGACCCATCGTGCGGCTCAAACTGCAGCCCAACCACCACCACCATCACCATCACCCACTCACCGCTTATGTCAGGTGAACCGAATGACACTTATGTGTTCTGTTTTGTTCGATGTTATTTTGACCCCACTATACATTATAGTTGTTATTTGAAATGTATCCTACACGATCTCATATGCTGTTGTGACGTGTCTTGTGCGTCTTGTGCTGATATGTCATTACTAGAGCTAGTTTATTAAGTGGTATGACGAGTGACAAGCATCAAGTGACGTGTTTGTTAAATATTGTGTGTGTGTGTGTGTGTTGTAGGATAAAGGCGAACATGACTGGGGGCGGGCTGGTGGTGGTGGTGGAGGCGCGCGGTGTGCCGGCGGGGGAGCACCTCGCGCCGTTGCAGCTGGCCCTGCGCGTGCGCGGCTCGCGGGACCCGCCCGACACGTTCGTACTGCACGCCGCCACCACGCACTCCGCGCCGCTCGCGCTCGACGCACGGATGTGGTCCGCCTCGTGCGGGTCGGGAGCGCGCTGGACCCCGCCCCCGCCGCCGCCTCCACCGCCCACCTCCTCACACTCCGCACACACCACTCACGGCACGCACACGGACCGCGCCAACGGGCACGCAGACGCGCCCGCACACAACGGTACGTCACTAACCATAACCCACCAACAATAATAACAATACCAGCCACATCTATTATAACTTCCAACTTGCTCTCGTCAGTTTTCTTTTGGCGGGAAGCGGCATCCCGTCGTGGGGTTAGACTGGCCCCCAGGAAGGTCAAGGCTCGACTGGCCTCCCTCCACAGAACCGTCTTGGACGAGTGGCTAACCAGGCTGGAGAGCCCGAGTGCGGGCCTGAGAACTGTTGAGGCAGTGCGTCCTGTTTTTAGCCAATGGCTTGACAGGCGCCACGGTGCACCGACGTTCCGACTGACACAGGTGTTGTCGGGTCACGGATGTTTCGCTTCGTTCCTGTGTCATGAGGCTCAACACACCCTCGAGGAGTGACCAGCCTGGGACGAAGAGCGCTGCGCTCTCAGAACAGCTGTCAATGGAGACGTTTTTCTGCCGGCCGTGGTAACTGCCATGGTCGGCAGACAAAGGTCGTGGCGCGCGATGGCCTCTTTCTGCGAACTTGTTATGTCGTAGAAGGAGAGTGCTGAACGGGATCGGGAACGAACCGATCCCGCTAGCCGGCAAAGGAGAAGGAGGCGCCGAGTTTGACGACCGACTGGCGCCTCCTACCCTGAGGATAGGGGGCTTTGAAGAATTCTTTGAAGGTATCGCGCCGCTATAGAATGTAAAGGGCAACAAGCCCTAAAAGAGACGGGTCGTAAAGGCAATGGGCAGGGATCGTTCCGGCAGCAATCCAGAGTACACTCAGGATCCCCCGGAACCGACCCACATGCGCTGCAGAAGGCTACCGCGGGGTTTTTAGTCCGTACAGCGGCGTAGGAAAAATGTTAGGGCCCCGACCCAGTAGCCACTCGGGTGAAAAGGTACGGAAGATTGATTTGATTTGATTTGATTGATTTCCATAAGATGGATTTTTCCCTGCCTCGGTGGCGCAGTTGTAATTGCGCATGCGTTACGACTGCTGTGCTGAGGTCTCGGGTTCGATCCCCGGGTCGGGTAAAGTGATATTGGGTTTTTCTATCTAGAAATTCTTCAGTATTAGCCCGGAGTCTGGAAAATGTGCCCGGTATGGCGATAGGCTCGCCCCCTATCACATTATGGGACCGAAATTCGGCGAAAAGTGGGTGTACTAGTTACACCTCTGCCTACCCCTTCGGGGATTACAGGCGTGAGTGTATGTATGTGTGTGTGGATTTTTCCCACAGGAAAAAAAAGATTGGCAGACTTCATTGTAAAGCAAGCGATGTAATTAATACTGACCACACACATCATTACTAAATATGTATACAAATGTATGTCGTTTGAACTGGTTTCGACTCTACTATCTGTATCCCTCCCAACTAGGCCATCTCTGATAATCTTTGTTATTCTCAATACGTTACTGTAAAGTTTAAAGCGCTCCTAGTCTATGACCCTGCCTATGTGCCCATGTGTCTGCAGGTGTGAGGTCCGAGGGCGTGCACCTGACCCTGGTGCGGTCCCAGCTGGAGCCTCACCAGCCCTTCACCAAGGCGGCGGAGCTCACACTAGATTGTATGACCTTTCATTATATTTTCTTGATGTATTTTTATATTATTAAATTAACAAATAATAAGGCTTTTCCCAAGTCAATAATCAATTTACATTATTTTAATATGGCGTCTTTATTTGAAGGTGTTTTAGTTGATTTATTGGTAATTAATTTAGATTATAGTGAAAGTGATTTATTGTCATTATCTAAAAAAAAAATTGAAGGATTTATTGATACTACGTAAATGAATAAACTCGCCAATATTGAATAACTCGCCCAGTAGTGCCACATCTATCTATACATTGTATTAATACCACCCAGAATATTGCCTTCAAATACTTGAGGGTAGTTTTGACAACATCTTGTTCTTATTGATTAACATCTGTTGTAAGTGTGTATGTGTGTATGTGTGTGGTTATAGATGCGCAGATGTGGTCTGCATACGTGGAGGAGCGGGGCGCTGGTGAGGATGGTGAGGGTGGGGAGGCGTGGTGCGCGGGGTGGGCGCGCGTGGGTCGCGCCGCGCTGCGGTACGCCGTGCGGCTGCTGCCCGGCACGCTGCGGGCACATCCCACACATCTACAGTCAGTACTCCTACTACACTATACACGTACACACACACACACACACACACACACACACACACACACACACACACACACACGCACACACACACACACACACGCACGCACGCACACACACACGCACACACACACACACACACTTTACAACGCAGACTCCCCTGTTTTTATATTTTACTAGCTGACCCGGCAAACGTTGTTTTGCCATATTAATAATTTCCTAGTAATTTCTAGTGTAGACAAAAAATAGCTTACTTATTGTAAGTATGTATGTATGTTAGAATGTGTATATTGTATGTATGTAAGAATGTGGTATATGCGTCAAATAAGCATGGAGCGCTGTGAACGATGAGGGAATATAAAAATAACAAAAGGCAAACATTATTTTTAAGTTATTATAATTTATTCCTTAAAATTATATATCATTAATTAAACAATTACGACAGTAACACTATTAAACAATATCAATCTCTTAATGCTATAGCGTGAACAATATTTTTTGTTAGTCCATCTTTAGCTAACACAAACAAACTGGATGGTTTACCCACTCGAGAGCATGCCACGTATAATTGTCCGTGTGAAAAACATGGTGTTCTCAAATCTAATCCACAAACAGACATCGTTTGACCTTGGGATTTGTTGATAGTCATTGCAAATGCCAATCTAATCGGAAACTGAATACGTTTGAATTGAATTGGCACATCTGTAGGTATAATAGGAGAGGAAAAATGATTAAATTATTAAAATGACTATTAAAAAATAAGGGTTGATCGTAGAAGGGTGAAAGTTGAGGATTGTATGTATTTTTGTATGTTGTATCATAAAAAAATAGAAATTAAAAATTTTGTCTAAAAAGTAAAAAAATAAATTTAGGGGTGGACTACCCCTAACATTTAGGGGAATGAAAAATAGATGTTGGCCGATTCTCATAGATACCGGATAAGCACAAAAAATTTCATCAAAATCGGTCAAGCCCTTTCGGAGGAGTATGGCAACGAAAACTGTGACACGAGAATTTTATATATTAGAAGATTATATTTATTATGCGATGATAACAGATACTTGGTACCCGTTGTGGCGTTGTGGCGTAGTGCCGCCTATGACACTAACAGTCGCAGAGACCAATGTTTACATGTCCACAGACATTTGTCTCGGGTCTAAGTGTTTAAGACCGTCATTTGTTGTAGTTGTCAATACTCACGACACAGGCTTGACCTACACTTAGTAGTCTACACTAGTGTAGGATCGAGACTATGCACGTTGGTTTATAGTTATAAAATTGGCAGGTGTGTGGGCGTGGGCGTGGGCGTGGGCGGGCTAGTGTGGTAACTCGTATCGTACCGAAGGTGTCAGGTGCTAATGGTCTCCCTGTGCCGGCAGCTGGGTGACGGCGTCGGACTCCTCGGGGGAGGAGGAGGAGGAGGCGGGGCCCGAGCGCGAGCGGGAGCGGGAGGTGCGCGTGTACAACGAGTTCCCGGTGCCGGTGCACGTCGCCGCCGCCGTCTGCCCGCCTGAAGTGCTGGAACTCTTCCATGTCAGTATATACACTACATACACAGCACACAGCACACAGTACACAGCACACACTGCTACACTACTGCTTCCATAGAATATCACACTTACTACTATCAGTGCTATGTAACTCTCTAAGTATCTACAAAATAATTACAATTCTATCCTTGTGAACAGTCAATTCCAATTTAAAAATATATTTTTTAACAAAATTAAGAAAAAGTTATCATTTACTATTTAATTGGATAAAAAGTTATATTCAACCTTTTACCATTATTAATTCAGTTGAGATTAAAATAACACTATTTTGTCGCTGGGGAAAGCGATATATCACTACCGCCACACCGGGGGGAAGCAGAATCAGATGACCTAACACTACCGGCAAGACCAACTAAAGCCCCATAGGAACCATGCGCGCATTAGAGACGGCTCTGCCCAGCTTCATATGTCCACCCCCGGGTGACACCCTGTACTGACAATATAAACAAGACTATATGCAAAGGTTCTGCAACCGTATGATTATTGTGCTTGTATTGTATTGTATTGTATTGTATTGTATTGTATTGTAGTGTGTGTCGTCGACGCCGCTGTGCGTGGCGGCGGGCGAGTCCGCTGCGGTGGTGCGGGTGCGCCCGCGCGCGTCGCTGCACGCCCGCACGCTCACCGCCGCGCTCGCCGTGCACACCAACCTCACCGACATCCTCGTGCCGCTGCTCGTCTACAGCGGACGACTAGAGCTGGTTAGTGTTCATATAACGCTTTTCATATACGATACAATTTTAATTTAAAATAATACAAATGACCATGCTACACTTTATTTAATTCTAAATACTAGGCTGTCTGGTTGCACAGTGTACACCTTTGTCTTTCCCAATGGAAAAAACCAATGTCATCATTATCTAAATGTCATTCAAATGATAGTTGGGTGAGTTCTTCTTTTGCTAATTATAATCGAGAATGACATCGACGGTTGGCGGGCTATTTGATTTAAGCCACATTTTTAAAAAGTTACATGCGGCATGTACGAGCCAATAATGCTACAGCGATTTGTGCTATTTACGCGTATTTCGCTACTTGTCAATTTAGTTGTAACAATAACTCCGTCACGAACTTAGTGTCGGTAAATAAATAAAACTATTATACATAATAGTGGTTTGCAATTAACTTTGTTACATACTATAATATAGCTACACATGGGGTATGGGGGTGTCAACAGTGGAAACCCCAACATCTTTTTGGTCCTTCGAGCATCGTCAGGTCATCTTGTCGGCCCTCGTGTCACTAATACAAACTGCTTAGCGTGACGTTTTCAAGTTGCGTTAGCAAATCAGCGCAGTGTGGTGTAATGTGTTGTTGTGTTGTTGTGTGGTTACAGGAGTGGGAGTGGCCGAACTCGTCGGACGGCACTCTGCGGCTGGGCGCGGTGGGCACGTCCTCCACGCGGCGTGTGGGCGCGGTGGTGCGCAACCCCGGCGGCGCCACGCTGTGCGTGTCCGAGCTGCGGGTGGAGGTGCCGGGCGCACAGCTGGCACTCGCCGCGTGTGCACACTTGCGGCCTGCCACCGTGCAGCCCGTGCCCGCCGAGCACCCGTGCCGCTGCGTGGCGGGCGGCGGGGCGGCGCGCGCCGTGCTCACGGTGGTGGCGCCGGCGCGGCCCGGCCCCGTCTCCGGCACGGCACACCTGCACACGGAGCACGCGCACACCACACACGCGGTCACACTGCACGCGCACGCCGGCCGCCTGCGCGCGCACGCACTGCACCTGCCCGCCGCCGCGCCGGTACCACACTCCACACTCCACACTCTAACTCACTACTAAATGCATTTCGCTCTCATTGCATTTGGCAAAAATTATATATTATATTATTTATATAAATAATGGCGATAGGCTCGCCACCTATCACATATATAGGACCGAAATTCGGCGAAAAGTAGGTGTACTGGTTACACCTCTGCCTACCCCTTTGGGGATTACAGGCGTGAGTGTATATATATGTATTTATACAAATATACCAACAGTAAGCACCAACAAAAATATTTCAAGAAAAAAATGACACTTCCATCATTTAAAACTCGATCGAACATGCTCACTACTGTAAATGAATTTGCTAAATTCCTAATAATAAATAACACCTCTCTTTTCTGAGAAGAGAAAGTACCGCGTTCGTATGTCGTCCGTGTCAGTGATGTCAGTGGTGTCAGTGATGTCAGTGGTGTCAGTGATGTCAGTGATGTCAGTGATGTCAGTGGTGTCAGTGGTGTCAGTGATGTCAGTGGGGTCAGTAGTGTCAGTGATGTCAGTGGTGTCAGTGATGTCAGTGGTGTCAGTGATGTCAGTGATGTCAGTGATGTCAGTGGGGTCAGTGGTGTCAGTGGTGTGTCCCAGTAGTGAGTAGCGAGTAGTGTTGGTAGTGTTGTTAGTGTTGGTACACGTGTGGTTCTGTACACAGTACGCGTGGTCGTCGGCGCCGCTGGTGCTGGAGAGCTCCATGTCGCTGCGCATGCGCGTCACACACGTCACGCACGCCACGCACGCCACGCACGCCACGCACGGCACGCACGCCACGCACCCAGCGCCTGACCCCAGTCTCAAATTTGTGTAAGTTTTCATTGATGTAAATCGCATAGTCTATACTTCCCCGTTTTCTCCCATCCCCGTTCTTCAGGGTGTTCCACTCGTAATGCGGAATGACCTTAGTGTCCTAGGTATGGATATCCGCTGCGGTCTTAATCCAAGGAGTCACATCGAGGGCAATAAGGGTAATATCCGCCACTTCCCGCAGGCAGATGCCTTGGACGGGTTGCAGCGGCGCGCCATCCGCATTGTGAATGATGCAGACGTGAGTAACAGCCTGGAGCCGCTACAGCTGCGTAGGGATATTTCCTCGCTTAGCGTGTTCTACCGTCTGTATCATGGTGAATGCTCTGAAGAATTGTTTGATCTTATCCCATCCTCTCCCTTCCACATCAGAACCACGCGTACTGGCTTGCGGAGCCACAGCTTCGTGGTGTCTACTACCCCGGCCCGAATCAAGAGCAGAGCAAATTCGTATTTTGCCGCACCATCAAGCTGTGGAACAGTTTCCCAGCTACCGTGTTCCCTCCTTCCTATGATCCTGGGTCCTTTAGGCGTAATGTGAAGAAGCTACAGAGCAGGCCGGCATGATTGTGTTGAGTAGCGGGGCACTGATGTCTCACGCTACTTGATACTTTAACTGGACGGCACTGCTCTTACCATCAGTGCAATTGTGCAGTGTGGTCACTTTGCTGAGCCAGGATAAAAAAAATGGGTGTGTGTACTTATGTACGCGCGTGAGAAGTTATACTTCTTTGGCCTCATTAAAAAATATGATAATATATATATATATATATAAGCAGCGATAGCTTCGTTGGTGTCGGTACGGACTGCCAAGACGAAAGTCGTATGTTCGAAACCCAAGTGGCATACACCTCTGACTTTTCTAAAGCTATGTGTGTATTAAATGTTAATTATCGCTTGCTTTAACGGTGAAGGAAAACATCGTGAGGAAACCTGCATATCTGAGAATTCTTATACGAATTTCGAAGATATGTGAAGTCTATCAACCCGCATTAGGCCAGCGTGGTGAACTAAGGCTTAAGCCTTAGTTCACCACGCCTCTCATTAGTAGAGGAGGCCCGTGCCCAGCAGTGGGACAATGTTTAATACAGGGCTAGTATTATTATTATTAAATATATATATAATATATACATTTTTTTTTCATAACGCGCCTAAACAAGTGTAACTTCAATGAAAATGCAAGGTTTACCTACCTAGAAGTCACAAGCCAGTCATGTACCATAAGCTCAAACACTGGACACTTTCGCCATTCTTACATGCTATTTTTAACTTTAATGTTATGGAAATAAAAATGATTCTTGCTTGTATTTTACTCCCTCCTAGATTTATTTTTTAATTTCCTTCCGGACACGAGTGGCAAATCTCCTTACATTTCTTCGAGTACTTAGGAAAACTTCAGAGGTGTTACTTTTATGTCACGCGCATCTTAAAATTTCACTCTCATAATTTTTTCATAACGTGTCTAAAGAAGTATAACTTCAAAAAAAACTTTTTCATTCGATTTCATATTTTTGCATTTTAGCTGCGTCCTCACTCGTTTCTTTGACAATACCTTTCGAATATTAGTTTGGTTCTGCACACATATTTCTTACAAGCAGAAAATGCTTGGATGCTTCGCCCGCGTAAAATAAAAAAAAACTAATTCTTATCAAAATTGGTTCATTGGTTTATTCATGAAAGCGTAACAGACAGAAAACTTTAGAGCCACAATTAACCCACTTAGGGGTTACATTTTGAAAAACGCTGATGCGGGTATAAATTTTTTCTAACCAAAAGCACGTATATGAAATGTTATGCTTCTTATTTTGAAAATTACAAACTCCCATACAACAATTTACCCTTATTTTACCCCCTTAGAGATGAAATTCTCGAAAATCCCTTCTTACAACATAAAAAAGCATCAACTGCCAAAAATGTTAAGTTTGTAACCCGGTTTAGATTCTGCGTTGATGAATCAGTCAGGACAAGGAATTATTTAGGTATAATATAAAGATATTATTACGCTCATTGATATATACTGGACACTGGTACATGGCACGTGTACATGGTGTAGTGTGTTGTGTGTTGCACGGCAGGCCCGCGACCGACGTGGAGGTGACGGCCGGCCGGCACACCGTCGGCGAGGTGGTGTTCATGCCGGAGCACTTGTGTGAGCCGCACTGCTACACCGGGCTCGACATCACTACTGCCGGTCAGTCTCCACTCATACACTCATACACACATACACACATACACTATACATACATAACATATATGTGAATGTGCAGAGGGTTCCCGGTGGGTGACGCGCGGCGGCTGCGCTCTGCGTACTGACGCGGCGCTAGCGCGGACGCGGCGCGCTCTGTACGCGTCCCTGGCGGCGCGCAACGTGTCGCTGCACGTGCACACCGAGCACGTGGTGCAGGTGCCGGTGTCTGGAGACGCGCACTGGCGCTGGCCGTGGCTGGTGTCGGAGGGGGACGGCGCGGGGGGTGCAGCCCTCGCGGCGGTGGGCGCGGCGGCCACACTGTCGGTGCGCGCACACAACCCCTCCTCCACACACGCGCTGCTGCTGCAGCCGGTGCTGGCAGACATACATCTCGACCTGTGAGACAATATTCCACTACTAGCTAACCGCTGCGAATACCTCGCACAGATAATGCTCAGTTAACTTGAACCTAATATAATAATGTAGAAATAACGGAACGTTAATATTTATTCATTTTTGGTATTTTAACCGACAAAATAGCAACCCAATTAGTCTTATACGACAATAGATGGCGCTATCTAAAATCAGCAATACGCGTAATTTTAAATTAACAATACAGCTAATTAGTTGATGATACTGTCAACAGATGGCACTGTTCAATTTCATATTTTATTGTGACGAAACGAATCATTCAATTAGATTGAAGAAGTTATATTTCATTTAACAATAAAACAATATTTAGAAATAATAAGATAGGTTAATATTCAGCAATTGATTTATTTTTGTTTTGTTCTACAGCATCAGTATGGTGGAACCTTCCTTTTGCAAGAGTGGAAAATGTGTGTGGTCCAGAGACGCGTTCCGACTGACCGAGTGGAAACCCATCCGCGGCACGGCGCGTCAGTGGGCCGGAGCGAGTGACAACGTCACTGAACACGTCATGCCGATGCTCATCCTCGAGCCCGAAGCACAAATCGAAATCAACATAACATTTTCTCCCAAAGAACCTTCTGCACTGGCTACATACTTATACTTGAGGTGAACATAACATAACATCAGATATAGTGACGCAGGGCCGTGCAGTGTGCGCGTGTGCGCGAGTGCGCGCAACTTACTGACAAATCAGTAATGTGTCGAGTTCAAACCATTGTTAGGAAATGCTATATTTGTGTGTTATCGATTTGTTAAGTGAAGTGTGGGTCGGCCAGGTGTCGGCCAGGTGTCGGCCCGGTGTCGGCCCGGTGTCGGCCAGGAGTCGACCAGGAGTCGACTTAGTGATTGATATGACGTAAGTCTCGTCACATACCACAAGGTGGGACAGGACAGAGCTCAACAAACCACTGTTGTATACAGCGATCTATATGTACTACGTACTAGATGCGGCGACCAGAACAAACATTATGTTCCACCGAGTTGAGGTGTATACACTGCACCGACGTTAGTATGCTTCATGCCGCTTAAGAATGCACACCAGTTAATTTTAGTTATTTGTAGCGACATTCCCGAACAAATCTGCCTTAAATTGATTTACAGTGAAACTGTTAATAGTATATAAGGTAAATAACATAATTTCATAATTTCAAAATTAATTTCAATTCTGAATACGGGAAGTCCATACTTAATACTATACTTAAAACTATAAATAACAAATGCATTATATAGTTGGTCCCGTTTTAGCGCGGAAAGTTCCGCGAGAGACAGTGACGGGAGTTATAACTTCCAAATAGTTCTTAGTAAAATGATGGATGGCATTAGTGGGCGGACAAGGTTATAGGAACATCTTTTTTGTTCGACAGTTCGTGTCTATAGAATATAAGTCAATATATATAAATATTCTTAGTTGTTGTGTGTATTCTCAGTTCGATCTATTAACCAATATTTTTGTATGTACAGAAACAATTTGACCATATTAGAACCGGTGCAGCTGTTTGGTCGCGGAGCTTACCCGAGCTTTGAGATCGGCGGCCGTCGACCGGGGAACAACGCGCCCCTACTGTTTGAGGTGAGGGAATCTCACTTTATATTATAATGATGATGCAACGAACATGGTCTTTTAGTGAGGTGTTGTACTTGTGTGGTTGCAGGTGAAGGAGTGCAGGTCGCAGGGTGCCAGTGTGGTGCGCACGGTGGTGGCGCGCAACACCGGCGCCGTGCCGCTGCGGCTCCGGGACTGGAGGCTCGCGGGCCAGCCCTGCCAGGCGCGGGGCTTCCGGCTGCAACCTTGCGCGCCGCTCGCACTCGCGCCCAACGAGTCGCGCGCGCTCCACCTCGCCTTCACCGCGGACTACACCCTGGCGCGCGTGCCCTGCCGGCTCAGTGTGCGTGCCGACATACACACGTCCGCACACGCTGACTTCTCACTGGTGGCGGTCTCGCCTGCCACACTACTGCCGCGCTGCCACGCCGCCGTCACGCGACCACCCTTCGAGCCTGCGCTGCGAGCTGCCGGCACGCTGCTGGCGCTGGCGGCGCTCGCGCTCGTACTGGCCGCCGCCGCCGTCGACGCAGAGCGAGAGCTGCGCCGCGCACGACCCCCGCGCCCCGCCGCCTCTGCCACCACCCCGCCACGCGCGCCCCTCGACCTGCGTGCACTCGTCGACGAGCCCCCGCCCTCCGTGCCGCCCGCGACCCGACACCGACCTGCACCTCCCGCCGCCCCCGCCCCCGCCCCGCCGCGGCGCCGACGCACACCGCGCCGCCCGCCACCTCCGACAGACCAACAAGCTGAACGCCGTGCTTTTGAACGATGGAGGAACGAGATGCTGCGCACCGCTGACGATGACGATTCACGCTCTAGTGAAGACGCGGATGCTGACGTCACTCGGATGAGTACACAAGAAGACAGGGCTACATCTCATGAATCTCCGCCGGAACCGATTGAAATCGACTCTCGTGGCACCAACGATGGATACGAAGCGGACCCGGAGACAGAAGAACGCCTGCCCGGCAGCGGCGACGACGACGCCGACTCGACCGGCTCCACCTCCGCGTCCGCCTCGTCGACGCCCGCCGACGACCGGGACGTCGAGGAGATCGACGACTGCGTCCGAACACCCCTCGACATTGAACCGCCTCTCAGCTTGAGCCCGAAGATAGAAATCTGTGGACGACAGATGGAGCACCACCCGCGCGGGTCCCGTGCGCGCCGCGAGCCCAGCGACACACCGCGCCGAGCCGACAGGACGCGCGCCGACCACGAGGCGAGCGGGCGAGTGCGCGCCCTCGCCGGCAAGCCGCACGTGCGCCGCGACAAGTGCAACAAGCGACGGGCAGACCGTGGGGGTGGCTCACCCGCGCGGACCTCCCCAGCGTGCGGCGCGGAACCGCGCGGGGGGGCGGTGCGGTGGGGCGCGTCCTGGAGCTCGGTGGTGGCGGCAGGCCCGGTCCCCGTCGCCCCTCCGCCCGTCGCACCGCCCCCGCTCGCGCCCATCGGCTCGGACGTGCGGCGGCGCGTGGACCCGCCTGCTACAGACAACTCTTTGTTCTTTTTCAACGGCGAGCCTCACCCGTCACATCCGTCGCATCCGCCGCGTCCCGAGCCGGAGTACGCGTGGCGCCCCTCGCCCACCACGGAACGCACCCCCTTCGACTCTACCCCAAGGGACTTTCTTGGTAAGTTACATTGATGGCCAGGTGTTATAATTTGAGCTAGGCTTTAGCCATCTTATACCTTAGCCAAACCTAGGACGATATTATTTATTGTGATCGGTAGTATTTCTCACGAATTTCTATGGTTGGGCCTTGCCCTTGTTAATTTATAACCCTGTTAAATGTTGTGTTATGTGGTCAGGATGCGAGGATGCTGTGGGTGTCGTGGGTGCAGTAGGTGCGGTGGGTGCGGGCGCGTTCCGTCCGCTGGGGTCAGTATGGGGTGCGCCGGAGCCAGCTGCGTGGCCGTGGGGCACTCCTCGTGACGCTCCCCTCAGGCCGCCGCCCGGGTTCCCCCCCGCGCCGCCCCCTCCCACGCGCGCATACGACCCCTTCTGTTCACTGGCAGCCATCTGGGGTCCGGCGGGGTTGGATTGGCGCCCCCCGCACACGACCGCCAGCCCCGTGACCGTCCCCGCCTCCGCCGCCGCTCCCGCCCCCGCCCCGCTGCCTCCCCTCGACGACGACGACCTCGACCTGGAGCTGGCGCACGCTCACGCGCACGCACACGCACACAGCGGGAACATGTGACTGACCACGGGCGGGCTCCTCTCAATCGATATTGTTATCATTTTACATTTGTTATTGATACATTCACTCCGCCAGTCCCCTGCCTTTTTACCGAGTACTAACACAGCAGGATCTACATACACATATCCGTGTATATATAAGTTGTTGGATACATCGTTTATCAATTTAATTACATTACAATAATATGGCGTGTATACTGTATACTAGGCAGGCTATTGCAGGCGACTGTAGGCTGTGAACATTATAATATTAATATAGTGAGTGACGCACGGGTGGTGTGTCCCGGAACACAGCAATGCTATTTCTGCCAACATTAGAAAAGAGTTTGAGCAGATATAATTCACATCTAATTATAAAACGATGTTAGTGTTATCGACAAGAAATATTAAGCAAATAAAAGATTGAAACCAATTTATTAGATTGTTGTCAGCCTCTCTAGAGATTGATCGTCAAGCGTCGCGTCGGACGCACAGGCTAAAACATGTTACTGAAAGCGTCATCAACGTGCAGGTCACCGACACTTTCAGTGTGTGGTGTTGAAACTTGACACTTGACACTTGACAGCAGGGTTTGAGGTCTATGTCAGATGATCCATATAATATGTGACTGGTCTTCATCAGCTGGATCAACATCTGGCAGTGTTCCACAAGCATTTATAACCTCTATTGTAAACACTTGTGTATCAGCGGTTCATGTTTGTTCCGTGGCACGACTCCACGCGTCCTCCGTTAAAGAACATTGTTCTGCGAACAAATGACTTCCCGCACTGAACGTTGTCTGTCTCGATTATTTGTGAAACGGATTTGATTTATTGTTATTTTAACTGTGAGGCGCGTATGGATATAAGAGTAATTAGTGAGCGTGTATGTACACGGAGTACGGACCCGGGTCTCCCTGTATGTGAAGACCTGCCTACCCTGCATACGTGTACACACTCGCGGCGGTTGTCTCGTGCGCGTCGCTCGGTGCTCGCGCTCGCGGTGCCGGCGCGCACTCTAGTCGCGACTGCGGTCGCTCTGAGCACTCGTGTCATGTGTTCTCATTTGATTGTCTTTCGAAGACTGAATAAATTTTTTTCTCAAACGATGACTAGATGTTTTATTTTTATACTAGTTCTGTTTAAACTTTTAATGCTGGCTCAGCGATTTCAGCACATACAGAGTTTGCAGCTGTTTTTGAGACTGCAGAAGATTTCAGTTAGCGTAAGCGTTTTTCGAAAGCGATAACTTGATGGTAATTTGGCGAAACTAGTAGATAGCCCATTCCACAAGGATTAAAAAAGAATGGAGTTTTGTTTATAGTGAGCGACGAGCGTTTCTAACAGTTTCCAACCATGAAGACGACTATAAATAAAATCTATATAGTGTTCGTCGAAAAGCGAGCAATTAGGGTGGCGTCACTGTAGCACGAACTGTAATTTCAAATATAGCGTCAAGCTACCATTTTCAGTAGTATATAATAATACTTTTTGGCTACCAATTTGCAGTGTAATATATAGAAAGAGTGGCAACATGAAAGATGCAACTGAACACTTAGTTCTCTAAAAAAGTAACAGCAGTATGTTAGCATCATGTATTTACATGGTTCATTGTCTCTTCTATGTCGAATAAACATTATTTTTAAAAACAGAATCTTACCATTTATGAAACAATTGTGGAAAGTATTTGAAAGGGTTGACCTTGGCCGCTTAAGGGTTTTTACTCAAACACAAAGTAAAATTAATATTATATTTATCTTACAATTATATATTATAGTAGAAGTACTCAGAGAACATTTAAAACAATGCTCTAATAGTATTCAATTACATTTTACTATATGAATTTGGCTACAGGACTTTTCAGAACACCAATGATTCTGATTTTACAGCTGCATATGGTGACTAAAACCATCACAAAAATAATTTAATATTCCAAGTTCTTGTTTACTTTTTATGCAGTAGATATTTTTATTTGAAAGCTTTTTAATTGAGATGAGATACCTATGTTTGAAGAAACTGTTGTAAATGATTTAGAAATCATACTATATTTTGCTAATTGTAATTGGGGTTTTGACACAATAGGTTATTTCTAATTATATAATTGCAGCTATATAATCCTTTATATCATGTCTTCCTATATCCTGTTCCACTGTAGGGTCCTGTTGTAGTTACAAAGTTGTCTACAGCACAAACTCATCATTGCATCACAGTGACACAAATACACATGCATCTTTAATATCTATATTTAGTGGAGTAATCCTTGGGCGAGACGACAAGACCCCGGCCTTTCCTGGCACCACGGTACACTGTCTCAATGATGTCAATCATCTCCTGCTTGTCCTCTAGTGGCCAGTTGATCTTGTTGTTGTTGCCGGTGCCCAGATCAATCATTATGTGCTTGTTACGGAAGAAGAACATCACAGTGCATGGGTCGTACAGCTCATACCTGAAATAATGTTGTTTTTTCTCTTTATTGTAAACAGTTGTGTTAACACTTTCACTGTAGCTTGAAATAATACGACCTATCTCTCTATGCGGCTTGCATTGTGATAAAACAATGCTGCACATGTGCTGTGCGCTAGACGGTGCACATTTACAAACACTAGCCTCAGGGACAGTGTTAACAAACAGTTAGATTAATTTAGAAATCTAGAAATCATTTTAGATTGACAAAAAATAATCTTAAACTGACTTTAACACAGAGAAAATAATATTACATTTTGTTAAAGTCGGGTACTTCAGTGATGTCCACCAGGTAGATGACAGCAAAGTTCTTCACCTTCTCGGCAATACTGTACAACACTTCGTCCATCTTCATACAGGTTGGGTCCCAGTCATGACCAAATCTAATCACCTGTAATGGAATAATACAATTATTTATTTGTATGTATTTTTGTTATTCGTTTTGAAAATTGAATATGAGAACTGAGAAAACCTGTAGCTGTTACAAGAAATATTCTTGACAGTTGTAGCTATAATAATAATAAAGAGATATCTATTGATTTGATTTGATACCAGGAGGTATAACTAACGCACTAGTTTCACAAATTGTTTTGTTATTAAGATTTACAGGAGTGAATCATATATACGATACAATTTTTGTAAAAAAAGGACTTAATGAAAAATGATTAAAGCCTTAGTTTAGTCTAGTCTAGCCTAGACTGTGATCTAGAAATTTCCTAACCTGATACGTACCACAACACGATCTTCCTCGGAGAGTATTGCTTGATCTACTTGCCAGCCGTTGTGCAAATGACCCAACATGTAACTCATGATGAATTGTTAGTATCTTTTACTTATTTGATAAAGACAAAATTTGAAAAATACTTTTAAATTTTTCACAATAACACAAACATCAAACACTAAAACGTCATCACTTTTTTTTTGTTCGCACCATAAGGACCCGGCTAAGGTCCGAGACCATGCTGCCAAGTCATAAGTAAACAAATGTCATCCCTTGCCAAATGAGTATTATTTTTAAATAAATTTAAGGGCCTTGGAACCAGGTCCTTTAAGCACCAAATGAGTGTCCAAAACAGTGCTACCAACTCCCAAATTGTTTACTTTAAAACTAACAAAAAACCCTATAAATATCCGCTTTATTTATAAGCTATATAATATTCGATTAACTATTCGTTCTGACTTTTTAATATCTCTACTATAGCATGCTCTTAACTCTATCCACTTACACTTGCCTTTTTTTTTCTGGCGCGGCAAAGTGACCACACTTCACCTGATGGTAAGCGCAGTGCCATCCAGATAGAGTATCAAGTAGCGAGAGACCATCAAGCTGTTCCATACCATAGTAATAGCCATTTTAATAATTTAATCATTTTTCCTCTCCTATTATACCTACAGATGTGCCAATTCAATTCAAACGTATTCAGTTTCCGATTAGATTGGCATTTGCAATGACTATCAACAAATCCCAAGGTCAAACGATGTCTGTTTGTGGATTAGATTTGAGAACACCATGTTTTTCACACGGACAATTATACGTGGCATGCTCTCGAGTGGGTAAACCATCCAGTTTGTTTGTGTTAGCTAAAGATGGACTAACAAAAAATATTGTTCACGCTATAGCATTAAGAGATTGATATTGTTTAATAGTGTTACTGTCGTAATTGTTTAATTAATGATATATAATTTTAAGGAATAAATTATAATAACTTAAAAATAATGTTGTTTGCCTTTTGTTATTTTTATATTCCCTCATCGTTCACAGCGCTCCATGCTTATTTCACGCATATACCACATTCTTACATACATACAATATACACATTCTAACATACATACATACTTACAATAAGTAAGCTATTTTTTGTCTACACTAGAAATTACTAGTATGAGGGGTGAACTCATATAAAATGAAACATAAGAAACTCTCGGGGAATAATCTTGTATTCTGGGTTCACAAATGCTTAACATAATTTAGTTTCGTGGGCTAGGTGTACCAGGTGCGCGCACTACCTAGTCGCGAGTGATGCCGGCGACGACTCTATAGGCACTGCTTGGAGCGGCGCGTGCGGCAAGGCGCGATGCGCGGACGGTGGTTTTGCAACAACTCACCGTAGAGCGCGACGGCAGCACGCGTTAGTCTAAGAACCGTGCGGGAAGATAGCCGCGAGTGGTACGGTTTGGCAACACCGCCGTACGGGTTACTATATACTCCCCCTCTAGTCCAGGGGAACGGCCTCGCTCCTGGACTAGGACCTTTCTTTTACTAACGGGGCGTCCTCGTTTCCTTTTTGGGATGACGGGATTAGGCGGTAAGCTGTCGTCTTTACTCCTGTATCTAAAAAGATCCTGGTTGTGATACTTACCAACGATAGTATCGGGTTGGTCCACTTGAGACAACATATAAGTTGTAGGACTTACTTTTTCCAAAATTTGGTACGGCCCATCACGCTTTGGCGCAAATTTCGCAGTTACATTTTTCGTAGCGCTGCTGAGTACATGGGATTTAAGCAGTACCAAATCACCTACCTGAAAGGTTTCTGCAGGTCGGCGAGATTGATCGGCATACTCCTTCGTCTTATCTTGTTGTATTTCAACACGCTCACGGATAGCCGAAAAGGAGTTGACGAACTTCCTAAGGTAGGGAGTTATTTGTGGGACAAAATTTTCTTTGTCCAGGATGGCACGAAGGTCATGGGTGACCTCAGTGGGGGACCTCATTTCTCTGGCAAAGGTCAAATATGCCGGTGACCTTCCTGTTGTTCGGCATTGGGAACTATTCAGGGCAAAACGAATTAGGGGCAACTTCTTTGGCCATGATGTGTGGTCTTCCTCCACTAGATATGCTAACATTGACTTTAGATCTCGGTTTTTACGTTCTGCGGGGTTTGACTGGGGATGGTAGAGAGGCACGAAGTTTTGCTTCACTCCCAGGACAGACATGCATTGGCGCATGACTGCAGAAACGAATTGCACTCCGTTGTCGGATATTACTCGTCGGGGCAAACCGTAAAAAATATTCTTCAATAAGGACACGGGCACACGCTTCAGCTGTAGCATCTTGGAGAGCGAACAATTCTACCCATCGTGTGGCTGTGTCTTCTATAAGAAAAATCCAACGCTCCCCCTGGTCTCCTTCTGGTAAAGGGCCGAAAAGGTCTATAGCGAGCACCTCATTCCGTTGATTCATGACCGGAGTTTGCAAAAGGCCGGGTGGTTTGGCATTTGATGCCTTATAGCGTTGGCAGTGAATGCAGGCTCCAACATAATCGGTGATTATTCTCCGCATTCCTGTAAAATAATATAATTGGGCTACCTTTTCGTACGTTCGATCAATTCCAGGGTGGCCTGCTAACGGAGAGTCGTGCAGTTCTTTGAGAATATTTACCACCTGATCAGCTGGAATGACGAGTTGAGGGGACTCACTTTCTGAATCTGGGTTATATCTATACAAAGCGCCTTGATTCATTAGGTATCCACGTTCATACCATCTCTGTGAACTGACCTCATCAGTACCTTCAAGTTCTCTAACGATTTTCATCAGCTCGGGATCGGCAAGTTGCTCTTGTCTTATCTGACTAGGCGACTTCGTTGGTAAATCACAAACAGTGGAGTAAATACCACAATCGTTGCGATTTTTTGCGAACAGATTGGTCTGCTGAGTGTATCTGCTACAACGTTGGCTTTTCCCGGAGTGTACTCGAACTTGATATCGAAGGACTGGAGTTTTAAAGCCCAACGGACTAACCTACCTGTTGGCGATTTTAAAGATAGTAGCCAACGGAGTGGTTGGTGATCACTTCCGATGTAACTGGTTGACCGTCGAGGTATGACCGAAAGCGTTCGACTGCCCAGACGACGGCGAGCGCTTCTCGTTCTGTAGTCGAGTAGTTTCGCTCTGCGTTGTTTAGAAGTCGACTGGCATATTCGATAGGTCTTTCTTGTTTACCTTCTCCCTGTAGTAAAACTGCGCCTAAGGCGAAGTTGCTTGCGTCTGTACGCAGAATGAAGGGGATGTTAAAATCAGGTTGAACCAGTATCGGTGCGGATGTAAGCAACCGTTTTAGGTCACTGAAAGCCTGGGATTGTTCCAAGTCCCAGGTCCAAATTTGCTTTTTTCTAGTCAAACGTGTTAAAGGCTCGGACACTTTAGAAAAATTTGGAATAAATTTTCTGAACCATGAGCACGTTTGAAGGAAAGTGCGCAAGTGTTTTAAATTGACGGGTTCCTTCATATCTAATATTGCACTCACCTTTTGAGGGTCGGTGGCAATACCATCTTGGGTAATTATGTGCCCAAGGTATCTTACGCTCTCTCTCGCAAAAGCACACTTTTGCCGATTTACATGAAGCCTAAACTCTTTCAGACGTCTCAACACCAGTTCCAGGTCTTCCAGGTGCTGCTGGAAACCCTCGGAGATCACCAAAATATCATCTAAATATGCTAAAATGGTTATCTCTTTCAGAGCTGCGCAAGAACTTACGACATTGGTCTCGTGTGTGGTTGTATCGCCGACAGTATGTACACTGAGGACGATGCTTCCTGGCATCACCGGAGCTCGAAGTAGCAGCTGGTGGCGTTGTGGAGACCGTTGTCGGTTGCGCGACTCGGTGCGGCGGCACGGCGACGTTTGCGCGAGAGCGCGGCCGGCGCGTACATGCGGGATCGTGTTGCTAGGCGGGTTGGGCGAAGCGGCGCGCGTGGCGTGTTCGCTCTGCGCGGGATTACCCCCTTCCTTATGAACATCTTCTATGCTTTTTGCCAGTTTCAATAGCTGATCGAATGATGAAAACTCTTCTCTTCGAAGTCTTTTCTTTATTTTCTTATTTAGAAGGCCGTATGTCATATCTAACTTAGCATTTTCTGATAGATCGTCCTTCGGCAGTTTCGCAAATAATGCTCTAATTTTTGACACAAATAAATCTGTGTTTTCGTCACGATGTGGATTGTTAAAAATATCGATATAGATCCTATGCGGCGGTCGGCGGTCTCCAAAGGCGTTAATCAAGTTCTTCTTCGCCTCCGTCCAGTTGGTAATCTGGCCCTTGATTCCTTGCCACCAAGTAGCGGCGTCCTTTGTGAGCAGCATAGAGAGACCTTTGACTACATTCGCGTCTGACACTTTACAACAATCGATGTAGCTTTCGACGCTGTCTATGAAGTTCGTCACGGACTCTGTCGTCGAACCGCTGAAAGTAGATTTGCAGCGAGCTAGGGTCGAGTCGTTGTTAACTGTGGGTGCTGAACTTCGCATCATGGATTCCATTATGTCACGGAAGGCTTCTGTTTGCGATCTTTGCAGTGCGGTTATAATGGCCGTTACACTGTCTTGCGTAAACGTGGCTCCTGGTATCATAGGAGTCGACGTAACTGCTTCGCCGGCGATGTCGGGCACGCGGCGTGGGCGCTGCGGTGTCGGATCATCACCTGGGCCGGGGGCAGTGGGAGCACCATGATCTGAATCGTCGTGTGATGAGGGAGGCGCGGGCGTTGCGGCAGGTTCAAACGTGTCCGCATTGGCAACGTACTCGTCCCGACGCTGGCGACTCCGACTCCGTGTTTCCATTTTCCACTGCCGCGACGGTCCTCAAGCCCGCACTTGGGCTTTCCAGCCTGGTATGTCACTCCTCCACAGCGGTTCTGCGAAACCGGGCCACAATCTCCCTCGGGGCCAGTCTTTCCTGACGGCGGCTGGATGCCTCCTCCCGCCAGAAGAACGCTGACGAAAGGAGTTTTGCGTCCAACTCCCAAGGGAGTGTGCCGGCTAATACGCAGGCCGCCTCTTGGGAGACCGTGCGGTAGCCCCTTACTATTCGCTGCGCCAACAAACGCTGCGGTTTGCGCAGCAAGGCGACGCAGCGGGCTTTCAGGGGCTCGGCCCATACGGGACATCCATACAGGGCCATTGACCGCACGACTCCAGCGTATAAACTTCGGCAAGGGCTATTAGGTCCCTCCAGGTTCGGCAGCAGGCGTCCGAGCGCGCCCGCTGCCCGCACCAATTTCGGCGACAACTCCTTGAAATGGGCAGGGAAATCGCTCGAAGAGCTTGCAGACCTCGTCGAGCAACACGATGGGCCGGTAGGCCGATGGCGACTCTGCGGGCCGCCCCACCTTCTTGAGCAGGACCAGCTTCCCAGTTTTCCACTGAGATGGAAAACGGCCCTGGAGCACGCGGAGAACAGGCCACGGAGCCTAGTCCCCAGATGCTCGACGGCTAACACCCACGCACGTCCGGGGATACCGTCGAGACCCGGGGCTGTTTTCTTGCCCCGCAGCCGAAGCACCACCGCCCGAAATTCCTCGGGCGAAACCTCCGAAATAACCCTTGCCGAACTCAACGACGATGACGTCGATGGTAATGACGCCATCGGTGGGGGAGTGACATCTTCAGTGGCAGGGAACAAAGCTGCGACGACCTCTCCGACTAGGTCACTCCGAAGACTGCGTCAGCGAGGGCGCCCACGGGCGATACTTCCTCATCGCATGTGAGCCCTGCTGATGAGGTAATTTTAGCCTAAATCGCTGCCTCGATAGCACAATTGTAATTGCGCATGCGTTACGACTGCTGTGCTGAGGTCTCAAGTTCGATCCCCGGGTCGAGTAAAGTGGTACTGGGTTTTTCTATTTAGAAATCAGGCTTGAGTGTATGTATAAATGTAGCAGCAAAAGTTGATGTTTCTGCATTCAGGATACCAGAGAAAGTGCACACTAAAACTAAATATAGACCAATCAAATTTCTAGAAAAAGATAACTGCTGGCCGCCAGCGCGCTTTATCTCACTCACATGTTTCTGCCCGTACTCACCTAAAGCTGAATAGAGAGCGCTCAGTCTATTCTCTACGTCTATGCTTTACAATACACACTATATTAACTCAACATTATCTCTAATGTAAAAGGAAAGCCCTTTTCTGAATTAATTGGTGTAAAATTGTGTTTTTTTCATCTGTGTATTAAATCTCTCGGTATAAACCAACACGTAAATTTTAGAAAAAATATCATATTTAATAAAATAATTTTATTAAAACCAATGATTATTGTATACAGATTCCAAGATCGATCGATTCCGATGTAGGTAAATCCAATGACGAAAGAAACGTATAGGTTTAATCGGTACAATGGTATAGGCCGGAGACTCTGATATAATAATATTATTATCTCCGTAACACACAATTCCCAGAAATAAATAAACGTTAAAATCAGCGATCTACATGTACTAGGTACTAGATGCGGCGACCAGAACAAACATTATGTTCCACCGAGTTGCGGTGGAACCACCGCACCGACGTTAGTTTACTTCGTGCCACCTAAGAATGCACACCACGTTGCATCTTTCAGTGTCGAGTTAATTTTAGTTATTTGTAGCGACATTCCCGAAGAAATCTGCATTGATTTACAGTGAAACTCTTAATAGTTTATAAGGTAAATAACATAATTTCTTAACGTTTAGAACGTAATATCAATAAATATTAATTAATTTAAATTCTGAATACGGGAAGTCTATATTTCACAACAAAATTCATTATATAGTTTGTCCCGTTTTGGCACGCGGAAAGTTCCGTTCCAGAAAAAGTGACGGGAGTTATTACGATTCTAACTACCAAATAGTTCTTAGTAAAATAAATAGATGGCATTAGTGGTCGGACAAGGTCTTTGGAACATATTGTTTCTTCGACAGTTCGTGTCTATAGAATATAAGTCAATGGTTAAAATAAATAAAATTAAAGTTGGTAGTTCCGCTTAGCATTTAATGTTTAAAAGAGGCGTGTAAGCAGCGTGATCTGCGACATTCGATAGCCTCTGCCTATGCCTACACTTTGAGATACATGTGTTAGAAAAATAGGGACTTTCTTTAAATAAACAATAATCTAGATCATATGTATATGATTATATTTATAGATGGCCTTTATTTAACTGAATATAAACAAATATATAATGATATATCATCATTATGTTCTTTAATAATCTATAATGTAAAAATATATATTCGTAGTGTTTTAATTATCTTTTGGGATACTTTCATTTATCATATTTTCCACAATTGGATTAGACTATTTATAGGATATATAAAATGAATAGCCATATATTCTTAGAGCAATAAAACAATATATATCAAAGGCAATATCTTTTAATAATTAATGCCACAACGATCTTTTAAATATTTACCCCCTACTTCGGAAAGCCTAATAACAGGAGAAGAAGTAGGGAAGAAACTCCTGCTATGATATTACATCTCAAATCATAACATACAATTCATAAACACACAAATGTATAAATATCAAATAATACTTAGCTTAATTACTCCAGTAGCAACACATATTCGGTTCACAAGTATTTTCAAAGCTTACAGGGTATTACTTTCAGAACTTCCGCCTGTTATCACCATACAACAGTAACTAACTCTATACCGATGTTTCTAGCTTTTTATACAGTGGAGCAAACAAGTCAGTTTTACATAAATCTTTATCTACATGTTATTTGTAAATAGAACATCGTACAAACATTATGATTAATTCTAAAATGAATTAAAGTATACTTTATAAACGAATTAGTACTCTAAATACAATTATTTCTTAATAATTCAATTTGCTTTTATACTTTAAATGACGTAGGTAGTTAATAATTCACAAATATTCATCAATTGAGTTGTTTTAAATTCAATAAATCTAACACATGCATGAGAGTGTAATCATAAAGTCGTTATTACAAGTTGACATTTTATAACCCATTTTACAGGATTGTGATCTTAACATTTAAATTACGAGTACATAGAAGACTGTATTGTAAAATACTAAAAATGAATTAGTAGTAATATATGTATTGTCGTACAATATCTGCATATAGGTACTAGGCATGGGCGTATATAAGGGGGGGGGGGGGGTTTCAGAGGGTCCGGACACCCCCCTTAGCATACGACATAATAAAAAATCGCGCACTACTGATAGCGGATAATATAGACGGTTAGCAGGCTATTTGAAGTGTCAATTTTTGCAGCATTCAGCTATATGCATATTTGGAATAAATATGCATATAGCTGAATGCTGCGCTTAAATCAACTGGGAAAACAAGACTGCTTTTTTACAGGGCACATCTATTTAAAAAAATACGACCGAGTCTTAAGTAGTGACTACTTAGTAGTGATGAGTGTGATAGTATATGATGTACCATAAGTACCTGGAGGGTAATTGTCCTTTCATTCAAAATAATTTCGTACTCGAATCTACAGTTCGAATCATTTCTCTATTACATAATTTCGAACTACGAAGTATTTTTTTCGAATGTTGCATCCATATCCATTTGAATTCGAGTCTTTACTATGAGATTCTACTAAAAAATTTGAATTTCGAACTTAAAATCTATAAGTATTTTAATATCCATAGTGTCTCGGGCCTCATCAAATGTGCATCCACTATCCAGTTCTTGGACGTGTTTTTGGACTCTTCCAAGTATTTTATCTTTCTAAGACTTTTAGTTAAATCATAATAAAAACACGAGATTGAGTCTTTTTATGGGTAAACACATTAGCATATGGCATCATATACGCAGTAAGTTAGGACCAAAATAAAACAATATCTTTGGGTGTCTAGAGGCCTTCATACGTCCAACATTACCGCACCACCTCCAAGAGCATAGACTCTATGCCGCTTAGCTATAAACGTCGTAAAATATTAATGTTAAGTAAACAATCTTGCCACTTTATCTGGAGAATTCACCTGATACAGTTCATATGAAATTTGTCAAGACGCCACATGGTTTAGATGCCATTAGGTTTCAGTGTTTTAAGGCAAACTCGGTCAAGAATGGCGTAAGCCTGGATGTCATTTTCTACCTACTACAATATCATCAAGCGTTACTTAGCATCTTGCGACGTACCCTGCGACTGCTGGGAAGAACTTTCGCGTCACTAGACCGAATGGCGTGGCTCAGTACGAAAATCATGTGCACATTTTGAGGAAACATGTATGTATCCAATGCCTTGACGCCCAGCGTGAGCTGCAATAAATAAGACCTAAAACTGTGTACACTTAGGTTTGGCCCTAAGTGTACACGACGCGCGTCGCCATGCATTGTAGTTGAAAAATAGGACGTGACGCGACGTTTCTTCTCTGCGCCAGTTTGAGTTGACTCTTACAGCTACTCTTCTAGACAACTGTTCTGTACGTCCTGTGACACGGCGTTTAAAACAAAATTAGGGCTAGCTAGTCACATATGCTCACATTGGCGATAAAAACTTATTCCAAAAGTGCAAGGTTCGCCGTCGAAGTATACTTCTTGGAGGACATCATCATCATCATCAAGTTAGGACAGAATATTGAATGGTTCGAATTCGAGATGTACGTCTCGGACGGTCTGTACCAGTCGAAGCAGTTCGAGCGATAACCTTCGAGAAATGTTCGAATGGTAATTTTCAGAATAGCTGTAATATTTTGATTTCGAATTCTATTTTTAATATAATTTATTTATGAACATTGTACATTGACAATCAAAACCTTCGAGAAACACCGGACTCGACATTTCCAGAGTAGCTTAACTTTACATTCACTCGAAAAAAGTTCGAATTTGAATTATTTTTCGTATACGAAGTTGATTCGAGTGCGTGAGAATTGCCCCCTATATTCGTACCATCAAGACCTTCGAGACACACTGGACTCGACATTTCCATAATAGCTTAACTTTACATTCACTCGAAAAAAGTTCGAATTTGAATTATTTTTCGTATACGAAGTTGATTCGAGTGCGTGAGAATTTTCTCCCTGAGTTCTAACATCTCATCTTGGTAATAAGCAACATTAAAATAGTTAATTACCAAAAATAAATTGACTTCACTTGACATTTGATGTTTTGACAGTTGTTATGTAAACAATAAAACAAAATGAATGAAAATCTGCGGCAGATTTTCATCCATCCAAAGTCCAACTCCAAATAGCAAGTAGCAATTTTTTTATTAACTAGCGTTTTCCCATTCTATGTTTAAGTAATTTCTAAATAACTATGATTTGAGCGGTTAGATTTTTAGCTTTTAGCCCCGGACCCCCCCATGTAAAAGCTGTAGCTACGTCACTACTACTAGGTAGGTACCTACTTAAGATAAACGATAATAATTTTAGGTCAAATGCTAATTTTAGGCACCAAAGTTGTACTTGAACTCAATTTAAATTCGTTCCTCGATACAATCGTGCAGGCTATTTTTATATGTAGTACAATATCCTGTATTGCGCGAACCACGCACTGCATACTCAAACAATTTACGCCGAAATGGGTTATTTATATACTCAGACGTCTATTCTGTTAGGTCGCCTAGAAAACAATAGTTTTCAATTTATAATGTTGGGTTTTTTTTTATATATTTAGGTACCGAGGTTGTACAAAGTATGCCTTTTTATAATTAAATCCCAAGGTTTAGTGGTCTTATTCAAGGATTATTTAACAAAAACTGTGCCAAAAAGAATTCTTTGTATAATACGAAAGTTCACCAGAAATACAAAATTATAGAGCTAGAACATAAAATCCGAATTCAAGTACTTACTACAAGAGCTATAAAGAGTATAGAGACGTGACGTGAGGTTATATGGCTGCTCTACTTGTGCATTATTTTAACCTAACAGGTACGGTAAAGTAACATGGCTACACAATCAATAAACCTAATTTTAATAAAATCCAAAAACCTACGGTCATAATATAATACCAGTCGGAGAGTGTAGAGACGGTAGAGACACCGCGGCCCTGGACGATGACGATGGTTAAAGTATTTCACTTCCAGGCTCCATTTAGGCTAATTTCCGAGAGACATTTCCTGTCGGAAATTAACCTAAATAGTTCATGATGTGTAGCCTCTATGGTATATATGTGGGTATAGCTATTATAATATATTTAATATTCTCTTTATTTAT
This sequence comes from Laothoe populi, assembly GCA_905220505.1. NCBI lineage: Eukaryota > Metazoa > Arthropoda > Insecta > Lepidoptera > Sphingidae > Laothoe > Laothoe populi. The sequence goes on from HG992168.1 coordinate 17,644,969, forward strand.
TGTTTTTACTCAAACTATATACAATAATATTTAAATTATTAAACCACCGCCAAAACGATCCTTAATATGCTCATGACGTTCCAAAATGAAAAAAAAAACGCTCTTTTGGTTCTATAACTCTGCAGTGTAGGCAAATTACAGTCTGTGGTTTTAATAAACTTTACGTAATTAGTTATACTTTGAACAACTAATATTACTGTTTTCTGTAAAGAAGTTCTTTGTTAGAAGTAAGTCTTAGTAAGTATTTGAAATTGTACGTAAAATCTTTATTTGATCACTGATTTCTGAACGCGTCTCGCCGGAATGATCTAATGTGGCGGGTTTTTCAACATGCATACTTCGGTGGTCGCCATCTACTCCACTACAATTATTATATTGTATTCGGTGAGGGTACTGCCACCAAACTGTTATAAAATATACTGTCATAAAATATTGAAATTTTAATGAGCCAAACTAGGGCCAGAATTTGCTTTACATTACATTCACCTAATCTTGAACTCATCATTGTCTGGGAAATTAAGAGACAAAAATCTATATAACTAGGATATTGCGCTTTAAACAATAAACGATTTTTGTTTTCGGCCTTTTGTGGACAGAGTTAGTCAGATATAAAATGCCGACGCCATCTATGATATAAAGATAAATTATATGTAAAAGTGATGTTGATAGATCCATTTCAGTATAAACAACTCGAATTTGAAACATTGTTTAGCGTTCAGGTGAGAGTGGTTGTTACCGGGCGGTGGTGGCCGCGGTGGGTGTAGTGGTGCGACGTGGGCGGTGCGGGCACTACCGTCTACCACGACAGAGAGGGAGGTGGGGTCGGTGCGGGGGAGGAGGGGGAGGGGGGGGGTGCTCTTGCTGGCACTCCGCCACCGGAACGCGGTCACACACCAAAACATACGGATTTCTCGTGAAAAATAACGTGTCGATTGTCGAGCCTCGACGACGCGCGACGCGCGACGCGCCGGCAAACATATGTTGCGACTGATCTGATTCGATACTAGCCGATACCGCCGCAGCCGCCGCGCGTCCTCTAACTTATAATCATTGATTTTGGAGTTTTTGCAGTGAGCGGTAGTGACACGACAGTAAATTGCGACGGCGCGAAATTCCGTATCGGTGTAATTAAATTAGGTCGTGCGTAATTTGTTTTGAGTGTATCCAGACGGCGCGAGGTTGCGCCCCGGTCGCGGCTCGGTGCTCCCGCTAGCGGCTACCGGAGTACTGAGTGCAGCTTGCGCCCACGCACTGCTGACATTGCACAAGCCAGTACCCTAATAGTAGAAAACTGAGCTATCCTGCCTGCTTCGTGATGCTTGACAGACCGTGAACTGGTACCTCTAAGCGCACGTAAATGTAAGTTCAACTGAACACGTACGAATGGAAACGGAACATTGTCTAGATTTCTTCATGCATATTTGCGGCGTCAATAATTTTTTGCCAATCATTATTCTTATAGTTAAATTAAACTCAATATGGGAAAGTAAGGTTTCGCAGAGTTACAAGGATGATAAAAAATCACTTTTAGAATTAGTTTTTAAATTATTATAAATCAATATCTAGATCTGGTAGAACTGTTACGCTCTACCAACTCTCTTCTCTCAGCTTGACAGCCAGTGACGCTGTGTTGCTGATGGCCGCCTGTCTTGTCTGACGCTTGTCGCGACCATTGCACTCGTTCTAAGAGTGGCAATACAGATACAGCGAGTACGCACCTAGGGGCATAAAGTACCTGCTCGTTTATGAATACCGCTACGAATATTTTTCTTAGTTCGTCGCATGGCTTATAACACACCCATCAACGACTGGGCTTTAGAAAATTGGTGTATTTGAGTTTCATGTACATATTATTTGTGTTATCTGGACTGGCGGGGCGGATTGGGGCGGGTTGGGGGGCGCCACAGGAGCCGGCATTAGAGCCACGCGCGGATCGGGTTTCCATCACGTGTATATTGTAGCGCTCGTCATTGTATCACCGTACGTCTGTACTCTGTACATACCGGTTACTATCGAAGGCTCATGACTGGCAGTTTGCTGGTGGCTTAGTGGTGTTTCGTCTCCTATCACCACTCCATACTTGATACCAAACTAGCCGGGATTCCAGCGAGTCATGACTAGGACATATTTTTTGTTAAATCTGTCTATCTAATGACTATCAAAATATCTAAGATTTTCTACACAAAAATTGGTGTTCATGTCAATTGTTATAACTATTAGTTTATAATCGCGATTGGCAATTATCTAGTTTTTTTAACACTCGACAGTGACCACACCACTCAAACCTATACTGTGAGTATCAAGACCTACGAGATGCAGTTACTGTTCTTAAACACCCAGATTTGTCTTGGCAAATAATTATTAAAATATCATTAAATAAAACTATGTCGAGATAATTTCATATTTTATAAATCGTTAATATAGAATGTGTTTTATTACAAGCGTATAATATGATAATGACATTGACACTTTTATTTTAAAACGGCCTGGTTTTCTAAAGAGTTTACTACATTCGTCCCCTCCTACTCCATCTCTTCTATGAGGCGTCGAGGTCGTCTTATGGTTCGCTTGCTATAAGGAAGAGATGTAGATGGAAGTGATGGTGGCTGTTGAACAGGCCCCGGTGAGGAAGGACTGTTGATTGCAAGCGGTGTAGAAAACGGTGTGGAGGGTGACTGTGCAATTGGAGAACTTGAAAGCGCCTGTTGTGATGTGGAGGGGGGCGATGGTAGTGCTGGGGAAGCTGAAAGCGCCTGTTGTGGTAATGTGGAGGGGTGCGATGGTGGTGCTGGGGAAACTGAAAGCGCCTGTTGTGGAGAGTATGGTATCGGCGGTGGTGATGGCAGTCGAGGCCGAATGTGGTCCGCATGCCGGCGTATATTCTCTCCTTTTGGTGTTGAGATGATGTAAGCATAGCGATGCTTACGCTGACATACGACTCCAGGTTGCCAGGCTTTCTCCTGTCTCGTTCTGTGATAGACTGGATCGCCAGGTGCATACTCTGCCTTATCTGCCGCGTTTATGTTGACCTGTACCTGTTGATGTTGTAAGCTTCTTCTTTTATTAGGGCGAATATTAGATAATAAGCAATTTAACTGCCGTCCAAACATCATTTCAGCAGGTGATTTGCCAGTGGTATTGTGTGGGGTATTCCTATAAGTGAATAAAAATTCTTGTAATCGCTGTTTTTTTGAAGGTCCTTCTGAAGCTGAAAATCTTGATTTGAAAGTCCTTACAAGTCTTTCTGCTAAACCGTTTGTGCGAGGATGGTAGGGTGATGATCTTACGTGTAATATACCTTGACTTTTGCAATAGTCTTTAAATTCTGAAGAAGTGAATTGTGGACCATTGTCAGATACTATCATCTGAGGGAGACCGAAAGTACAAAATATGTCGTCTAAGGTAGAGCAAAGATTTCTTGTAATTAAGTTTTTCATTGGCCTGATCTCAATCCATTTGGATAAGGCATCACATAGAATTAACCAATATGTACCTTCGAAAGGTCCTGCAAAGTCAATATGTATACGTTCCCACACTTGTTCTGGAATACACCAAGAATAAACAGGGAGTTCTGGATTATGTGTTCTATTATTTTGACATTTGTGGCATCTTTTAACATAATTATCGATGTCTTCATCCATGGAAGGCCACCATATATAAAAACGAGCAAGAGCCTTCATCGCTGAGATCCCTGGATGGCCTCTATGGAGATATGTAAGGAGTTTTTGGTGAAGGTTGTTTGGAATTACCATCCTTCCTTGCCACATGATGATTTTATTCTCTATAGAAAGTTCGTCACGCTTCCTAAAGTAGGGCTTAATGTTATTCCCATATTCCAAATTTCGCCAGCCTGTTTTTATGTACTTGAATACCTCTGATAATGTTGTATCTTGACTGGTTTTCTCTTTTAAGAGGTCTTCTGAGAGGTGGAGATCATTCAGTCTAGCTCCTAAAAGGCGTGATTCAATTCTGTGTACTCGGCGTTCTATTTCCGATGCTAATACATCGGGATTAGGTAATCTGGAAAGGCAATCTGCTAATATGTTATTTTCACCTTTTTGATAGCATATCTCGTAGTTGTAGCTGCCAATTATTAATGCCCATCTCACCAATCTATTATTGGCTAGCTTAGGAAGATTCCGATTAGAGCCCAGTATGTGTATTAGAGGTTTGTGATCAGTGATTAAGGTAAATTTGGTTCCGCGCAAGTATTGGTCGAATTTTTTAATACCAAATAAGATAGCAAGAGCTTCTCGATCTATTACTGAGTATTTTGTTTCAGCTGTGCGTAGCTTTCTAGATGCAAAAGCTATAGGGTGTTCAATATTTCCATTTTTATGATATAATACAGCACCCACGCCTTTTTCTGATGCGTCACATGCAAGAAAAATCGGTCTATTTTCGTCGAAAGCAGCTAATGGTTTTGATAAGGCTATACATTCTTTTGTAGTCTCAAAAACTTGTCTCTCGTGACTTGTCCAGTGCCATGGTCGTTTGCCGCTGGTTAAATCATGGAGATCTGCACACAACCCATGTAAATGAGGAATGAAACGTTCATAAAAGTTAACAAGTCCTAGAAATGATCTCAATTCTTTCGGATTGGAGGGTTCAGAGGCTTTAGAAATAGTTTCAATCTTTTTATTTGTAGGGCGTATACCGTCTTTATCAATCGTATGTCCAAGATATTCTATTTCATTTTGAAGAAAAAAGCATTTCTTTAAATTTACTTTTAGACCTGCTTTCTGTAAGCGTTCGAATATGAGAGCTAGTGTGTGTAAATGATCTTCCATGTTCTTTCCTGCTACCGCAATATCATCGAAATATACAGCAACGTTAGGTATATCTCTTAACAGTTCGTCTAGATAATGTTGAAAAATTGATGGTGCAATAGAAATTCCGAAAGGCATTCTGTTGTATTGAAAATAACCCTTATGTGTCGAAATTGTTAGGTATTTTTTTGATTCTGGTGCAATTTCGAATTGTAAATAGGCGTCTTTAAGATCAAAAATAAAAAATCTGTAAGAGCTCGGTATCTGGTTTTTTTGATTCGGTATAAATCTAAAAGTTTGGCACTTATATCATTATAACTGCTATTGTCGAAGTCGGGGGTCAATGCTGTCTTCACTTCCTTAAATATATCTGGCGTAAGACAGTTCAGAAGAAGATCTTTTTTTAGTATGTTGTCCGTAGCAACTTCGTAGATCGAGCATTTCGCTTCGAAATAATCAATAAAATCACTTACTCGATGATTATCGGGATTGTACTTTTCCAAGTTAAATGATTTCATCAACATAATTTTGTTGGATGTACGAGAGTTTGCGTCAGTGCTCGTCACACTGCCACCGTCCGTTGATGTCGAAGTTGCTTTCGTACTTTTTGCAACTAATTCAAGCATCATTGTAAAAAGATTATTAATTTGTTGCTGTTGTGCCTGTTGAGCACTCAGGAACTGTGCAAATTGTTCGGCGTCCATCTCGTCGCCAATAAAATATCATTAAATAAAACTATGTCGAGATAATTTCATATTTTATAAATCGTTAATATAGAATGTGTTTTATTACAAGCGTATAATATGATAATGACATTGACACTTTTATTTTAAAACGGCCTGGTTTTCTAAAGAGTTTACTACAATTATGAATCACATGTCCCATTTGTCTCGGTGTGGGATCGAACCACCGGTCTCTCGCCTCACAGCTCTCGCCACTCGTCCGCTGCGCCACGGAGGCTGTTAGTTTGTACGTATTATAATAATTAAGGCGCAGAACACCTGACTAAATATCAATTAATGGTTATAAAAATTGTTTGTTTGCTTTGCTCGCTACGTGGTGTTTTAACGCATTCGCGCGACATCACCTCCTAATATTTTGACTAGTGACCGCTTTAACTGATCTCAATACCTATGCCAGTGATCTACACAGAGGAGTGTACGAGACGTCGCGGTCGGGGTCGTGTGTCCATACTCCATACACAGAGTGATAGTATTATGTGTCGTTAGTTTCCAGGTCTGTGGTGATGGACGCAGTGTATCCGTCGTCAGCGTCGGCGCTGGCGCGAGGGCGGAGACTGCGGCGTGCAGACCCTCGGCAGCGGCACCGCACCACGCCGGTCACCTTCGCAGAGATTAAGGTTTTACCTAACCTGTATACGTTGTACATAGATGTAGATATTACAACGTCTATATGAACAGACCAACTAATAACAATGGCTCAGCTCACCATTGAGATGCTATCGATAGACAAAAAAAATAAGTACCAGTTTTCCTATTATATTTTATGTAGTTAGTGATGTGGTTGGAAATAAAAAATATCGTTCTTCAACGATTCTTTTGGCATTTTGCGAGTTCAGAGGCAGTGGTGATGTTTTATCATCAGATGAGTTGATCCCTTGTGTACTGTCAAATATACTGTAGAAAACAACGGAAGGACGGTGGGCGTCATATAGCATGATATAATATGACCATTAATGAGTTAGTAATATTTAATTTCCGTACAACGAAAACTGTATACATATAAAGCAGGTGGTGTGTGTATAATGGAGATGTTAATTGTTGACTCGGCAGGAGGTGGACGAGGAGAACGAAGAGGTGCGGCTGGAGGAGCGCGGGTCGAGTGGTGGTGTGGTGCGGGGTGAGGCGGGGGAGGCGAGGCGGCGGCGGCCCGACCTGCTCGAGGAGCGTCTCGGCCGACAGTTCCTAGAGTTCCGACGGCGCCGCGCGCGCAACGACCGCGACCGCGACCGCGACGTGCTGCGCGAGCGAGACCCCGACTCACCGCCGCCGACACCAGCCGTGACATCGCGCGCCGGCAGCGAGCCCGCCATCTCAGACCACACCACACTCACTGACACTTGACTCCATCACCATCATTTGAACTTTGGAAGTGATCATCATTCAACAGAACTATAAACTTTGGCGTTACATTTAGTTATTCAATTGCAATTCCGGACAGTAGTAGGTAGATGCCTGTGTGAAGTAGACAAATAAGTTGCACGGGACACTGAGACATGGCCTTTGCTCTTTAATGATGTAACTTTCAGTATTATTATAATGCTCTTTGGATGTAACATTTGACGCATTTATTACGTGTGGTTCCATTGCCAATGAATGCAAGTTTGACGGCTATAATACGAAGGCACATATTCTGTATTATCAAGCTGTACTCCTCACAGAATGAGGAATCATCTGTTGAACAATTCCATCGCCTCTATATATTATTCTCTCTATATATGTATGTCACTCTAAGGTATGAAATGTTTGTACAATATACTAACACCTATATATGAAAACGTTACTTAATTACGATCTGCGTAGTATTCTGTAATCATTTGAATAGATTCTGCCAAGTCGTGTACAAATATCAAGGCAAAAGGGCTCACTTGACTAAGATTGTTTTTGCGTAAGTCTGATAACTAATTCGTTAGTGTCAACAACAGTCAGGTGGCGTGTGTCGCGGCACTCAGACACTCGGACATCACGCTCGGTGTCTCGGTGTCTCGACTGCCGATAGCGACTCCTCCGTCGTTTCAAGTACACAGTACACAATGCAGAGACTCAGCACAAGCGCTAGTGGTCGCCGACAGTTAATCTAAGAATGCGTATTGGCTAATGAGTTTATCGAATATATGAATAACTAGTTATTTCCCGCGGCTCCGTCCACGTGGAAGTTATTTTTGGAAGACAAGATATACAATCCATAGAGGCATCTTAAGCAATTACATCATTCTATATTTTCCTAGTAGTGAATTTATAAAAAAACCTACTATTTTTCTGGAATAAACAATATCCTATATTGTACGATGCAAGCAACGTACAGTGTATTGCGCTGTGTCAGCGTTTTACGCCACACGCATTTATTTGCATCGACCGAATAATTCAGTTCACGTTCAATCACCATTCGGTTCGCGTGTCCTCATAACCATTTACCATTACCATACCATTTACACTAAGTCAATCTCAATAAACCATTTTATTACCAAACTATTATCTTTACATTTACGAACCATACGTAAAACTCTGTACGGTTACCAAACACCGTACATCTTGGTCCTTCGAGCCTCCGTACGGGCGGGATCTGCGCGAGCATAACCATAGCACACGTGTCAGTGTCTCGGACTTACGGTGGAACCAGTGTGGTGTCTGCAGAAATATACCATTACCAGTTTCCAGCGGATCACCGATATCGTCGAGTGAAGATCACATACACAAAAGCAGGTCACCACGTGCCAGTCTTTGAGTAAGATCTTTCCTTTTTTACCATACACTTTACCAATTTATTAACCACAATGGAAGCGATCATAGCCACGCAAGATCAAATCATGTCTGCAATGGACAACCTTCGCATTAATTTTAAAAAGGATGGGGCAGAGCGCAAGACTCCAGCCTACATTGAAAAACGCCTAAATACATTAGATGCTTATTGGAACGAATTTCAGATTAACCATACCAAACTTTGTGCTGAATTCGAAGATATGAACCATAAGTATTTTAGTGAGAATTATTACCAGAAAGCTCTTAACTTTTATAATGATATAAAGTTACTTATTAGAAAATACGTGACCACTGAACCAACAAAACCATTACTAAAACCAGGAACGCCAATACCATATAGTTCCCGTCAGCAGGAACCTTCTACTCTTGGTGACGGAAGTGCCGCTCACGCTTCAGTTACTCTGAACCCTACCACTCAGAGTAATCCTAGTAGGGTGGAAGAAATGCTGCGAAAGCAGAAAAGTAATTTTAAAGCATTTTCTCATACCTTGGAGGCGGTCGATCTTGATACCGTTTCCGAGCGATGGGAATTTGAAGATATTTTAAAAACAATCCAGTCGAGGTGGTCAGTTATCGATTCTTTGCACTGGGAGATTGACAGTGAAAGTCTTTTTGACAACGACGAGTATGATTTAACATTTAGTGAATATGAGAAGCGATATAATGAAATAAAAAGAGTAGTTAACGGAAAAATGTGGTCCGTGTCATATAAGGAGAAATCCACCCCGAAAATAGATATACCAATATTTAGTGGGAATTACCAACAATGGTTATCTTTTAAAGATTTGTTTTGTGAAGCCATTCACATAAATAATTCCCTACCAAATGCGCAAAAAATGCAATTCTTAAAAAGTAAATTAAGAGGAGAGGCTGAAAGACTAGTTCAGCATTTGCGTATTAAATCCGACAATTACCAAATTTGTTGGGACATATTAAATAATAGATATAACAATATGAGGTTGATATTCAACTCTCACGTTCATATGCTTTTAAACATACCTACCATGCAACAGAAATCGGCGGTGCTCATCAAGAAAATGCATGACACTGCCACTGAGTGTCTATACTCTATTGACGCAACGTCAACGGAGTAGACACAACTCAGTGGGACCCACTCATCATTTATATATTAACTCAAAAGTTAGATTCCGAAAGTAACCAGGAATATATTGAGTCTTTGCGGGACCCCAAGGAATTACCAAACTTAAAAGAGTTTCTTAAGTTCCTAGAAACTAAATTTACATCATTGGAGTCGCCACGACGCAAACAAGATGTAGCGAAGCCAACTCAACAACATAACCAATACACGTGTAACGAAAACCAAAAAAGAATGACCTACAAACCATCTAATAATAATTATTATAATGACAAATATTTTCAACATAAACCAGCAATTAATCACTCTACGACAAAACAGCTCGCTATTGCTACCCAAAGAAAATGCGTACTTTGCAATAACAACCATGCATTATTTCAATGTAAAGCATTTTTAGAATCTATGCCTCAAAATAGAAGGCAAATAATTGACAAAAACAATTTATGTAAAAATTGTTTAGTGAACCATACTGGCAAAGAGTGCACTTCAATAAAAACATGTCGATTTTGCAATGACCGACATAACACATTGCTACACAATGCATATGTAACCTACTTGCCATCTTCATCGACTAGTCAGCAAGATAAGGAATGTATGCAGAAAACCAATACATGCGTTGCAACCACGCCTCTGGAATCTGTGCCTAAACTGCTTGCCACCGCCATGATCAAGATTAAAGCAGGTGACGGCTGTTACCACATTATGCGAGCTCTTATCGATCCATGTGCCGAATCGTCTCTCATCACGGAAAACGCTGCGCAAATATTAGGATTACCACGTGTTAAACGTAGCTGTGTTGTAGTGGGAGTAGGAGACAAGACTAACAACAGCAGAGGAGTTGTCAAACTTACCATATCCTCATTATACAATAATTATACCTTTAAAACAGAAGCATACGTCATGACATACGTCGTCGGCAATTTACCAAATCAATCATTCACAAAACCATCTTGGCCGCAAATCAAAAAACTTCCACTGGCGGATCCGGAATTCAATAAGAGCCGACGTGTCGATTTGATATTAAGTGTAGACGTATATGAGTTAATAATACTACCTGGTCTTATCCATAGAGACGAATCTCAACCAATAGCGCAACAAACGGAGCTAGGGTGGATAATAAGTGGCACAGTCAAACCCACAAAGAATTATTGCAACATTGCCATTGTTGATTTAAACAACATACATAAGTTTTGGGAGTTGGAAGACATCTCAGATAATTCTATAGATATGTCCAGTGATGACTACCAGTGTGTTCAACAATACCAGTTAAAAACAACACGTCAACCAGATGGACGTTATGTTGTCCGACTACCAATGAAACCAGAGGTAACTGAGAAATTAGGAGAGTCAAAAAATAAAGCAGTAGCTCAATTTAGACAACTTGAGAAAAGATTCGCAAAAAATAAGTTTATTGCCCAGAGTTATAAAGATTTTATACATGAGTATATATATTTAAACCATATGATTAAGTGCACGAGTAACCATACACTCGAAGCATATTTACCTCACCACTGCGTAATACGAGCGGAGTCAACGACCACGGCAACGCGCGTTGTCTTTAACGCGTCAGCTGAAACTTCGACGGGCTACTCGTTAAATGATCTTATGTATAGTGGCCCAAATCTACAACAAGATTTATTGTCACTTATAATAAGATGGAGGCAATACCAAATAGCCTTCACTGCCGACATAGAGAAAATGTTTAGGCAGATATTAGTTTACAAAGAAGATCAAGCTTTTCAAAAAATTCTATGGCGAGATCACCCTAACCAACCACTACGGGAATATCAATTAGCCACGGTGACATACGGCACAAAGGCTGCACCATTTCTAGCGATGATGACGCTAAAACAATTAGCGAAAGATGAAGCTGAAAACTTTCCAGACGCTACAAAAGTTGTGGAATCCAGTTTCTACATGGACGATCTTCTTCATGGACATCACGACCTGGAATCTGCCAAACGTTTAAAGGGAGATCTTATAGCTCTTTTAAAGTCGGGTGGATTTAATTTGAGAAAATGGGCCTCCAATAAACCAGAACTATTGGAAGAAAGTGGATCGGCTGATATAAATGACCAGACTTTTATATTTAGACACCAGGAGTCGACGAAGGCGTTGGGGTTGCAGTGGCATCCACGTGAAGACCATTTTAAATTCCAGTGTAAGCTAGAACCCGCAAACAAACTTACAAAAAGAACGTTGCTTTCTAATATGTCAAAAATCTTTGACCCACTTGGCTGGCTCTCTCCCGTTACCACCAAGCTTAAATTACTTTTTCAAGAAGTATGGCTTATGAACTTACAGTGGGATGAGGTGTTACCAGATGTTATAATTTTTAAATGGAAATCCATAGAAGAAGACATCAATAATATAAACAATATTAAAATCCAGCGATGGTTACAATGTAATAAAATGAATACCATAGAATTGCATGGATTTTGTGATGCTTCAGAAAAAGCTTACGCCTGTGTAGTTTATTGCAAGGTTAATAACATTTCGCAGAGTGAAGCATCGGTTGTCATTATAGCGGCCAAATCACGACTTGTTCCGGCAAAGAAAACCATTTCATTGCCGAGATTAGAACTTTGTGCCGCGGTTTTATTATCAAAACTAATGAAAACTATACGTCAATGCTTGTCAACTTATAATATTAAAATATTTAGTTGGTCTGATTCAACAGCGGTCCTAGGTTGGCTAAACGGAGACATCAGTCGCTGGAAACCTTTCGTCGCTAATAGAGTTAAACAAGTTATAGAAATAATAAAACCGAGTTGCTGGCACTACGTACTGTCAAAGGAAAATCCTGCTGACTGTGCTAGCCGAGGCATCACAGCTTACAAACTAACAAATCATTCTCTTTGGTGGAATGGCCCAACGTGGCTATCAACGTTTGATGAAAAAATATTAGAAAATTGTAAATATATTACAAATGAAGATATAAGAAAACCAATAAAAATACACGTTTCAGTAACAAAATACGAAAACAATGTTATTGATGACGTATTAAACAAGCACAGCGATTTTACGCGAGCGTCGCGAGTGTTAGCTTGGGCGTTACGTTTGACGTCACGCTTACATTATAAACCATTATTTCTAACCATAACAGAATTAAGAAATGCGAACAACATATTAATAAAACATGTTCAAATGTTGGAGTTTGCAGAAGACATTAACTATATCAAGGACCATAACCAGGTCAACCCGAAAAGTAGTCTAGCAAAATTAAGACCATTTATTGATTCTCAAGGTATGTTAAGGGTAGGTGGGCGTATCACTAACTCGGATATACACAATAACATGAAACATCCTTGTATTTTACCACATAACCATCACATAACAGACATGCTAATAGACCAAGCACATAAAATGACTTTCCATGGAGGTGCACGGTTGACTCTAGCCTGGCTACGTCAACAATATTGGATAGTTAGCGGTAATAGTGCTGTTAAAAAGAGGCTCAGACAATGCGTTGTATGTAGAAGACACAATCCAATTAAACAGGAACAGCTGATGGGATCCTTGCCGGAAGCTAGAACCAATATTACTCGACCGTTTTATAACACGGGAGTAGATTTTACAGGCTTTGTCGACGTTAAGTCGGCAAAGGGGCGAGGGGTACGGTGCACAAAAGGTTACATAGCAGTTTTTGTTTGTATGGCAACCAAGGCTGTACATCTGGAACTGGTCTCAGACCTCACCGCCTCAGCGTTTATAGCAGCTCTTCGCAGACTCGCAGCTAGGCGGGGAGCTCCCGGTCACATATTTAGTGACAACGGGACAAACTTCATAAAAGCAAACAGAGTTATGCAGGAAGGATTACTTAATCTAAAATCAATATTAGATGACCAATTCTATATTGAATTAACCAATATGCAGATTGAGTGGCATTTTAATGCCCCGTCATGGCCCAGTGCGGGGGGGCTCTGGGAAGCAGCCGTAAAAAGTCTAAAATACCACTTGAGACGTGTGATAGGTGACCAAAAGTTGACTTATGAAGAATTTGCTACTTTACTTACACAATTAGAAGGTTGTCTGAACTCTAGACCACTTTGCATAATAAGTGAAGATCCAGATGACCTAGACTTTTTAACTCCAGCACATTTCCTAACGGGCGGACCAACTTTAAGTATTGTTGAAACTGAAAAAGATCAACGCACCAGATGGCAACTCACTCAAAAGATATACCAAGATATCTGGAAGAGATGGCGGGCCGAGTATTTGACACAATTGAACGCTCGCTCTAAATGGCGACGTCTTCAACCAAATATGAACATTAATGACATTGTAATGATACATGATACAAACCTTCCGCCGGGAAAATGGGCAATGGGAAGAATTGTCGAGCTCCATCCCGGAAAAGATGGATTAGTTAGAGTCGTATCCGTCCGAACTAAAGGTGGAACTATAAAAAGACCAATAGTGAAACTATCTCTTTTACCAACAAGTAATTCAACTGAAAATATTACAACTAAACCACAGAGTCAACCAAATCATGAAGTTACCAATTCAGCAAAACCCAGGGCCAAAGGAGTAACCAAAAAGGGCATATTTAATTATAGCACCCTGGCACTTTTGATGTTTACATTTTTTATTTCACCAATTCAATGTATGTATCATATAACCACATTAAACAACAGTCAAAGTCTCTATTTTGACAAAATATCTACAGTACATCTTGTTAGAGATGAATGGAAGCTAGTAGTTTTCTACGACTTAGAGCCTTATTGGCAAGGAAACAAGTTACTACTTCAGTACATAAATCACCTAGATTTTATCTGCACAAATTCTTCTATAAAAACTCATTGTGAGGCGATTTTATTACAATTACGACATGGCTATACTGAATTGGAACATTACAATAATGTGTTGTCGAATCAGCAGTTCCCAGGCCGGCACGCGCGACGACGCCGCGGTCTTATTAACGGTGTAGGTAATATTGCACATAGTCTATTCGGTGTACTCGATGACCAATTCGCTGAACAATATAAACGGGACATCGACCTGATAAGAACAAACCAAAATCATCTGGCCGAGCTATGGAAGAACCAAACATCAGTAGTAGAGTCCGAATATAATGTGTTGAAAAGAATGAAATCTTCTATTGATAAGCAACATAAGATGCTTACTCATTACCTCAACCAGTTAGGAAAAAATACCAATAACCTGAATCGTCAAGTCCAGACTATTGAGACTACGAATGAATTTTTACTATCCTCAATTGCCGCTAATAGTGTGCTAATGAACCTTAAAGGGATTCAAGACGTGTTACTTGACACTATTTCAGAGGTTTACTACAGAAAATTCAATTTACATCTGTTAAAACCTGATCAATTATTAGAAGAATTAAGTATAATATCTGGAAAACTACCCAAAGATTCAAGCTTACCAATAGAGCTTAGGCCCTCAGAACTACCAAAAATATATCATTTATTAAAAGTAAAGGCGCGAATGACTACAGGCTATTTTATATTTGAGATAAAAATACCTCTCGTCAGTAGAGATCATTACGAAGTTTACCAAATACACTCAATACCAAAAAAGGTCGAAGAAAATATGGTTACCCTAGTCGCAGTGTCACCTTACGTAGCGATCAACTTACGAAAGGATTCATATATACCGATATCAGATTCGGATCTTCGGGAATGCGTTCATTTTGACAGCACAAGCCAATTATGTCCATTACAAAAACCAATTAACCATATGAAGAACAATGAAATCCTCTGTTCCAAATCTCAAGAAACACAATCATGTATGACTAAATACGCAACATGTCACGATTCGTGGGTTCAGTTAAATAATGTAAATTCTTACTTGTTCTTCTGCTGCAACTCATGCTCGATAAGAATCATGTGTGAAGACCAAATCACTTCTGATCACCTCTCTAATGCTGGTATAATGAAGCTGGGTGCTGATTGTGTCATCAAAACGAGTGATGTTACTATTCTGACTCAGAATAATCTACTTAATAATGTTACTATTCATGCCGACATCACAAAAATTGATATACCACCTATAAACCATGTTTTCAATCAGGACCTTTCGATACCGATCACAGAACCAGAACCTGTAATCAGTGGTCACGATAAAGAGCTACAGGATATAGGCACAAAAATTAGACAACTGAAACTAGACACAGGATTAACAAACGAGATTTCATATCACGACGTGCACCATTACGTCGCGATCTACTTGCTGGCGGGTGTTGTGGGCGCTATGGTAACTGCGTACGGCGTGCATCTGTGGCGTACGCGCACGTCACGCACCATACGTGATGCTGATGCCGTGCCGCCTGAGCCGGAGCTGCCAAGGCCAGCACCACCTACGCGCCCGATCCTGCGCGGCCTAACCAACGCTGCGTACCATTATAGTGTCAGTGATCAATGTGTTAGTGCATGTGAAAAAGCAGAGCATAGTGATCGAAATATGTGCGCGAATGAACCAGTTTACGCTAAGCCAATGGCAAGTGTCCGCGTAACCAAGGCTTCTTCGCCTAGTTTTTATAAACATAGTTTTAAGAAAGTGAATCATTCTGAAACTTAAGGACACTAGAATGTAGGATAAGAATTGTGTATCATCTTGTCTCACGATCATTCATAGTAATCATCACCATTACTCAACTTTCTTCTCTTTCTCGCTGTGAGAGCATGTACGATGCAAGCAACGTACAGTGTATTGCGCTGTGTCAGCGTTTTACGCCACACGCATTTATTTGCATCGACCGAATAATTCAGTTCACGTTCAATCACCATTCGGTTCGCGTGTCCTCATAACCATTTACCATTACCATACCATTTACACTAAGTCAATCTCAATAAACCATTTTATTACCAAACTATTATCTTTACATTTACGAACCATACGTAAAACTCTGTACGGTTACCAAACACCGTACATATATGTTAATCTAGCTCATAATCTGTGTGCTATATTTCATCCGAATCCGTTCAGCCGTTTTTGAGTGATCGAGTAACTAACATACAAAGTTTTAACATTTATAATATTAGTAGGAAGATTGGGATACATTTAATGACACTCACATGATCGTTGAATTGCTTCGTTTAATGACGGATACAGTTATATAAAATAAATAGCACTCTCATCCACACTTCACTCGGGCACTTCAATAAATAGACATGTCTATGTACACGTACATAATATCGTTCGTACAAACCGTACATCATATAAAATTATTACAAATAATTAATAAACAATGACGCTGGGACGCCGTTGAGCAAGTCTGGTTCTAGCGGCGAGTGGTGTCGTGACGACCGAAATCGTATCGGAGGCCAAGTCCTAGCTGAAAAGTCATTATGCCGGTTCTACATTCGCCTGTGAATCGAGGCTTCAAACTTTGGACGCGATGAATGAGTGAACTCTACGCGAATAATATAACGAGAAAGTTATAAAGATATTCGCAACGTTCCCAGTAAGTTCACATTTCCAAAAACCGACATCGGCCGGGAACGTCGCGATTTGTGGATATGACAGGTCTTCACCCCGTGAATGTGCCGGTTTGTGATGTTAGCCTGCTTTAGACGATCAAATCTGAACTCTTATTGTATACAAAATTACGACGTCACCGGCTCATGTGGCTAGTCACTTCTATTATTTGTTTTTATTCCATTTTGTACAAGTAAAAAATAATTTGACATACCCAATTACATAATCTATGGTCGTATTGCGACGGCTATTAGATTTGGTATGTCATTAACATGTCGCGCGACGTTGCTTGTGATATTTAGTGATGTGCACTCTGATGTTGCACACACACAGACTGCACAGTTGTGTGTTGCACATTGCGATGAAGCAGACGTGTGTTGCAGACGTCGCGGTCGTCTCGTTGCTCTCGTCAAATAATTTTTACATTACTTACTAACTACGTATTAATTGGCACTCTGTGAAGCCATCTCTGGCTTACGCTACGAGTCTAGGACATCCGTCCTCATACAAAACCTACGAACGTATACTACGAAACGATCTAGTACTACACTTACATTACAGCTATGTCGCCGAGTGTTCATGTCGGCTACACTTGTCACTGTACACTGTACACTGTACACTGTACAGCACAGACTCGGAACTAGTAAAGCTGAATCCCACTGTGTCACCCAATCGCAAACCTCTAGTGCTCAGTGACCAGAGTTCGCAGCTTGTTCTCTCACAGTCCGCAGCATGCGGTGTGCTGTCACATGTCACCTGTCACTGTGCTGTTGGGTCATACGCGGAGTTAAAAAAATAACAGAAACACCGAGTACAGAGCACTACAGGTTCGTGAACACAGTGGGACACAGCTTCAGGATGCCTCATGCCTGGTCACCAAAACACATGTCGTGTATGTTTTTTGAAAATCAATCGAATATTATTTTTTTCTCGTTTGGTAGACAGGCGTCCTAACAGCCGACAGTGCCGAGCGTTGGTATACATCATGTCGTTTGTAAATATGTCATAACTATTTATAATAAATATACTTAATTATAGGTTAATGTTATAAATTTTTCCTAAATAAATAATAATTTTTGTCATAATACTTCATTTACATGACTCCCGCGGGGCGACGTCATGCACCAGTTAATACTGTACAACATTATTATATACTTAAACGTTAATTTATTTGTCAGTAAAGGTACCCGATGTACTCGCAAGTCGCAACACCTGATCTGTTGATTAAACGTAATGTACGGTGGCAGGGTGCGGACGAACCGACTGGTGAGAATGTGGTCACCGACGTGACGTGACCACGTGACCATGCGGGGACAGAAACAGAATCGACGTTTATAGACGGCGAATGCATTCTAATGGACGGCTCTATAAGACACTCCTTCGGATCGCGCATCGGCGAGGGCTCAGGACAGGTGTGGTGCGGCGCGGGGCAGGGGCAGGGGGAGGGGGGGCGGCTCCGGCTCCTCCTGCTGCAGCTCCGCCTCCGCCGCCGACGGTATCGTGTGCAGGTGTCGCGGCGCCGGCAGGGCAGGCGGAGACAGCGGCGGCTCCTCCGCAGACACCGCCGGCTGGCGCGTCAGTCGCGGCCGTCCCGTACCACCTCCGCCCACAACACCACCTGCACCCACTACACCGCCCGCACCACCCGCCGCAGACGCGCTGCCGCCCGACCGCGACGTGCGCCACGTGCCTGTCGACGCCGTTGCGTTAGACCCGGACGAGTCGTTCCGCGACGAGGACAGGTTCGAGTCTTGTGAAGTCTTGCGCGCAACGAGCCAGGAGGCAGCGCGGCGCGGCGGCGGCGGCGGACGACCGTACGTGCGCCACGAGTCAGACCGCGACGATGAGAACTCCACAGACGAGGACACGGAGCCGGTGCGTGCAGGCGCCGCGGCGGGCTGGCGGGGCGCGGGCGCGGGGACGGGGGCCGAGCGCCGCCCGCACGCACGCAGCCACCGCAGCAGTCTCTCTCCGCTGGCGGGCTCCCGCGCGGGCCCGTCCGCTGCGCCCGTGCCGACGGTGGCGCCGCCCCCGGCCGGCAGCAGGCGCCGACACGCACACGCCGCGCCGTGCTGGCCGCGGGACGACCGCTCCGCGAGACTGTTGGTGTTCGCGGGAGTCTGTCTGTTGCTGAAGTTGGATGAGTGCCGACAGCGGCCGATACCCCTCGTGACGCGCGACTCCTCGATCGCCTTACACACGAGGGCGCAGTCCTTCTTGAACTGTTTGGTGAGTATCGCGTAAAGGAACGGGTTGCAGCACGAGTTCAGTGGCAACACGAACACGGTGAACACTTTTGCCTCTTCTAGTGAGACGAGTTGCGCGCCAAAAGCGGCCGTCAACGCGAAGAACGCTATCGGCGACCAGCACAGGAAGTCTGTGAACACGAGCAGTGCCATCCGCTTCGCTATACGTGAGTCGTTCGAGTTCCAGGCCTGTGAACCCCGAATCGCGCAGTACATCTTGAGGTAGCACCCTAGTAGCACGAGGAAAGCGACGCCGTTTATGGCAAGTAGCGTGACTACGTATCCGAGCGCAACCGGCGTGCTCGTCTCGAATGGTAAGCACACGGCGAATTTGCGGTAATCAGACACGCCAAGCAGAGGTAATGCGGCAGCAGTCAAAGAGAACGCCCAGCCGGCCGCCATGACGAACGCGGCGTGTCGCAGTGACAGCCGCTTGTTGAGATGCATCGCGTGCGTGATCGCGTAGTTACGTTCCAGAGTGATGACGGCGAGCGTGTACACGGACAGCTCTGAGGACAGCACGCCGAGGAACCCCGCCAGCCGACACCCGCCTGACATCTGCCACGCGATCGCGTGTGCGCGGAACTCGCCCAGCGTGCCCGCGTCCACCACCGCCAAGAATCCTGCCAAACGAGCCACATGTCAGTTTTGCCAAGATTACGGGTAGTCATCGCATGCGGCGTCCCTTACCTAGATAAATGCCCATGAAGAAGTCTGCCGCGGCGAGGTTGGTGACGAGGAAGCGCGGCACGTCGATGCGGCTGCGGCTGAACACGAGCACGAACACGACGGTGCCGTTGCCGAGCAGCGCCAGGAGGAACACCGCCCACACGCCGCAGCGCAGCGTCCACCAGTCGAACAGGTCCACGCACGGTAAGAACGGACCTGTTCACGGTGATATGAACAATTAATGATGATAGATTCTTAGTAAATAATAAAATTCGCGCACGTGGATTTACGTAATTGACATTGCACCCAAATTAGCCCATATTTTTGGACACCGAACGATAAAGCTCAGAGTGTCTCTGAGAATGTGAAGCCGTCTTTATCTCACAACGAGATTAGACAAATAGAAAAATAGGGATAAGTTGGGATTATAAATGATCGAGTTCTCATAGGTGATGTCGAAGTAGTCGTCTCTCGTACCAGGTAGAGGCAAGCAGTGCACTCGGCGCGCGGACTCGGCGCGCAGGTCGGTGGCGCGCCACGCCTCGTCGTCGGCAGTGGAGGTGCCCCCGGCGTCTCCCGCGCCCCAGCTGTCCAACATCGCCTGCCAGCGGCTGCCGCTCATCGCTGACACGTTCACTGTCAACAATCATCCTCACTTATACTGACCTGACGTCACTCGACTTATTGTCCTTGTACACAGTAACATTTTGTTATTAGTATTAAAGCAAGTAATAAATTATACATCGTGCACTTTATGTTATTCTATCATTTGAAAGAATGTCAAAGCCATGCTGTATGTATACTTTTCTTAACTGACAAGAATATGGCATCTTGGTGTTGCATTTTATGCGGTGAATGAGATTCCATAAGAAGTCTCCTCCCCGCGCTACTCACCAATACCACCCATGATACAGCTGACATTTTGGTTGACTCATGGGCGGAAGACATCATTTACCATTATAAAACTTAACCACCTACTTGTTCGTTTTTAGCCTTTACTGTAGAACATTGTAAACTAAAAATTAAATGTAATCTAGAAATAAATGATTACCAATTGCTTTTTTGTTAAACGTATTGGTTGGTTAGAGAAGCTTCATAAGTTATTGGATCCGAAGCTCTCACTTTAAATTTCATCGTTCACGGAGCTTAACACAGGTAACAGAAACAATGTGGAGGATTGCAGTCAGGACTCTCTTTATTTATGGCTCATAGAATGAATTTTCTGAATTGAACAATGCGTCATTACTCAGCACAAACTGTAAGTTGGTGAAGTTAATAGGTATGGCGACAAGCTATTTCGTAGGAGCCGCCTGGGTATAGTGCATTCAGGTAGCTATGTTGGAGAAGTAATCATTTTATTCGGCACCTTTCTCTCAAATTGTCAGATGAAAGCTCAAATTGTATACAATAACTAGCTAAACCCGGTCATGCTTCACTGTGGCTTTCTCTGATATTTTAATTATTAGGGGAGTAAATAAAAATAGTCTATCAACTATAGATTTGCCGAGGCAACGTTTAAGCTAATATCTTAATTTGCGTTTGTAAAACTATTCAGTAAAATATAATGAAAAGATATATTTTTAATAAAGAAAAATTACTACATTTTTTTGTTTGACCTTTTTTATAATAAACTTAGAGACAAGATGGTTTACTAATTCTGGAATACGCCACATATAATTGCCCGTGAGAAAAAACAGTCTTTATCTGAATTCAAGTTATATAGTGTTTTTGCAATGGAAAAGGAATATATTATGCATTTTAAATTGACTATAATTTGTTATAGTTAGGTTAGCATAGTGAGATACGATTTAAAAAATATATTTTCTTTTCCCGTTGGAACTTCGGGATACAAAGTATGTATAAACATTCTTGGATAAAATGCAACGACCATTCACCATTTCAAGTCAATCCATCGACCACTTTTGGAGTTTTACGATCACAAACATGCAGATGTATATAGGTAAAGTTGTAGAAGTACTAACGGTGCGCCCAGACGTCAGTGGCGTTGGCCCAGGCGGCGGCGTCGACGTGCTGCGGCGGCATGATCACCAAGTCTGTGGGGCCCTCGTCGTCGGAGCCGTCCGCCTCACCCTCGCCGTCACTCGTTAGTGTTCCAGACCCACCACCACCCTCCATCAGCGGCAGGAACTCGCAGCAGTGGTACGCGTATGACAACACCAACGTCTGCAAACACCACAAACATACTACAATGTGTTGTGTGATTCTCATTACTAGTTGCCAAAGTAGTAAGTTGTCTCGGCAACAATACAGGTACAGCAACATGTCGGTGTTCAAGTTTATTAAATGACTAGCTCTTGGCCGCAGGTTCGCATGCGTAATCACGCATGCGAACGCATACGTAATCACGTATATCATACGTATGATATCATTGCTAGATTTTTTCTAAGGCGTGCATCAGACAAAATCATTCGCGATAGTGTTTGGGCTTACTGAGTTATCGCTGCCTCTGTGATATTAAGACGTTGGATAGGGAAGCGGTGTGAGCCCGTGGGAGGCACGGAGATTAAGCGGAATAACCAGCCAGACAAAAAAATATAAATATTGTTTCTTTTATATGTACTGTGTACTTTTAAATGCATTTAGTAAATATCTGTACTCTTAATATTATAAATAGGCACTTCAATTTTATTTATTTGTGTAGATGTGATACATGATTCTCGCCACAACACTAATATTTTGTCATTTACAGACGGGTCGGTATTTCATTTAAGTATATTTTTTTTTTCACAATATCTGCTGATTTTAACACATCAAACATCTGACCCGTAGCCTGTTATACTATACCTACGATATCGCTTCGAGCACAAATATAAATAAACCTTATAGGTATGTAATTTTTTATTATTATATAACCTATTTGCATTTAAAATCATCCTTAAATAATAATAAAATATTATAAATTAAACCTGCATCATTTATTTAACAACAACAAATGAAAATTTGAGGAGGGATATTGCTGTGTGATTATAATTTTAAAGTTTAAAATAAACTAAAACTAATAGTTGGTGCGTAACCCATCTCTACAGTTTGTTGTTTTCGAGCAAGTATTTGCTCAACAACAAGAAAACGCCAACTGGATATGGAGTGCTATTCCGGTCGGCCGACATTCATCTGACATTTGATTGATCGAGTATTATAAGATTGGCTGACTGACGATGAAATATCGTCTTTACAGCATGTCATTTAACTTACAATAGCCTATATATTCATATTTTGTGGAACTGCCTATTCCTCCTCAATCCTCATTTCTACTACAAAAAATGTTTAGGTCATTTTATTTCATTCTATATATCTAACGTAAAGCAATTATTATACACCGACACCACAACTATTCGAGCAAAACTTTGTAAAGTCCGTGCGCTGGATACGTAGAGAGCAGAGACTACTCGCAATACACACGCCCGCGCCGCTGCTACTTTTGCGACTAGAATCGACAGTGACGCGCATTATTTGATAACAACGAGCATAATAACTTAACGAGTGTAAAGAAATGAACTGATATTGCCCTGCAAAGTAGTTCACAAAATAGTAGAATTTATTGCAAGTGTAGTAATTAGTAAACCGTCGTTACACTTTTCTCCGATCTTTTCCGTTGATGCATGCACATATCTGTAAATTGCACATATGATATGTGCAAATATCAATATAAAGTTGAACGATAGCTCATATCGTCTGCAGCAAATGCAGGGTTATCTGAGCGGCAAACAAACACTATGCGGTGCGATTAGTTTGGAGCTAAGTGGTAACCTGTATCCTGGGGAAGAGCTCCGGCGGGTGGAAGTGGCTCAGATGTGGGTTGTTGTGCGCCTTCAGGTGCAGCAGGCGCTGGAGGCCGCTCGCCGGCAGCCACGGGAACACGTTGTTGCCCACGTTCCTACGCACAACACAACACAATATCATTAAACATGAAGGATGGTATTAATGTGCCGCGCACCTTGTAACCAGTAACTACTGTTCACAAGGTGAACTAACTACGTGAAGTATGAACAGTGTCGGCGTGGGCGACAAGCATTACTTTCATAATTAATAGTTTTGGGTGAGGCCGTTTCTCCTTACTGCTATTTATTTGAACAACATTTGAGGCCAAGTAATTTATTATACTAGTTCTAATTGGCGTTAGATTACTAAGTACTAGTAAGTCTGTACGGTGTACCTACGGTGCCGCACAATCAGTCATGATTTACATTTTGTAAGGACGCTGTAGTCGTGCATGTGCCGTGAATAATTTGGTACCTAATTTTAAATGTTTTAAAATATGTTTTATCTTTAAAAACTATAAACTTATACATTTATTTATGTTAAGTACCTAAATATCTGTAATGACTTTAGTATACTATAATAAAATTAGGAGATTACCACTTATCAATTTAATGGCATTTATAATTCCCAGAGATATAATTATAAATATAAAGTATAAAATAAAATATTTAAAGTCCAATCTAATATTTTATTTTATTCATATTCTTTACGCAATACTGGTGTTATGTTGGTTATTGCTCACCTCACTGTTGAAATATTACAATGTGATTACGCCTTATTGGTATCTATTTAAATAAAGTAGTAAAACCTATCTGGCTGGTATAGAAAAATATGTTGTATAAAATAAAAGATGGTTCATGACACTGCCCAGTGAACACGTTTATGTAAATATGACATCAGTATGATGTCGTTCAATATCATGCTTTACATAACATAAGACTAAGGACTGACTCATAAATGACTCATTATTTCGCACTTAGTGACGTCAGATAGTGACGTAAGTTACGTGATATAATGATTATGTCAAGCTGACATCCTCATATACTCAGTTTTACGTACTACTGACGGAATAATGACGCTTCATTTATTTAGAAATTACATTGATGTCGCTTTTTATTTTTATTAAATTATTGATTTTTAACTAATTAAAACAACAAATTATTTCTTATTTTTTATTTCACAAGTATTTATACATTACATAAGAAATCTGTTACAATTTCTGGATAATAACCAACCAAATAATATATTTGAATAAAATTATTGACTCCTCGCTTTCGCTGTTGTTTGCTACAGTTTAGCTTTTTTTTGTTGACCAAGTTGTTCCACTGCGCGTCGGTTACCAAGTCGTAAGTTGAAAGCCAAGTTGGTTACCAGCGATTTTTTCCAAATTCGGCAGAACCCCAAGAAGGAAATTCCGTCAATATAGTTTCTGGAATGGAAAAATTATTAGCTTCAATTTAATTTTAATAATAAATTTAATAAAAAATGGAATAGTGTCTGTACCTTGATTTATATTTATCAGAGTCAAATCTTTAACAGGATATTTTGAGATTCTCCCATCCCGTTCTCCCATTTGGCAAACGGTGAAAATATTTTCTTAAATATTATGTCCATATACTCTTTTCCGTTAGAATCACCGATTTGCAGTATAAGTTTGATCTGAAAATGATTATACTTTAAATTTCTCATTATCTAAAACAGACACGTCTAAATATATTATTATGAACAGTCACAATTTTAAATAAAAAATATAAGGATATACTTATTCCCAGGTTATATTACAAATAGCCAATAATAAAATAAAATTTGTCGTTATGTTAAAAACTTATTATGCGATGTAAAAAATCATTTGCAATTATTAAGCAAGACACTCGCTCGTCTATGTTCAGTGAAAAAGGCGCCATCATTGAGCGGCGTGCGCGCCAAATTTGAAGGCAAAGGGTTAAATCCATACAGCCTCATCAATCGTAGTATATTTAACATGGAATTATTTGCAGTAAAGCCTAAGCCCAGTCTTCGTTTTATTTAAAATTGTTGTAAAAATAACATTATTTTATTTAAGTAAGTATTAAACTATTTCTTTAATGCTAGAAATTCATTTATAACGTCTTACGTCAATATTTTCCCGTGCATATTATTACTTTTATTAATAAATCCAAGTCATTACATCATAATATTTTGATTATTAATGAAAATATGATTTCACTTTAAGATTTAATTCTTGTAATTTTAATAAGTTATTTTCGAGCCGACAATTTATTAGTTATATTTATAAATAAAGATCACGTTTATCGAACGGCTTAGTAGCTTCTTTTAAAAAAGTTCTGCAACAAACTGTTAAAAACAAAATATATTAAGGTTTTAATTTTTTTTCGTGGTTAATTAAAAATATCAGCATGCCCAACCTTATGCTAAATAATTTGTCTAAGCGGAGGATTCAGCAGATGATCAGAGATAAAGTTTAATAATGCACGAATAAATGTGGAATAATAATTGAAACATTTAGGTATAATTATTATCGGGCAGTTAGTAACTTAGGTCGTAATTCCGAAATAATGTTTGACTGACGTTACCTAAAAACATATTAAGTTTAGAATAATTATGTCTTAAAACATTAGTTTTGCGTGAGAAAATTAACATCATTGCTACGTCAAATGTACGTAGAAAAGGATATTAATATTATATAGTTATGATGTCAGAATTATATCATAAATAATACCAATAAAGGATGTTACTTATACGTGAAAATTACATAAACGTGACATTATCTAACTATGACTTATCTGTTATATCATATCAAAGTCATGTGTTCACTGGGTGGTATGTGACGAGTACAAAGAAATACATTTGCTATCATATTATATCCGTTTATTTTATTTAATTTACAATAGGTTATGGGCCCAGACACATTATCCGCAAGAGATTAAAATAAAATACGGTGATACGTTATTCTTGAAAAAGAGTACACAAAGAAAATATTGACGGCCGGTCTGCTCAACTTTGAGGAATCCGTCAAGAAGGAGACTTACTTACGGTAAGGATAGCAAAATGGAGTTGAATTTGAATGGAAGTTACAGCATGATGAAGCTGGAAGGTTCCAGCAATTGGAATGTCTGGAAGTTTCAGACCAAGGTCTTGCTACGAGGGCAAAATTGGTTAGACATAGTCGAAGGAAATAGTATAAAACCCGAGGGTGGTACTGATCGAAGTACTTGGGAGTCCAAAGACGCTAAGGCTCAAACATTGTTGGTCACGAGAATGACAGAAAATGTCATGCTACATGTTATCACATGTTCAACATCTGCTGAAATGTGGCGAAAACTGCAGAGTGTGTATGAACAGAAAACAGAGACCAGCATTCATATAGTCCAACAGCGTTTCTTTCAGTTCAAGTATGAAAAGGAAACTGAAATGTCTATGTTTTTATCCAAGATCCAAGAACTTCAAAATCAGCTTAAACAAATGGGTGAAGAAATTTCGGATAAATTTGTTATTACGAAAGTATTGATGTCACTGCCAGATGAATACAAACATTTTGTCTCGGCGTGGGAGTCAGCCCCAGACGACAAGCAGACAATTGACAATTTAGTTGCAAGATTGTTAGTAGAAGAAGAAAGAGTAATAGAAAAGAGCGAAACATGTCAAAAGGATTCTTCTACCTCGTCTGCATATGTTGGGAAGGTTAAAAGGAATGTAAAATGTTTTAAATGTAATAAACTTGGGCATCTTCAGAATGAGTGTAAAAGCAACATCAATACCGATAATGATTACAAATGTTTTTATTGCGGCAAGATTGGTCTTTGTAAGGCACAATGTTGGTTTAAGCAGAACAGGGAAAAGAAGGAGAGAAACCCTTTCAGGGAAAGAAAGGAAAGCAATGCTTTTGTGGTGTCAAATTCCTTAGAACATCAAAGGGAAAAGAAGGAGAGCAATGCTTTTGTGGTGTCAAATACAGAAATATTAGAAGATCAGGAATCTAAATGGCTAGTTGATTCAGGAGCCAGTGAACATATGTGCTGCGACCCCACGTTGTTTTCATCCCTAACCAGCACTACGCAACAATCTGTGATCATCGGTAATGGTGCGGCGCTTAGTGTTTTAGGTTACGGAAAAATAACGCTGCAAGTTCATAACGGGAATGAATGGATTGACACTACAATAGAAAAAGTTTTATTTGTTCCAGATTTGAAAACAAACCTTTTCTCTGTAAGTTGTGCATCTGACAAAGGATTTGTCATGTTTACAGATGACAGATCGTGTAAATTCTATAAAAATAAGAATATTCGCGCAGTGGCGAAACGTATTGGAAATAAATATTACATGATGTTTCGATTTAAAAGTAATAAAGCTAATGTTGCTAAAATAATACGGAGAATATTAATACGACGACATGTGAGTTAATTCATGCAGATACATGCGGCCCCATGGAAGAATTGTCTGTCGGCGGATCAAGGTACTTGGAAGATCACTCACTAAATCTTGATTTTATTGAAGGTAAAAAGGCAGTTAGTAGTAATCGTGGTGAGCTTTATGAACCAGATCTTAACAGTGAGAACTCGCATGATAGCAGAGGAGTGAGTCTGAATGAGTCTGGAAATGAATATCAATCATGCAGTGATGAAGGTGATAGTTCGTTGAAAATGGCTAATGCATCAGGCTCATATAAACGAAAGCTTAGTAAGCTTGTGAGGAAACAGACTGACTTTTACGAATGTAATAATGTCTGTAAGGAAATTAAGAAACCTAACACTTATAAAGGGGCGAAGAAGAGGAAAGCTACTAGTAAGTGGAAGGATGCTGTTAATAGAGAACCACATACTTTAAAAGATAACAATACGTGGGAAGAATGTGATGCACCTGTAAATGAAAAGTTAGTCAGTAGTAAACGGGCATTCAAATTTAAAGGAGGTAATAATATTTGACATATTATGTAGAGTATTAAAATGTATATAAGTTTGCAAGAGGGGTTATTCTTAGGTAATAATAATAGGAATACTAGGTAATAATAAAGTTAAATAAAGCGTTATACGGATTTGAAGGTTCACCAGAATGTGGGAATATTAAATTTAATTCTGTTATGTAATAATGATGTTTGTTAGATACATTTAATGCAAAGGCAATGATGGTATAAGTATATGATATGTGGATGATATATTATTTGGTGAGATAAATGATAGTTTAGTCATGGAACGGCAAATATATTAAAGGTAGAATTTGAAATGAAGAACTTAGGGTTAGTAATAGATTTTTTAGGCATAAACATATTATGTAAAACGAATTATAGATACAGCTATTAGTGCTAGGACTTAAAGATGTCATATGGAGAACTGTCAGTTATGTTGGTCAAATTTTTTAATGGAAAAGTATTTTCCTGTAATCATGAAAATAATGACAATGCTATAAATTTTAATATTGAAATATTTTGTTAACGAATAATATGATGTCTCATGTATGCTGTATCGGGTATAGGTCTGATTTGTGTGTTGTTGTATATTTATTAAGTATTTACCTAGATATCGAACACGAGCAAATTTTATGCTGTTAGTTACATTAAAGAGAGTGTTGGGATAATATGTTAAACATATTTTAGATTATAAATTAATTTACAATTGTAATGGTGTTAATCTGGAGAGATATTGTGATGCAGATTGGGGAAGGGATAATCTAAAGGATAGAAAATATACAACAGGCTATTTGTTTATTTTTGTCAAACTGTTTAAAGAAACTAATATCTGTGAGTTTATTTGTCGACAGATTCGGAATATGTCGCAATTGTGTGACAGCTAGTGAAGCCTGTTGGTTAGTTAATTTATTATATGATTTTAATATTATAAATGTATGTTCAGTAAACATTTACTGTGACAATCAGTCTGCCATCACAGTAGCTTGCACAGATATTGTAAAATAATTAAACACATTGATATACGACGTGTTTTGGAAATAATATTAAGAATAATAAATTAAGTTTAAAGATGTTGAAACTACATAGTAAGCGGTCAGCAGATATGCTTACGAAGGTGTTTAAACTGAACCGATTACAATGTGTTTAAAGAAGTGTGGCGTATGTAATATTGAATATTAATATAAATTTGTTGCCATAAAACTTTAACAAATACAAGTAGTGGTTATGTATTTTGAAATGCTAAAGACAAAGAATGTTGTATTTGTTTAAGTTATATATTTAATTTTTATTTGTGTTGCGGGTAATTACATTGAGAGGGGGTGTTGAAATATTACAATGTGATTACGCCTTATTGGTATCTATTTAAATAAAGTAGTAAAACCTATCTGGCTGGTATAGAAAAATATGTTGTATAAAATAAAAGATGGTTCATGACACTGGTATGTGACGAGTACAAAGAAATACATTTGCTATCATATTATATCCGTTTATTTTATTTAATTTACAATACTCACACCTTTGTGTCCTGTTATAATGAACTCAGAATTTATTACTACGAGATGTGGACGACATTTATTTTATAACGTAGGTATCCGCAATTTACTAAGAAAAATATTTGAGTTGGAATTCTATGAGGCGGAGTGAGAATCCTCTAATACAATTAATCTAATCCGGGGTGTAGGGGTGCGGGTGGCGAAGAGGGCTCGGGGCGGGGCGGTGGTGTCCCTGCGCCCTTGACCTTGTCGGATTTCGAAGCTCCCGAAAATCCGCCGCGAGTAATTCCCGAGTAAGTAATTCCTCCCAGTCATTATAGTGAGTAATGGTAACAGACAGAGAACGCGGCTCAGAGCTAGACACTTCGGTTTTATTTTCACGATGCAGTTAGGTATATCATACGATTTCAATATCTCAAGGACCTATCGCACGATTAAACTAAAAATGATGTCGGCATTGTGACGTGTGCTGATGATGGATTGAGACTTGTTCACAGTGTTCTGTAGTTGTTCGTTCGATATACGATATCTTGTTATTTGTCAAGCGTCAGAGTAGCCTTTTTTTATTCTGGCACGGCAAAGTGACCACACTGCACCTGATGGTAAGCGCGGTGCCGTAGCTACAATTAGAGTAGATATCAAATAGTAAGAGACAATGTGTCCCCCGCTACTCAACACAATCATGCCAGTATGCTGTATAGTTTCTTCACACTACACCTAAAAGAACTTTTTTTTTCTATTCTGGCACGGCAAAGTGACCACACTACACCTGCCTACTGTTGCTGTTGCAGTTGCTGCACACTGCCGTCCAGTTAAAGTATCAAGTAGCGAGAGACAGTCTATCCCTCGCTACTCAACACAATCATGCCGGCCTGCTGTTTAGCTTCTTTACATTACGCCTAAAGGACCCAGGATCAAGTGGTAGCTGGCAAACTGTTCCACAGCTTGATGGTGCGGCAAAAATACGAATTTGCAAACCTCTTTGTTCGAGCCGGGGTAGTAGACACCACGAAGCTGTGGCTCCGTAAAGCTTTGGTCTCTGGATCATAACACACAACGCTGCGTTATGTGGTGTCGGACACGTAATCGTATAAAAAACTTCTAGAATGGGCTCTTGTTCCGTCGCAGTATGCGTCAGCGGTGAAGGGCAAGGGAAGTCGTGGCGCTGCGTTGGAGCCGCTTATCGCAGCGTTGTGCGTTATGATCAAGAGACCAAAGCTTAAGCCAGCACGCGTAGTTCTGGTTATGAAACAATTCTTCAGAGCATGATACAGACCGTAGAACACGTGCCTGTTAGATAGTCATCGAAATGTTTACCGATGAAGTAATGAACAGTGACCGACCGAAGGTTCGGTTTCGGTTTCGGCAAAAAAATCGAGTTTCGGTACCAGTTTCGGTTTCGGAAAAAAACCTGCCGAACCTTCGGCCGCACCGCAACTGCATTCGTAAATTATCGCGCGTCGCTTGGTTGTCTGAGGGAGAGTCTTTGATAAAGGAATATTAATGGGGAGAGTTCGTGTATCGTGTGTCACCCACCATCGTCAGCTGTCAGATCGCAGGCCGGTCTGGCGTAATTGTATTGACAAAGCAATAATTAATTGACCTCATAATTGTGGACATACCGTATACTTTAGTAGAAGGCGAATCGTTCCGACGACTCAATTTCACTGATCCCTACGTGGTTCATAAATATAGCATGAAGTCTGTAAAACATTTTAAACTATCACTGATGCCACAATTATATGAGAAAGGGAAGTCTAAAGTAAAAAACTAAAACCCGACTACTGAAAAAACACGCTCTAAAAAGAATGAAACAAGATATAATAAGAACACCACTATGAATATGTATGAGATACAATAAAATATTTATTTTTTATTTTAAGTATTTTGGGGTTTTGCAGAACCACATCACATTTTTTCTGTTTAGAGTTTTTTGTCAAATTATGATTAGTAGTTTAAAAGTTATGAGGGAACTAATGAACATAAATGCATACTTACATACATAATTACATACGTACATACAGATCAACAAAGACTTTGCGAAACCGTAGTCAGGTAAAAAATTAGTTTTTTTTTTACTTTGACGGGATATATCTCGCAAACGGCATGTTTGACAAAAATATGACGTACCAAACCCAACCTTCATTTTAAAATCCATGCTCAATGATACCTCACATGACGGGGTGAGGCGAAAAAAAATTCTTGCCCCCCTAGAGGGCGCCATTCTCAATTTAATGTGACGTCACATAGCCTATAACAAGACGCTTCCAACGACATCTCACTTGTCAAATTATGAGAAATAGTTTAGAAGTTATGAGGGAACAGATACCGGTTAAAAACTTAACACGCGTTCACTGTCTGCATAATGTATAAGTTTATGAAATAAACAAAATTTTACAAAACAATAGATTTTAACATGTATGAAAAGTTTCGGTTTCGGTTTCGGCCGAAACTGTAACAGGTACCGAAGGTTCGTTTTCGGTTTCGGTTCCGGTAGAAATTCCTGTTTCGGTCGAACACTAGTAATGAAGTATTGTATGTAATGTATGTTGTAACATGCGCTCAACTCACAGATCCTCGAGTTTGGAGATAGGCACAAACGTCTCCATGTCGATGTGGTCGATCTGGTTCTCCTCGAGGTTCCTGCAACAGACCACACTTTAGTTGGATAACGACCGCGACGCCGCGTCGTGTCGTTGTCGTGTTATTAAACGAATGATTAATGATCGGGAGGCGGGCGGGAGGAATACGGCGGAGCTTCCATTTCGCAGCCATTTGTTACCACTAATGATCGCTCCAGCGCTGCCCACACGCTGTCAATCGCTTCATGTATTATACGATGGCCCGTGGCTCCGTCCGCAGAAAATTCTTATACCAAGGAAGATTTTTTTTTGTTGAACCGCTCTCTCGTTTTAAAATATCTCCGCAGCAAAATTAATATTGTTGTTTGTAGGTTTGTTTGTTACCTTTTCATGACTGGGTGAACGAATCCTAATGAAATGCATCAGAGGGATAGATTATATCCTGGGCAAGGACATAGGTTACCTTTTGTCTCAAAAAAATATCTTGAAGGTGGTGAAAGTTTGTATGGCCAATCCGTAATACCTCAACTTAGGGATCTGAAAATTCATATTTATGATTTTGGTAATAAATAAAGAAATACGTGTTTTAACGTTTTTGCCAAATCATCCCTAAAAGGGGCGAAGTGAGGGGTTAACTTATGAGGTATTCTTTAGATTCAATCTCACCAGGCACAGGCACAGCACCTGAGAGTCAGGACGATCGCTATAGGTGCCTAAGTGCGAAGAAAACTCCTTGAATTGTATACTTCTGCTTCGCCCGTGTGTAGGTTATTTTCCTCCACACGGGCGGAACCGCGAACAACAGCTAGTAGTATTATATTTCTAACAAGCACGTATACGAAATTTCGCACTTCATAGTTTGAAAACTCCGACCTTCTACACAAACGATTTCAATATCCATGCAATCCTTATTTTAGCCCCTTAGGGTAGTGACATTTTCGATAATCCTTTCTTAGTGGATGCTTTTAACATAAAAGGCATCAACTGGCAACATTTCAAGTTCTACGTTGATGAATCAGTCAGTCAGGGCAAGTCATTTTATATTTTTATTTCATTTAGTTTTCATATCCTTATTTACAAATCCAATTAGAAGCTCTAAGACTGTCAATTCCGCTGTAGTTCCGTTGGAGATAAGGATACCAACTATTCCTATTGCTTAGGCGGTTCTTTAATTCACAAATATCTTAACGGATTAACGCATGCCAAACAAATAGACACATACACACATAGACATACAATATTATGCTTAGTAGGTACATATATAATATTTGGATGGCGAACCCTGGTGAGGTCATGCACGGTCGCTAGTCGCTACTGGAACTACTCGATACCCAAGTGGTGTAGCGCACGATCGGACGGACTCGATATTTATGAGGCCTTCGTGAATATGTATGAGTCGCGCGAATCCCACAACACGACCAACCTCCGACGCTGATCCCGCGCTGATTACAATTCTAAGCCACGAGGAAAAACGTACGACCGATCTAATGGGCTTATATCAATAAAAGACGGACAATGTTAACGGTTCAATGGCGATAGTCGCAATTGTTTCGTTACAGAGACGTGTACTGGTAAGTTGTCATAGATCCAATAAATTCCTCCTGCCCAATCTCCACGCCCTCCCTTTAACAGACGATTCTTATGATATTGTGGGTCATAGGTATGCGGTCCGCGGTCCGCGGTGGTGCACACTTACCATCATATGACTCTCTAGCTCGTTTACTTACTTTTATAATGAACATTAGTTGTGTACTCACAGCATTTGCAAGTCAGGCGTGTGCAGGAAGGCGTCGGCGGTGAGTCGGCGCAGGCGGTTGCGTGCCAGCAGCAGGTCGCGCAGCCGGCCCAGTCCGCGCAGCGCAGCTCCACCCAGCGACGAGATCTCGTTGCCGGACAGGTCGCTGTCACACACCACACCGCCTATGTATTTGACCAGCCTCGAGTTTGCCATAAGTTAAGGATGTTCGAATGGATACGACTGTTTCCACTCATGGCACGGACAGAGTCTTTGACCACGACAAAAATCGACAAAATATAGCTTATTCCGAGGGGATACAATTTATCTTAAGGCATTTCATGATCTTTTCAGCGTCAGACGTGAGTGTCAGTGACGCCGGCGTCTGCCCCACTGAAGATACCCCTTTTTTTTTTTTTTTTTTTTTTTTTTTTTTTTTTTTTTTTTTTTTTTGTTGTCGCGGGGAAAGCGTTTTATTACTGCCGCCCGCTCCGGAAGGAAGCGGATTAAGAATAAAACGGTTATGCTGGACTAGCCGGTCTTACGACCCAGCATCCCCCTCGCCCGGATGATGGCTATCCGGGCAGCCGCTGGGCCGAGTCCCTACCCCCTATGTATACCCCACCCGACACTACCAGCTAAAACCCCGCGGTGGCCTTCTTCGGCGCTTACGGGGCGATCCCGGGGTATTCTAAGGAGTGCTAGAATTGCTGCCGGAACCGCCCCTGCGCGGTGCTGCGTTGCAGCCCATCTCCATGGGAGGGCTTAGGAGCCCCCGCGCACCGAACAACGACAGCGAACGAGGCCTTACCACACGCGCTGCCGTCCATCTCGGGGTCGCACGATGCTCCGAAACTGGGAGTGCATCGATTCGGGCTGACAGCCCCCCGCTGCGAGCCCGCGACCCCCGATGGCCCCAATTAGTCGCCTCGTACGACAGGCAGGGGTTACCGTGGTGGAATTCAAACGCCCCCGTTCCACAGGGCGGGAGACGCCGGTCAGTCGTCCACCCGGCGCCTCCTACGTCTTCTCTGGCGGCGGGAGGGATCATTTCGTTCCCGATCCCTCTCGGCACTCTCTTTCTGCGAGATGACGCTCTCGCAGAAGTGGGCCACCGCACGCCAGGACCTCCGGCTGGCGACCATGGACGACACCACGGCCGGCAGCGAGAGGTCTCCTCCGACGACTGCTCTGAGAGCGCTGCGCTCTTCGTCCCAGGCTGGGCACTCCTCCAACGTGTGTTGGGCCGTGTCCTCGTGGCAGTTGCCACAATGGTGGCACACGGCAGACACCTCCTTTCCGATCCGACACAGGAACGAACCGAAACACCCGTGGTCCGTCAGTACCTGCGTCAGCCGGAAAGTTGGCGCACCGTGGCGCCTGTCTAGCCATCTCTTTAGGACAGGACGCACTGCCGCGACGGTCCTCAAGCCCGCACTTGGGCTTTCCAGCCTGGTATGCCACTCCTCCACAGCGGTTCTGCGAAATCGGGCCGCAATCTCCCTCGGGGCCAGTCTCACCTGACGGCGACTGGACGCCTCCTCCCGCCAGAAGAACGCGGACGAGAGGAGTTTTGCGTCCAACTCCCAAGGAAGGGTGCCGGCCAATACGCAGGCCGCCTCGTGGGAGACCGTGCGCCCCTTACTATTCGCTGCGCCAACAAACGCTGCGGTTTGCGCAGCAAGGCGACGCAGCGGGGTTTCAGGGACTGGGCCCATACGGGACATCCGTACAGGGCCATTGACCGCACGACTCCAGCGTATAAACTTCGGCAAGGGCTATTAGGTCCCTCCAGGTTCGGCAGCAGGCGACCGAGCGCGCCCGCCGCCCGCACCAATTTCGGCGACAACTCCTTGAAATGGGCACGGAAATCCCATCGGCTGTCCAGAATCAATCCCAAGTACTTCATTGTACAGCCGATGGGAATCCGCACCCCCTCCACATTGATGTGGGGCATTAAAGGTGGCCGAATCCGAGGACCGTGAAAGTAAAGGGCCTCGGATTTGTTCAGGGCCACCTTAAGGCCCAGTCGCCGAATCCTGCCCACCACCTGTTCGGTTGCGAACGAGGCGAGCAGGGTGGCCTCCTGGAAAGACCTGGCTGTCGCTGTTACTAGCGTGTCGTCTGCATAACAGACGACAGCGACGCCTCGGGGATTGGTACCACGGAGCACCCAATCGTAGCCGATGTTCCACAAGAGAGGGCCCAGGACTGAGCCCTGTGGAACACCGCAGGCCATCGCTCTTCGGTGCCACCTGTCGGCGCCTGGATACACTATGTACCTGTCTGAGAGATACGAGCGCACCAGACGCCGGAGATACGGTGGCACCACGTGGTACCGCAGTGCTTCCAGTATGCAGGCCCAGGGCAGGGTGTTAAACGCGTTGGCGATGTCTAGAGACACCGCCACCACCACTTCACCCCGAGCCACTGAATCCTCCGCTTGTGCCTTGACCCGCAAAATCGCGTGTACTGTCGATCGGCCTTGCCGGAACCCGTACTGGCACTGTGCCAGGTCCGGCCCGACCCCTTCAAGATGCTCGACGAGGCGAGCGTGAATGATACGCTCGAAGAGCTTACAGACCTCGTCGAGCAACACGATGGGCCGGTAGGCCGATGGCGACTCTGCGGGCCGCCCCTCCTTCTTGAGCAGGACCAACTTCCCAGTTTTCCACTGAGATGGAAAACGGCCCTGCTCCAGGCACGCGGAAAACAGGCCACGGAGCCTAGTCCCCAGATGCTCGACGGCTAACACCCACGCACGTCCGGGGATACCGTCGAGACCCGGGGCTGTTTTCTTGCCCCGCAGCCGAAGCACCACCGCCCGAAATTCCTCGAGCGAAACCTCCGAAATAACCCTTGCCAAACTCAACGACGATGGCGTCGATGGATGTGACGCCATCGGTGGGGGAGTGACATCTTCAGTGGCAGGGAACAAAGCTGCGACGACCTCTTCGACTAGGTCGCCCCGGAGACTCTGCGTCAGTGGGGGCGCCCACGGGCGATATCTCCTCATCGCCACGCGATATGGACGCCCCCAAGGGTCGTTATCGAGAGTTCCCCGGAACTCCTCCTGAGCTGCAGACTTTGCCCTAGCTATCGCCACGCGCAGCGCTCTCTTAGCCTCCCTGTGGAGGCCGTGAAGCAACCGCTCCTGGTCCTCGTCACCGGGAAGACGGATTCGGCGACGACGGTGCCTGGCGAGACGACGGAGGGCGGCCACGCAGGAGATACGTAACCGCGTGAGTTCCGCCGACCACCAGAACACCTGGCGCTTCTCGGGAAGACGTCGGACTCGGGGCATGGCCGCGTCACAGACGCGCGACATCGCTGCCCCGAACCACGCCGCCTCCTGCTCGACCTGCATCGGTGCTTCCGGTGCAGGGAGCCACGCCTGGGCCAGAGCGGCCTCCTTCAGGGCCTCCACGTCGAGGCGTTTTGCTGACCGTGAACGCGGGCCGTCCGACCGCGGGCCGGTCGGTCCTCCACTGGACTGGGTGTTAGGGGACAAGGCGACGTCGAACCGAATGTATCGGTGATCCGACAACGTCTCCTCGTCCACCAGAACTCTCCAGTCACGGACACGGCGGGCAATAGCTGGGGTGGCGAACGTGACGTCCACCACTGATCCGCCATTATGCCGCACGCACGTGTTATCCGACCCGCGATTCACGACGGCCAGGTTGGCCGAGATCGCCCATTCCTCCAAGGCCTCACCGCGCCTGCTGGTGACCGACGAACCCCAAGCCAGAGACTTGGCGTTGAAGTCGCCGGCAACGAGAACGGGGCGAGGCCGACTGTCTTGCACCACCAGAGCCCCTAGCCGAGTGAGAAAGTGCTCGAATTCGGCCAGGGATCTATTGGGGGAGAAATACACACCCACAATCCAGACCCCCCCCAATAGAACCGCCACACATCCCGACCCCTTCGCTACTTTTTCGAAGGGCGGGGAGCCGGCGGCGCCCCGAGTGATGACGGCCACCAAACCGTTAAGGTCCCCTGCCCAGTCTTCCCTGGGGGGAACAAAATATGGCTCGGCAACCACAGCCACTTGTATTGACCACTGCGCCATGCTCTGGACTAGCAGGTCCTGAGCCCTGGCGCAGTGATTAATGTTCGCCTGGAGGAAACGTTGCGCCATATTAATGGGCGATCTCCATCTGGTCCTCTATGGGGAGCGCTGTTGGCTGGGCCACAACCCCCCTCCCCCGACCACGATTTACGTGGCGGGGGCGGGAGGAGGCGACACATGTCTTGGCGCCCACCTGGTGCCCCGCGGGTTTACCTGCATCAGCGCAGACTGCGCAATGCGGCTCCGCGGAGCACTCCTTGGCCTTGTGGCCCAGTTTACCGCAGCGGTAGCAGACGCCGCTGCGGTCACACTCTTCGGTGCACCGTGCCCGCACATGTCCCCTGTGCAGGCAGCGGTAGCACCGCATGGGCCTCGGCTCAAGAAGCTGGACGCGTGCTGCTACCCAGCCAATCAGCACACGGCCCGAACTTAAAATTTTGTCTGCGACCTTGGCGGGGCAGCGCACCCACACCGCACCAAGGCCCGACCGGTCGGGGCGGATCTCCCCGACTTTAAAATTTTCCACCGCATTGCTACCCCCTGCTTTTGCGAGGGCCGAAGCGACCATCTCCGGGTCGGCAGACGCATCCAACCCGGATACTCGTAGTTCCGCGGTCTTGAATGGGCGGGAAACACGGACATCTTCCCCCAGTTCCGTCCCGCAGAACACCTCCCGTACTTTGTTGGCGAGGGAGTCGGCCCTCGCTTCAGACTCCGGGCCGGGTACCTCGTACAGGTACCCGCCTGTCGCCATTAGGCGAGCTCGCATCTCGGCAATGCCAAGACCGGCCAGATCAATGGATCGCTGGACCTGACGCAGCACATGGGCGTACGTAATGCCTCGCGCCAACCCCTCAGGTGTCACCGTCAACGTGACGGCTGCCTTGCGAGGCAGGTGAATCCGTGGCCTTGGCCGATCCGGCTGCTGCTTCGGTGCGGAGGCAGCAGTACTCGGCAAGGCCTGGGGATTCTTTTTCCCCTTTTTGGCCACGACATTCCACCCCTCCTCCATCGACGCAGGAGCGGGGGGCAGCGGCCGGGGCACACAGGGTGTTTGGGCCCGTGGAGCGACACGCCCTTTTTTATTTCTTTTCCCCCCCCTGCGGGACTTACTTTGGGGAGGTAGTTGGGACGTGGCGGACGTCGATGGTACAGGCCCAGCCACAACAGCAGGAACGGGTCGAGGACCAACATTAGGGGTGGGCTGGGCATTGCTTTTGCCCTTTCCCTGCCCCTTGCCCTTCGGGGTTGCTGGTGGACCAGCACCACCTGTTTGGGTTTTCGAGGGCCCGGCGACAGCGACAACTTTGCCACTGTCGGCAGCTAGCGGGGGCCGCATGATGGGCTCCGGGGGCAGACTCGAGCATATTGCCTCCAAGCGCACGTCTAAAATATTAAGCAGACGGCGCTCGAGTTGCTTTTCCCCCTCTGCCTGACGGGCCGCCGGTATCGACGGTCCAATTGATTGGACCATTGCGAGCATTCTTTGCATGCTCTTCTCTTGGTCTGCCAGGGAGGCCTTAAGAAGGGCAATCTGTTGCGCCATTGCCGCTTTCTCGGCCTCTAACCTGGTCACGTCAGCAGAGGCTGACTCCTCCGCCCTCTCTACCAGTTCATTGGCCGCGAGGTTAAGCCTCCGCTGTTCTGTCCCATTCAGATGCCGGGACTTTTTTGCCACATCCCGGATAATTTCTGACAGCTGCAATCGCCAGTCACGGCCATCAGCTGTCGCATTCGTTATTATCATCGGCGTGGTGTCTTCGTTAGGCACCACAGCCGGACTTGCTGAGAGAGCAAGGATTTTCTGCGCTGGTTCGACATCACTGTCACTTGTAGCCGTGTCCAGTTGCCGATCTCTCAACGCCCGCTTTGAGCGCGTCATTACGCCGCTCGTTCCTTCCTTGGCCTTGGGAGCCGAGATAGTTGAAGCGGCTTCAACAGTCGCCTTCTTTGGCTTACTCCCAGTTTCGTCCAAAGGGCCAGGGTCGCCAGCGTCCCCTGGGATAGATGTTTTCTCCACCGAATCTTCTTTTGTTTTTTGAATAATTGATTTCATG
The DNA here is from genome assembly GCA_905220505.1 of Laothoe populi. Lineage (NCBI taxonomy): Eukaryota > Metazoa > Arthropoda > Insecta > Lepidoptera > Sphingidae > Laothoe > Laothoe populi. Next base: position 17,685,311 of record HG992168.1, read on the forward strand.
ATTGAACCCACGAGTATGGGGGATATAAACGGTCCGCCCAGCCAGAGCCCCCTGTAGCTGGGTAAGCAAATTCTGCACGGGGTTCAGCACGTTCCCCGCCGGGGTTCGCACTAGAGACCGAACTACCCATCGGCCATGCATCCCCTCACGGTGCGCCGCCGCTTGGGATTCGGGGTGACTTTTTATAGAGGTTTTCTACCTCGCGGCCCGGGCGGTTAAGCCAAGACCCTCGGTCCAGTCGGAGCGCGAGACATGACCACAGACCTCCAGACCAGATTACGATTTACGACGGTGACAGCAGGAAAGAGAGTCCTCCCTACTGCCCGCTCGGCGGCGGGGTGAGCGCACACCGAGCCCGCCGACACTCCCGAGACAGAACTCGGGAGTAGCTCAATAAATGAGCACGGACTTCTGATTGAAGGCCGCCGCAACAAGCGACAACCGTCAACCACCTTTTGTCAGGATATCGGCCGTCGGTCAACGTGACCGCCGTTGCCCAGGGTGCACCACGTGGAGGTTTCCTGACTTCGCACCCCACTGAAGATACCCCTGGCATAACGCGTCAGTGACAATACTATTAATTACGGTACGATTTACGTAGCACACAATACAACTGCATCACCGATTATTTGAAGTCTGTCTTTCTGTACGGTGTGCTTTATACTGAGGCGTCGCTTACACTTGAGCTGTTGTAGACCATGTTTTTGTCACCAATCAAGGCGCCTTCTTGCTAATCCCATTGTGTGGCATACAATCAAATGAGTGAGAAGTGAGGGAGCTGGAAGAGTACTCACAGCACCCGCAGCTCGGAGCAGGCGTGCAGCTCCGGCACGCGGTCCAGGTGGTTCCACCTCACCTCCCTGTAACAAGCGCCGAGACTCACAAACACTGCCGACCGAATGGATGCAAACACTAAGGTTTAATTTGTTTTGTGTCATTCTTGGCAGGCGCTGAACAATGTTTCGAAATATAAATTTCAATTCGTAATGCCTCGATGTAGCTAGTTTTATCCTCGCCACGAAGGGCCCGGTTCAATTAAGGTAGCACCCGACAGAGGAATGCGATGTGAAGTGACAGCTGGGCTATTGTGACTGTTTATTGTGGTTAGTAAAACAGCCGTATTCCCAACGGCCTCCATCGTTTCCCAACATACATTGTTTTCCTTAGAGGTACGCGTGATATTCCAACACTACCTGATATTGTTGGATTTCATGGACGGTAATAATGATCTTTGATCACATATCACCACTTCACTCACAGGAGTGTATACAGTTTGAACATAATTGTTAGTATAGTGATCTAAAATAAATAATAAATACACCCAATAGTCACGTCACACCTCACATAGTCCTGACCCCACACTAGGTAAATCCTGTATCGTAGCTATCAAGAACTACGAGGAACTATGACTTCACAACACCCAGACCCAAAAGAAATATCTGTCTGCCATACAAACACTTGTCTTGATGCGGGAAACGAACCTACAGTTTTACAGTTGTCAAGTATAATTATATTTAATTATTTGGTAGTTACTGTAACTTAAACCTATTTGTTTGTATACTCTTTCCCGAGGAACTTTTATAAGTGTTTTGAGTTATATTGGAGAAGATGAATGGCAGGTGTTACCGTAGTGCAGCAAGTAGCAGCGTGATGTACATACATGTGTCGTGTGGCAACAGTGCAGCGCGAGTTACGAGCGCAATATGACGATGTATCGCTGGAAGATATTTAGCGCGCATCCATAAATACAGGGCTGCGAAGTGGAGGCGGGCGCAGGGAACGGGAACGGGGTCCGCACCAAACATTCCGACGGTATAACTGGACCATTGTGTAAATAAATGAGCCGACGAAAACTCACACCAAATTGTTTTAACCAGGACTGTTTGTTATTATTGTAGGTACTCGCTACTCGGTGACGTATGACGTACGGAAACTGCTCTGTCTGTGGCGTTCTAACACAGAAAAAATATAGTTTTTTCTGTATTCTGAGTTCTACTTTAGTTCGTAGCAATTTATCCACCGGCGCCGCACGCCGTCGCACCTGTAATGTAGGCCCTTCGTCGCTCTGATATAGTCTACTATTTCATTAATTTATTTTATTCATCATATACTATGAACGGTGCTCAGTGCTGTGATGTCGCATTAAAACTAACGATGTATATTCAAGCTCCTCAGAGGCACCATCATACAATCCTGAGTGTATATGAGTATGATATAGTGTGAGTAGTACCTACATACGAGCTATTTTCCTTGCAGCGTACGGAGCGACTCAAGCTAGAGTCCATGATTTTGTTTGATAACTATGAAAAATCCAGCTCATACCTCGATTACGCTCAGGTGGTAATGATGTATGCCAGAACTCGTGATACTATGAGATCGTATCGTCCTCAATCCACATTATGTTTCTGAAGTTCGCTTACAATAGATGAGGTACGTACTCTTGTAATCATTTCACTCATCTATTATCATCTTTTGAATGTGTGGCTGCTAATGTGGCGGCACACAGCGCGCACTGCCAATTGTCAAACCCAAATGTTGCGGCAACGTCAAGCAAATCAGAATCGCAGTAGAAAAGTTGTCGCGGCGCTTCACTATATAGAACCGTCGAATATCAACGGTCAGAGGGGTCGCGGCCGGTCAGGCATCACACTCGCCTGACTGAAGATCATCCCCTTTACTAGAGGAACACTGTCATCCATTAATCTACAATTGTTTTTATGTTATAAGTAGTACTGTTGAATCCATAGTTACATGTGGTAGAGCCACATGTTTATTACAATACTGAAACAGTAATCCCACTTATATGTTGACATTAGTTATTTATCTATGCATATTTGCCATCTACTTAAATAGTATAGAACCGCATAGTCTACACTGTGCACACTGTGTGTAAATGTATGGATATTACGAGTGCAGCTCACGAGTGGTGCACTAGTACGCACATGCTGACACGCATGTGTATGTATGTGTTTCGAATCGCCTTGGCTCGGCTCACAGACGTAGCACGGAGCACAGTGCTCATTCTAATACATTTCTATGGGACACGTTGTTGGACGCCCGCGCCGCGCCCACACACGCTGGCCGCAACCTATCACTTCGACAAACGAGTATTGCAAACTCGTTTACTTCTATAATAGATATAAATGCATGTTCAATATGCGAGTGGTAGGTACGTGTAGTGCGCACACGCACACGCGTGGTGCGATGCGGCACGGCGCGGTGTCGCGGACGGTTCAAATTCGAATTGCGCAACAGAACAGCGCTAAGCTTATTTTAAATGAAAGCTCATCCAATTGATTCGATTACGTTTGTTATATATACTATATATATTTATCTGACTTATTACAGAAAATTGAAAATTCTTCTTTTATTACAGAGAATATGCTTCCAGATTGGTCCCATAGGCACCGACTCCATAAATAATTGGTTTAAATTGTATGTATTTAATTGATGTAAATGTAACCAATTATTTTTTGCTTTGTAGTTGTGTCTGGGTTTTTTGAAGGTGGTTTTATTTTTATTTAAAAAGGAATAATTTAAAGAATATGCATATGGTATTAAAAAAATCTGCTGCATATGTGGCGCAGCGAGCGAGTAGCCTGTGGCTGCTCGGCTGTGGCTGGCTGTAAGCTGTGAAACGGAAGACCGTGGGTTCGATTCCCGGACCGAGACAAGTGTTTGTGTGATAGACAGATATTTGTTTCGGGTTGGATGTTGTGGGACAGTAGTCCCTCGTATTTATTGATTCCCACGACACAAGACTCGGTACCTTAGTGTGGGGTCAGGACTATGTGTTTGGGTTATGTATTTATTATTTAATCCCCATTTTTTTTGTAATTGTAGTAAACTAAGTTAAAAATTGCATGTTTTATTTTTGAGTTTGCATTTTTTTACATGATACAACATGTAACATGATTAATGCACACTCTGAAAGTAGTTTGTTCAGAATAAGCGACTGAATCGATATCAACATTTTTTTAATAGACGTTTTGGATTTCCAAAAATAATTAACACTCAGGTAAATAATAGTCACCCTTTAATTCAACGTTCAAGACAAACGAAACTGAAACATAACTCGATGCGATAAAGTCTTTTCTAAATGCAATAATAAAAGAACACTTTAAAAAATCAAATACATAATTAAAATTACGAACTTTATGTCGAAAATTAGTACAACTGATTTCATAAAAAGCAATATTTATATTCATCGCAAATTTCAATACATGAATTATGATTGTAATAATATTTTTAAATTGGGGTGTCTGAGGATGTGCGTTATTCCCGTTACACGTAGTATAGTTCATTTGGGCTCAGTATTTACACTATTACTAACATATATTGTACTGCTGTTTAATGGTCCAAAAAAACGAAATAAATCATGAATGTTTGTGTTTTTATATAGAATATGTAAAGTGGGTATCAGTAGTGAGTGAGTGAGTGTACTAACAGCGAGCGCAGCTGCGGCGCGTGCAGGCACAGGTCTGGCGGCAGACGGGCGAGCCGCGCGCGGTCCACGCGCAGTGTCCGCACGCGCCCCGACCCGTTCAGCGACGGCAGCGAGCGCAGCCCGCGCGCCTCCGATAACACCCTGTACACACACACATACACATTGGGTTGTTTTATAATTCTGGGGATATCTCTCGCAGCACTTGGCCAACATAGCCCTCTCCTTTAGAGGTGCAAAATCAGAATAGTGGTTACGACAGGCTTCGAAATGATAATGTTAAATTATCCGACGTACAGAATAAGAGATTAGTGAATGCAGCGGGACTGCGTGTCACCGAGCGGTGTTGTTGTCTGATGACACAGATCTGCGTTTCCGTCCGTCCGGTCATGTATCTATCGCCTCCGCTTCCGATGTGCTGCCCCCCATCCCCCCTCTCCCTCCCACCTCCATCACCACCACATCCACCGGCGCCGGCTCTCCTCTCGCCATAACTTAGTGATCGTGCATCACACTTTGCACTGAGATCTTTAATCTGGCACACTGGCACACTCGCACGGTGTCAGACGAATTGGTTTTAAGTAGGTCTTGTGCACCTTCCGGTCTGAAGCCACGCGATATAATAGCGGGCGATCGATTCAAAACGTGTGGGTCCAATCAGGGTTTTTTACTAATATATTTACCACTAATTAAAACGTAAAAATATAATACCAGCCATGTGTTATATCTATTCCACTGCTGGGCACACTGAGGCGCGGGCCTCCTCTACTACCACTGTTAGTAAAACTTAAAAAAACAATTTGTAATGATGATGAATCACACTCGCATATTTTGTTCGATGTGTTATTTTCCTGTAACCTTCATTACACTCTTGACACTTTCCACCTTGTGTATAATTACAGTTTTTTTGTTACTCATCAGCCCGGTCCGAAGTCTCTTCTCACAGACTCACAACGCCCATATCTAGTTACCGAACACAAAGACTTTTTAAATAATAAATATTTGAATCTATAACGTTATCGTTTGCTGAAATATTCATATTTTTTATCGTTTCCAAATACCTTTACGAAATTTGTTCATGCTAGTCTCTGCAAATCCACAGTTGCGAATATGTCTCGGTATGGAGAGGTCTGGCGCTGGGTCACAGCTGGGTAACTCCGAGTGTAGTTTACTCGCCTACTGAGCCACGTTGGTTGTCAATACAATACATTATTTTGTAATAAAAATTAAAACCGACTATAAACAGTCTTAGTTTTTGCAAAACTAGACACTTATTTGATATAAATAGAAATGGAGAGACTCAAAACTAATTACAATAGATAAATAAACAATTATATAAAGTGTATTTTAAAATAAACGAACGGCTCGAGGCGTGGTAATAAATCGTCGGAGCGTGGAATGAAATCCGCTTCGCATTTTGGTTGTTAAATATACTTTGTATTACAAAAAGTAAAAGATTGTTCGAAGTTCAAGGGAGTACTCGTGGCTGTGTGCGAGGACGTACGCGATACACGGCTGACGGCTGTGACTACTCAGTACACCGAACACTCTTATACATATATATATCTGTTCCCAAGTGGGAAATTACAGTTTGCGCGATTGTTTACAGAGCATGCGCTAGCGGCTAGACTGACGTCAATCAAAGGTATACTGTGTGTAGTGTATAATGCCGCATGTTGTATAACAGAGGCAAACTACCGACTCACCTGACAGCAAGTGTTCTCCTCCTCTCGTAAACACTTACATCAGAATACATGAATGCTTTTAAGGAGAGGCATTAGGATGATTTAGTTTTAAGCCCAGTCATCGACAGCTGTGGCTGTGTTTAATTGTAGTTTAGGACTGCAGTTGTATGAACGACCATATTAAAATGATTATAGTGATCTTTTATTGTTTTCTTGTCGGTGGACTGTTAAAGTCTCGGACCTTTAGAAGGCGTGAAACCAACATATAGAGGCCCGTAACACAACTTTTAATTCAATATTGTGATGTGCCACCACCTGAATGCTATGAAAAGGATACCGAAGAACAACACTCGGTTGGTTCACATAGTTCTATAATTATATTATTTTCCGACGACCCTGAAGGAAGCAAGTTTAAGACCGACGCTATGTCTAAACTAACAACAAGGGATCCCTCTTCTTCTATACCGCCTCTGCCCATCATCGAGTCAGAGAGACCAGAATATCACAAGTTGAAAGACCCTGATAGAAATTATTCTATCTAAAAAGCTACCATTTATAACAATGGATTTCATCAAAGAACCTACTATAAATATAGCGATAAGAATAGTTACAATCAAAGCATTGTTGCCTCTCTGGTTGGTTGAATTAGTTCAATGATGTAGATGTATGCGCTATGCAGTACATACAGGGTGGTGAGATGCGGCAGATGTGTGAGCGCGCGAGGGTGCACTCGCGTCAGAGGGTTAGCGCGCAGCTCGAGTCGCGCGAGCCGGCGGCACGGCTGCAGGACCCCCGCGTCTACCTCCTCCACGCGGTTGCTCGCCACCGACCTGTGCACACAACACCTCACTACATAGTTCGCACGTCCCCGTCCCGTCCCCGTCTCGTGCCCGTCCCATCGTTGATACTCACAGGTCCTCGAGCGCGGGCAGTAGCTGCACGGCTGGCGGCAATGCAGTCAACAGGTTCTCCTCCAGTCTACTGCAACACACACACAAACACCATGAACACAAGTTATTCAGCCGTCAAGCTTCGTACAGTAAAATATCCCATATTTGAAGAGTAAATATAGCCTGGCTTGACAATTGTTACTTCATAAGTCTTCTGCACTCCCTTCACCTCTCTATTCTCAAACACCAAAGTCAGTGAAGGTGCTCATGGCTAATTTCAGACCAGTCAAACAAAATTGTGCGTATTAGACTGTATTAGGTACTGAATTTTATATGTAGTGTATCTCTATCATTATGCAATACAGAACTCGTCACCTAGGGCTGGCTGCTCTATGGACAGTATCGCAGAGGATATTGATTTTTTTTTTTTTTTTTTTTATGTTAAAAGGAGGCAAACGGGCAGGAGGCTCACCTGATGGAAAGTGATCACCGCCGCCCATGAACATCTGCAACACCAGAGGGCTTGCAAATGCGTTGCCGGATTAATTTAAACAACTCAGCATAAAGTATGAACCCAAGGGCCGATACTTCATGTGCACGCATTATTAACGCCCGGGCGGTAGAGCCATTAATGAGGTTAAAATAAGGATTAATCGTTACAAATAAAATATTCTTCATTCCTCTGTGTATTCTTTATTTCTCATGAAATAAAAATTAGTACTTAAGTAACTTTATTGAAATGGCTGACGCTTGCTCGCTAATTAATGTGGTTTCTTTATTGGCGAGACGATATCTCACGTACTTCGTCTCGCGCTTCACCGCTCTATACACTATACAGTAAATATACAAGATACATGACGGAGAGATGGAGATCTACACAAACACGAAAATAACCGGAGTTTTATGTGTAATTGTTGGGACGTTATCGGGTCGTAGGGCGGGGGCGCGGAGGGTGGAGGGTGGAGCGGGAGGGGGGGCATGTCCTCAGCCCTCAGATAACGTTAGATCGGCACACAAACTTTCCGGTTTATTGGCGTGTAAAAACACACTTAACCTTTTTCTATACGTAAACACAACAAGACCGGACGCGCCCCGACCTAACAACCTCGTAGAGCGTCCAGAGTATTCAAGAGGCTCTCGTGAAGGGCCTTCAGCCCTCTACCCTCGGCAACACAACGAGTTGCAATCAAATTGATTGATTTTGAACCAGATTTAAGTAAACTGTTTTGATGTTATTTACCTGAACTAAGGATGTACACAGTGAAAAGTAACTAAGTATCTTTTGTGACGCCTTTGGGCCACGCAATTTGATGCCATCTGTGTATATTTGTCAATGCATTTGGACGACCACCGAAACTGAATAAACGGAACGAATAATACAGACGTGGAACTAGAAACTATGTCTATGTTTACAGTATTGGATTTCTTTTGTAGTCGGAATCGTTCCGGCATTTCGAGTTATTTTATTCTTCGGTGGATAACGATGTGATAAATGGATGTGAACTTAATAAAGTGATCGAAGTAATTTTACACCGAAAGCAGATACTAATAATCGGGGGTAAGTTAAATAGGTTTTCTGATTTACAGTGAAATTAATTGTCAATGTAAAAATAATTTCAAATGCTGGTAAATAGTGACAGGCTATTAAAATGTATACTCACAGCACTCGCAGGTTGGGTGTGTTGACGAAGGCGCGGTCCTCCACGAGCACGATGCGGTTCCGCTTCAGAATCCTGTCGACAATCACACGGAGTCAACACTCTGTCGACACTCGACGTGCATGCACTCACTACACTCACTAAACTCGGTCATGTCACGTGTCACGTGGACAGGACATATATGACAATTAATAATTGAACGGACACGGAGCTCCTTATCACACGTTATCATTTGTTTGCGGGTTGAGGGGCTAGACCGAAAACAGTGTAACAAAAGTGTAACAATGAAAGACGACACCAAAAACCGACATCATTTTGCAGTGATTTTTGGGGTACTTCGGTATCACCTAGGAAACTAAAACTGTTTACAATCGATTCGCCGTCAATTTTGAGAATATGCAAAATAATTTATAATACGTTTAAATACTCTTTTTTATTTTAATATTACGGTCCTCATTTCGTTATAGCCTTAGACTTAAAATCAATTAAGTTTTTTAAATAATTAAATTAAGATCCTCGCTATTTTAAGTGCTACTAACACTTTGCTAAATACACTCAGTTCATTTAGCGAATAGCGCACTCACAGGTCATTGCACTGTGTATAAACAAATGTTATTACTTTTACTAACAGTTGAGATGACTTTAAAATACACACCCGAGCCATTTTCATGTGTTACATTCCTAAATTTCTACGATAAGACCCACAACGACCAAAGTATGGCGGTAATTCAGTGATGTTACAATCAGAAACACACAGCCAAGTTTGATATAGTGCGGTCGACTTGCGGCACTTCTAACCGTTGTGACAGTTCACAAGTGAAACTGAATAGAGGTGTGTGTGGCCAGTGGCTAACCGCTCGGCGCTCACTACACCACACCCGCACGCTCTGCTCATTCTACTAAATTGTTTTAATGAAAATTCTAGTGTATATTTTTCATCACCATTCGACATCATGGTATGATCACGGAATTATAGCTAACTTTAGCCCAGTGAAGGAAAACACTGTAAAGAAACCTTTTTTTTTTTTTTTTTTGTTGTCGCGGGGAAAGCGTTTTATTACTGCCGCCCGCTCCGGAGGGAAGCGGATTAAGAATAAAACGGGTATGCTGGACTAGCCGGTCTTACGACCCAGCATCCCTCTTGCACGGATGATGGCTATCCGTGCTGCCGCTGGGCCGAGTCCCTAACCCCTATATACAACCCACCCGACACTACCAGCTAAAACCCCGCGGTGGCCTTCTTCGGCGCTTACGGAGCGATCCCGGGGTATTCTAAGGAGTGCTAGAATTGCAGCCGGAATCGCCCCTGCGCGGTGCTGCGTAGCAGCCCATCTCCATGGAGGGCTAAGGAGCCCCCGCGCACCGAACAACGACAGCGAACGAGGCCTGACCCGCGCTGCCGTCCATCTCGGGGTCGCACGATGCTCCGAATTTGGACTGTAAAGAAACCTGCGCACAAGGATATTCACGATAACATTTTTTTTATCCTGGCACGGCATAGTGACCATACTGCACCTGATGGTAGGTACAGTGCCGTCCAAATAGAGGATCGAGTAGCGAGAGACCATCTATCCCCCGCTAATCCATGCCGGCCTGCTTCTTACTACACTAGTTGCTGGTGGTAGGATATTCATATCCGCCCGGATAGCGACCACCGTACACAGGGCGAAAAACCCGCCATAGTGGCACACGCAAGTGTGTCGCGTTCCGGGATCAGCCAGTGTACATCCGGTTTTTGTCGGGGGTCTGGAGTTGGGGTATAATGGCCATTTTGCGGCCTTCTTAGTACTCTGACACTAGACCCTCGACCCCTTCTTCACCTTCTTGCCCATGGCGTAGTGTGAAGAAGCAGGCCGGCATGAGTGTGTTGAGTAGCGGGGATAGATCGTCTCTCGCTACTCAGTACTATATTTGGACCGCACTGCGCTTACCATCAGGTACAGTGCGGTCACTTTGCCGTGCCAGGATAAAAAAAAATAAACACTACTACGCCACTACGCCATGGGCAAGAAGGAGAGGAAGCGGTCGAGGGTCTAGTGTCATAGTACTCAAAAGACCGCAAAACGGCCAAACATCGCACTCCAACTCTAGACCCCCGACAAAAACCGGATGTACACTGGCTGATCCCGAAAAGCGACACTATGGCGGGTTTTACACCCTGTGTTCGGTGGTCACTATCCGGGCACATATGAATATCCTACCACCAGCAAAATACCTATACAGAAATCAAAGGTATGTAAAGTGTACCAATCCGCATTAGACATTGCGTAGTGGAGTAAGACCTAACACCTCTCGTTAGTAGAGGCAGCTCAACAGTGGGTCAGTGGCTGTGTGGAGTCAGGAGTGACAGTACACGGGGTTGGTATTATTCGTCTTATGAGCACGGTGCATCTTTTATAATAAAATACATTAGAGCAAAAAAAAGGTAAGTGCTCTCCGCAACCATTGAATACTCACGGCACCAGAATAGAATTTATTATCCATATAAACTGTAATACGATATTCATGAAAATAAAATAAAAGTATAAAATATGTATGCTTTAAATTACTCGGCCATTATTAAGGAATGATTAGGAATATTTAGACCACAAAACCAGATTTAGGTCTTCAGGGGCGTCGCGTGTCAGCGCACCGATCGTCGCCGTAGAGCTTTTAACCATAATCGTTCGTGTACAAGTTTTCACGTTCCCACTCGTGAGCTTTGATCTCCAATTTGTGCTTTTGTGGCCTCTTAGGTTACCGTGCATTTGGTGCATGGGTCGTGAGCTGCTATTCTATGTAATAGTTTGAAAACGTGCACTATTGCATGCATAATGGAGATACGGATAGGTGTCAAAGGAAAATTCAAGAGAAATCTGAAAATGCTAAAGTGTGGACGCAACCAATAAGAATAACTGTATGATTATTGGCGTCTCTTGGCTCTACTTCGTGCGTCGTTCTACACTGAGCTCACTCGTAAACAAGAACCACGAGGCGACGCGACGCGACGGTCGGCAGCCGAGCCGCGCGCTCATAAACCGCCCGCGATGGCCATTAGGGAAAGAGATGCCGCGTTATGGTAATTTGAAGGCAATAAACGAAATGCTCCAATAGCAACCCCCGAGTAAATAAACGGTCGTCTCGTGAATGGCGCGCGATATACGAGCGCGCGCAATCTGGATAAGATTGCCAGGCGGTCGCGGCGCGGCGGGATTAAATCAGACATGGGCAGGATTTTGTGAACTCTTGTTTCAACAAAAGCGACCGCTGTCTGGAAGTTTTTCGATTGTATTTTTACATTTATACTGTTAGCCTATTTATTAACTAATAAGGTATTGCCTTCCTTTACAACAAATATTCTAATAATTGTAAAATAGTTTACAATTTATTAAAAAGTTTACATTGACATGTTAAAAAGTCTTGAGAAATGATAATTACGAAAATATATAGAATATCTAAAGATTGCTGAGCTTTATTTTATACGCCATATATATCTGAAGCTATTACCCTTTAATACGAATGTGCACAAAGATAATTCGGATGTATATTCGCGATAGGTTTATGTACCCGTAATATTTGGCTCAGCTGGCTGGTTAATTGAGCTTTCTAATTTCAGATCTGGCAATCCTAAGTAGTGGAACACGCGTCGTCCGAGTCAATGGCGAGCGGAGGGCGTGGGGCCGTAGGTTCGGGAGACGGGTGGGGTGGAGGGGGGGGGGGGGGGGTAGGGGGGAACTCGCGAGACGACGGCTTAAAACTTTATTTTGATAAAATATGAGCCGTCAAGATGGATCGTTTGGAGGCTAAATGAGATAGCCCGGCGAGCCCCGACCGTCGCCGCCTCACCACGACCCGACCTACCCACCGCTTTCATTTACACTCAATGCTCACTGTACTGACTGTACTGAGTACTCTCATTTGCATTTAGATAGTTCGAGTATCGCATTGTAACATGTTTGTACAGTCTGCAGCTCAGTTTTAACACAGGGAATTCATTGTCTTTAAACATTTCTCAACATAGCATTAAGTATATTATGCAGGTCGTCGGAGCTGGATACCCGTGCTAATAATAAATTATATTAACATATAATAATGTCTACATTTTAAAATAAGTCTTTACGAAGTATGTTTTATTGTCTTAGTAAATACACCCAATAGTCGCACACATAGTTCTGATTCTACACTAGGTAAGACCTATATCCTGGGTATCAATATCTACGAGGGACTACGGTCCCACAACACCCAGACCCGAAACAAGTATCTGTTTGTCACACAAACATTGGTCTTGGTGCGGGAATCGAACCCACGGCCTCTCGTTTCAGTCAGATAATAATATATTTGGCAATGGCTTGTTGTTATGTGCCGTCGAGTGACAGCTGATGTGATGGCCACGTCCAGCGATCTCTTAACACTGATGTAAAAGTAAAACAGAGGACGAGAACACGTATAGTTGGTTGCAGTGCCTCGGTCATTTCAAATCGAATCAAAATATTTAATGAATCCAATATCAATCTTTTTTATTTAAACGATAGTTCAAAATGTAGTTTCGCTACAAAACGGATCAGTTACTCTAGTGTTGCTCTTTTGTTAAAATCAGGTTTATAATATATACACTACACTAAATAAAATACAATATAAATTGTATTGAATTGGATGAGAACAGCTCAATGTACGATAATTAAATTGATTTATTGTAATAATAGCTTTTGCCCGCCGCTTCTCACGCGTGATTATGTGTATTATAAATATTATCTCAATGCTAGAAATCATTTTTTTTCAGACCGTGCGTTGAGATAACCATTCCCAAAAGCCCGCTCGCGCGTTTCGAGCCTACGCTACAGGAAGCCTCTGTTATTATCGTATTATTTATTTATTTTTATATAGGTTATATTATTATTGCGCGCGACTGTAATTCTTTTATATTATTTCTAAAATAAACGTATCCTAAGTTATTCCTTACAATATTAGCTATTTACCAGTGATAGTCCCGTCAACATGAATCCAAACGTTTCGGAGATTAGCCGGAGCATACAGACAGACAGAAGTAAGAAATATAACTTATTTTATGTACTGTATATACTTTCATAAAAAACTGTTCTTCTGACATTAAATACAGACACTTCAAATTTATTTATTTGTGTAGCTGATAAAAACATTTTTAAAACCAACTGTCAGCGTCAGATATATTAATAAATAAATAACAACTAGCAATTATACATTATAGTAAGATACATAGTACCTACGTGGATATCAAAAACTAATTACTACTCTTAAAACAACCACGATCGAATATATTATTAGTAGATCACATAAACATCTGTCTCACTATTACAAACATGCGATTCGCATTTCAACTTATTGTGGTAATGAGAGTTTGTTGTCACCCTCCTTTCACCCTCACATGGACTTCACAGCGTCACTCATGAAATTATGCATGACTACGTGGCACGTGGCATACGTGGTGATTATTCTCATTTGACAGCCATGCGTCGCCTCGCATCAATGAACCTATTCTTAATTTAATTTTATAAGCTCGTGTCCTATACTCCTTCACGGTACAAGTATTTTATTTTATTTTTCATTATTTAGTACAGATACAGACTACAGATCAGGTATTACACAAAACTAACGTAGTAAAATACCAAATGAAAAGTTATGGTATAATATTATGATAATTTGTATGATCTTATTGTACTCGGTATTCAGAAATTTTACAGATAAGTTCAAAAAGACTGGTAGAAACATTGTTTTTAAAACATAGTGTAGATGAAATAATAAACACAAAATTTTTCTTTTTATGGAGTTATTCTTAACTGTAATAGTGTTTAAGTGGAAGAAAGTGTCAAAATAATTAAATTAATATTTATCCTATTCTATAGTGTTATTCAGATCTGAACCATTTCTTTTTTTTCTAAATTAACTGTACTGTAAATTAACAGAATGCAGAAGATACATGCTAGCAAGCATTGGAATTATCCAATGCTTGCTAGCATGTATCTTCTGCATTCTGTTAATTTACAAGATAGACTTATATTAGTCAATGAACGTGTGTAAAATTTCATACATCACAGCATGTAGTGTGGGTAGCACGGCCGCGGCCGCGGTGTGGCGCTCGCACGCGGTGCTTCTCACAGAGCTTTTGTACCATATGTAAATATTTTGGTGGAGTTCGGCAGGCGGCGGGCGGCAGGCGGCGGCGCCACATATACATGTCGAAAGGACTCGCTCGGCGCTCGCTTGTCTCTTGCTGAGATCTTCACACGGGTCGAGACGAGAGCCGACGTCGGGGAACGGCGCGGGGCGGGGGGAGGACAGTGGGGGACGTGGGGTCGACGACCGGTGATTAACTGGGCCGTGATCGGTCTCGCCGTGTCTTGGGCTTTTCTGCACTCCGTTCGCATGGTGGGCATATTATCAATTTGTGTTGGAGTATCATCCTATATTTATTGACTGGCTCTTGTGTTGTCAGTGTACACCGGCGCGGATGTCCTCGCCGCATCACCTTAGTCAGCACTAATATCGTACTACCTTACTTCAAGAACCCAAAACCTATCACATTTCAGATGACAATGTAACGTTACCACTGAACCAATGAGACTCCGTCACCTCTGATGTGATATTGGAACCCATTGCAGTCGACTACTAGTACGCATAACAAATAATGTAACACACACCTGCACCTAGCGGCTCATTTGTCATTATCGCCTTCATTTTTCCATACGTCCTGTCTTCTACTCTATTCAGTCAGATCTATCAGTGTGTAATGGAGATAGGCAATATCTTTAAAACAAAACAAAGTCGTGTTAGTTACACCATTTATAACTCAAGAACGGCTGGACCAATTTTTATGATTTTTGTGTTTTTGGAATTACCTTCGTCCGGAATAGGATAATAAGTATAAAAAAATCTAAAAACTCGCAAAAAAATTATTCATTTTCTCATACACTTTGTATGGAATCGACTGATTTAGATGATTTTTTTGTTGGTCTCGAGAAAACCTCACGCATAAGAGCACCGCGTTAGTATGACCCGGCTGTGTGCTTCAAAAATACGAGAACGAAGAAAGGCAGTACCTCAAACGGCTTAGTTGGCAATGACAAATCGTCAAGCTTATCGAACAAATCAACAACGTTCTTCGACGTGCAAGAAGAAAAGCAACAAGTGCTGATTTGAATCGAGTAACGTTGAAATACAATTGCACAGTTGACTAAAAGCTCACATCCTTTCATTCGAATTGACCGAATGAAGGTGGTTGTGTGCGACCATGGCGATGCATTGAAGTTCGCTGGAGAAACGCATGGATGGTGTTGTTTCAGTGGCAAGGTGGAATTGCCATTGTTGCCCCGCCACCTGAGCCATTGCATTCCTTTATTCGTGCCGAAACACCAGAATCACGACATATTCTATCGAAAATCGGCGATCATTATCGGCGTCAGACGATCACTACAGCGAAGAAATAAGCTAATCTTCAAGATCTGCAACAACTACTAGAACTGATTTTAATTTATCTTATAAGTGAACACAACATTTATTGATTCTGGCAATACGAAGTTCATTGGGACAGCTAGTATAAATATAATATAAATAATTATTAGATAGGTAATATAGACAATTCTTAGGTATGCCGGTTTCCTCACGATGTTTTATTTCACCGTTAAAGCAAGCGATAGTTAACAATGAATACACACGTAACTTTTTAGAAAAGTCAGAGCTGTATGCCATTTGGCTTGGTCTCGCACATACGACTTTCGTCTTGACAGTCCGTACCGCAGCCAACTAGGTTATCGCTGCTGTAAAAATTTTGTTGAACTTAATTTCAACAATCGATTGATGTAATACGATTATTTTCAGTATCACTTGATTAGTCTATTGCCTATTTATCTATATTTTTAAAAATTATATTTAAAGTTATGGTCTTTGAAAAGTTAATTTTCATACTTCGATGTGATCTGGCTATTTACAAAACTAATTTGCGTGTCTACTAATATTGAAACTTTATCAAAAAAGCCTATTAAAATAAGAAGTTCAGGAATATAATACAGGTATTCTATATTCAGACAATTATTACTCGTATATTAGTGTAATTCATTGTCATGGCTAAGTGCTCCTAAAGAATCAGGCGTGAACATTGGAAGGCTGTTGAATTAATATAAATTTATAAGATAGATGGATGTCTTTGAAAACGTTTTGTTGAGGAGTGTCTTCATAAACGTATGAATTTTGTTTTTGTTTTCTGACACTGGAGGCGCTGTTGTCTCTTTCCTTTTGTACTTTAAATGTCATGTTGTTTTGTGCTCAATAAAATTATCGTGTATCTAGAAATCTAACGCGAGTTTTGTTCAAATATTGACGAATATCCAATAAAGGCGTTGTCAAAGTTAACTGCTAAAGGTCATGATTACTCGAATGTTATATCCGTGCATTTAATATGTGGGTGCAGTTATTGATACGGAGCGCTATCCGCGGATGATGTTTATGATAACTGTTACACCCGCGCGGCCCACGCACACACACACACACACGCACACACACATACGCACGTCTCGAACGAGAGCCACTATTCACTCAAACTACGCAATAAATTATCGTAGCGAAGGGGATATTAATATTCCCTATAGAAATAGATGTTATCGTTTCTCGTGTCGTCAGCGGCATTCATACATAGAGCTATTTGCACGTGGAGACAGGAGACAGGAGCCAGGCAACTGTGTCGTGTCTGGACACCTGTGTCACTCATATCACTATGTACTAGATACGTGTTCGAGTATTAACGTCAAAAGCGTCGGAATCGGAACTAACATCTGTCCACACTCATGCGCCTTTTTTTTTTTTTTTTTTGTTGTCGCGGGGAAAGCGTTTTATTACTGCCGCCCGCTCCGGAGGGAAGCGGATTAAGAATAAAACGGGTATGCTGGACTAGCCGGTCTTACGACCCAGCATCCCCCTCGCACGGATGATGGCTATCCGTGCTGCCGCTGGGCCGAGTCCCTAACCCCTATATACAACCCACCCGACACTACCAGCTAAAACCCCGCGGTGGCCTTCTTCGGCGCTTACGGAGCGATCCCGGGGTATTCTAAGGAGTGCTAGAATTGCAGCCGGAATCGCCCCTGCGCGGTGCTGCGTAGCAGCCCATCTCCATGGAGGGCTAAGGAGCCCCCGCGCACCGAACAACGACAGCGAACGAGGCCTTACCACACGCGCTGCCGTCCATCACGGGGTCGCACGATGCTCCGAATTTGGGAGTGCATCGATACGGGCTGACAGCCCTCCGCTGCGCGCCCGCGACCCCCGATGGCCCCTATTAGTCGCCTCGTACGACAGGCAGGGGTTACCGTGGTGGAATTCAAACGCCCCCATTCCACAGGGCGGGAGACGCCGGTCAGTCGTCCACCTGGCGCCTCCTACGTCTTCTCTGACGGCGGGAGGGATCATATCGTTCCCGATCCCTCTCAGCACTCTCCTTCTGCGAGATGACGTTCTCGCAGAAGTGGGCCACCGCACGCCAGGACCTCCGGCTGGCGACCATGGACGACACCACGGCCGGCAGCGAGAGGTCTCCTCCGACGACTGCTCTGAGAGCGCTGCGCTCTTCGTCCCAGGCTGGGCACTCCTCCAACGTATGTTGGGCCGTGTCTTCGCGGCAGTTGCCACAGTGGTGGCACACGGCGGACACCTCCTTTCCGATCCGACACAGGAACGAACCGAAACACCCATGGTCCGTTAATACCTGTGTCAGTCGGAACGTAGGCGCCCCGTGGCGCCTGTCTAGCCATCTCTTTAGGACAGGACGCACTGCCGCACACTCATGCGCCTAAACTTCCTTCTGAAAATTGTATAATAAAAGTAGTTTTTATATTTTTTGTATCAATGATACAAATCAATACCAACCTTAATAGTACATACCTATATATTATTCAATATACCGTTATCATTCATTGTATTTAATATATAAGAATAATAGATTAAACATTGTCCCACTGCTGGGCACGGGCCTCATGTACTAATGAGAGGGGTTAGGCCTTAGTCTACCACTAAGATGCTTTCCCCACGACAATAAAAGGCTTTAGTCTACCACGCTGGTCTATGTGTATTGGTAGATTGTATTTAATATAATATTTTAATATTAATAGTTGTTTCAACAAACGTCTAGTATTATGCGCGATAAAAAAAAAAAGTATAACGCAAGTAAGAGTGCGTACATAAGTACTCATACACTTATTTTTTCTGCCTGTGATTATAATGTTATTTGTTCTTGTGCATTTGAATTCCTTTGCTTTCTAATTTCATGTTTTACCCACAATTAATTTAAATAATTAATAAAAATCTAAGCTTATTTACGTCGTGTATAAATAGTATGCAAATATACCGCATGTAGGGAATATATAGAGATGCACGAGACGGAAGGAAGTGCTGGCACGCGCCGGCGGGCGGCGCCGCGGAGCCACACTGACCTCCCACGTGACGCGGGTGTGTGCATAATGTCTGATCCCACAACCCAACAATCTTAAAGTGATTGCGACGACAACTCTGTGCATCGTAAAGTCCAACTACTTTAGCTTTAGGGTTGACAGATTGATACAGTTGCATTTTTATGTAGGTTGGATCGTCGAGCTCCTCATGCCCGAGTCTATACTAATAAGGTAATATTACGCGTACTCAGCTCTTTTACGATAATATACGATTAACAGACGCTTCAGAACTCCCTTGGACAACTTAGGATAATTCATATTGAATATACTCGTTAGTACATAAGGTACATGATTTTTATTGGCATTTAGTTTGCACGATGAGGTGTAAGTGACACATTACGACGTGTGAATACTAAACGACACTTTCCACAAGCCGCGAGTGTAGTAAGAAGCGATCGAGAGGTAGCAAGCGACCTCTACATACACTCACGTTGTATCCTCGAGCTCTACCACATTTCTCCAATACACACCATTCCGCATCGTTATGACGTGCAACAAGTTTAGAAATGTTATATTATAGAACATAACAGGGCTTTATCCTGGTTATACACAGTCAGGTCATAAGTATTGTTACACAGTAAAAAATTTTATTTTAGAATGCTGGCCACAATAAAGTTTAAGTTTTGAATTCGAATTTCAAATTGTTCATGAAAATAAAAATGTATACTTTTTAGAATTTTACTCATTTTTAAATATGGAGTGGACGCTTAAAGAAGACCGTGTTGCAGTAATTGCGTTGCATCGTTGCGGTTACGCGCCAATTCAAATTTATGACATACTGAAAAATTTGAATATAACCAAAAGATTCGTTTATCGTACCATCAAACGATACAATGAAGACTCTAGTGTAGATGACAGGTCAAGAAGTGGTCGCCCTTGGTCTGTTAGGACTCCAGCAGTGATAAAAGCTGTGAAGGCGCGAATTCAAAGAAATCCCAAACGTAAGCAGAAACTGTTGGCCCTTCAGATGGGGTTAAGCAGAACCACGGTGAAAAGGGTGTTAAATGAAGACTTAGGGCTTCGGGCATATCGAAGAAAAATAGGAAATCGTTTGAATGCTCGTCTAATGCTCAGGTCCATTTCACTGAAGAGATGCCGCGCTTTGTTGAAGCGGTACGCGGGAAAAAAATATCGGGAAATTCTTTTTTCAGATGAAAAAATTTTTTCCGTAGAAGAGAGCTACAACAAACAAAATGATAAGGTGTACGCACACAGTAGTGAAGAAGCGAGCAACCGTATTCCGCGTGTCCAACGAGGTGATTTTCCATCCTCGCTCATGGTATGGTTGGGAGTTTCTTATTGGGGCTTAACAGAGGTACATTTTTGTGAGAAAGGTGTAAAAACGAATGCAGTTGTGTATCAAAATACAGTCCTGACGAACCTTGTGGAACCTGTTTCTCATACCATGTTCAATAACAGGCACTGGGTATTCCAACAAGATTCGGCGCCAGCTCATAGAGCGAAGAGCACACAAGACTGGCTGGCGGCGCGTGAAATCGACTTCATCCGGCACGAAGACTGGCCCTCCTCCAGTCCAGATTTGAATCCGTTAGATTACAAGATATGGCAACACTTGGAGGAAAAGGCGTGCTCAAAGCCTCATCCCAATTTGGAGTCACTCAAGACATCCTTGATTAAGGCTGCCGCCGATATTGACATGGACCTCGTTCGTGCTGCGATAGACAACTGGCCGCGCAGATTGAAGGCCTGTATTCAAAATCACGGAGGTCATTTTGAATAAACTTTAGTGTCATAAGAATCTATGTTTTGTTAAGTTAATTTTGGTATATAAATGGTTACATAATGATTAAACTTGTTTCAATTAATTTATATTAAACATGTGACAGAATTTTTGACCTGACTAGGTATATGAGTTGTTCTATGATTACGATAGGTAGCGAGCCTGTCGCTATATCACACGAACTGTAATCTAGGATAATAGGCGTTTGCTTCGAAATTGGAAATTGTAACAAATGATTTGTTTGTACGGCCTGGGAATCGAGCCTAGAGCTTCTCAGTATCACAGCAAACGTATGCTACATAGATCCAAAAATACCTTGAAAGATGAGGTTATAGTACAATTTGCTGCACATTGCCGAATGCCTATGAAATCAGAAATGTATTGGGCAAAACAGATTGGTTTTATGTGTTTTGAATAGCGATAGCCTAGTTGGTGGCGGTACGGACTGTAAAGACGAAAGTCGTATGCTCAAAACCCAAATGGCATACACCTCTGACTTTTCTAAAATTACGTGTGTTTTAAAATGTTAATTATCGCTTGCTTTAACGGTGAAGGTAAACATCGTGAGGAAATCTGCATACCTGAGAATTCCCATAAGAATTTCGAAGGTATGTGAAGTCTACCAACCCGCATTAGGCCAGCGTGGTGGACTAATGCCTAACCCCCTCTCATTAGTAGAGGAGGCCCGTGCCCAGCAGTGGGACAATGTTTAATACAGGGCCGGTATTATTATTATGTTTTGAATATGAGTTAAATATAGTAAAATAAACCACGTTAGAATTTTATAATTAGTTTTATTTTCATGAGTGATATTCGCGTAAACTTAAGAAATCATTATGAGTTATATTTGCCAAATAGCTGGTGGCAGAAGCGGATACACGAAGCTAGTTATGCAAAACTGTAGAACATTTTAAAATTTATTTACCCACATATGTTTTAAAACAAAGTATCTCCCCTGATTTTACTTGAATCTTGGACGGGAAGACAATATACCCATCGCTAAATTTGAATCTGCACTTGACGTTGCACTAAAATTTCTAAATTTATTATTTGTTTATTGCGTGAGTACAGTCACTTGGAAACAGACATTAATGGTGTGTAAAGCACGTGGATAATAGACGGCGAGCAGTTCTCATGCAGTCGAATATGTGTTGCGCCAGTTAATGTTGTGTAGCGGACTGTGCCTCGTCCTCCCCCCCCCCCCCCCACCCGCCGCACGCCGCACCACCAGATCCCAGCAAGGTTCGAGCACAACTATTGCACGTTAAAGTTTTAATTAAAAGTACTCGGCAGCGGTACACCGTGCTCCGTGTATGCAGTAGTGTACAGTTTGCTCTACACACTGAGGCCTCATTTACACGATGTTATTATAGCAATTGTTGCTGTTCCACTGTGTCCAGCACTGCAACACTGTAACTTGTGCTCAACAAATCAACCACACAAGTTATTTTTTATAGCACCTTTAGCATATGGGTCCTTACATTTGGTACAGAGTATAGAATATAGAAAGTGAGACTCACAAGGTATGAAGCGTGGACAGCGGCGGTAACGACGACTCTGTCAGCTCGGTGATCAGATTGCCCGCTAGGTTCCTGCGTACACAACACATATAAGCACCATAGGAAAGCATGGTCAGGATTAAGCTTAACACGCACACACAAACTTTCAGAAATTATTTAACAAAATATAAGATTCAAGATCATAAGTTTATTCATATCTTCATGTAAAACGTGTTCTAAAAGCCTATAGTGAAGTAATGAGTATTTTTTATTTACAATGTCTCCATACTCTATCTAATAATATATAACATGTGTATGATGATGAATCTGTCACTGACCTATACAGACACATATTTCCTATAGTTTTATCTAGTTTAGCCGACATGGAATTGCGTTTCCGACTTTGTATCGGACAAGTACATCAGACCACCAGCTATTTATAATATTTAATGCAATATATTGACTAGCATAAATATAGGTATGTCCGCCAGTGGAATGTATAATAAGGGATATAAATGTTGTAATATGGGTCAACGAGCGTCTCTCTCATGGATCGTGCTAATTGAAAAATGCAGAATGAAACGCTCACGACAAATGCAGATGCTCATGTTGTCATAGTTAAATCTTAACTATTAACTGGCTATTATTTTTGCCATGAGACCAACCGATTTGGTCGTTTAACGACTTTTCAATTAGGACACGGTGCCACACGGAAGTGTCGCATGATATAAACAGAGTGGATCGCGTCTCGTACATCCAAACCCCCCCCCCCCCCCCCCACGCGCACACCCCGCGCACATCGGTGTATTAATAGAGTGGCGACAGGTAAATGTGCCGCGTGCTATATTAAAACCCTATCTCTATACGAAGTTTATCAGAGTGTCTCCGCGTGAGGAGCGCCGCGGCCGTCCATTGCATCACTTCATTCCTACTAACAACGCATCTACATTGCCGCTCACCCCTCACTCCCCGCCGCGCCACACCGCGCCACACCGCGCGTCTTCGACGTCCTCTGTCTAGCGAGAACGAGTTGCATATGCGGCATACCTAAGCTGCATATCTTTTAGCTTAGAATACCGATCTACTGAGCGCTGTATTTTTAAGAATTGTCATTGCTAAGTTTTTATGAAGTGAAACATCTTTAGAATCGTTGTGATTTGAAACTCTACGAAACGAAAAAGCGACAGTAAAAAGAGACAAACACATACATCTATAGGACTAAACCTAAGAGAGAATGAGAGCCTACGAGAGAGTGGGATCGATTGGGATCGAGTGGGATCGGGTTGGATCGATTAGGATCGAGTGGACTCGAATCTTTTTTTTTATCCTGGCACGGCAATGTGACCAGTGCACCTGATGGTTAGCGCAGTGCCGTCCAAATAGAGTAAAGAGTAGCGAGAGACAATCTATCCCCCGCTACTCCACACAATCATGCCGGTCTTTTTTTTTTTTTTTTTTTGTCGCGGGGAAAGCGTTTTATTACTGCCGCCCGCTCCGGAGGGAAGCGGATTAAGAATAAAACGGGTATGCTGGACTAGCCGGTCTTACGACCCAGCATCCCCCTCGCACGGATGATGGCTATCCGTGCTGCCGCTGGGCCGAGTCCCTAACCCCTATATACAACCCACCCGACACTACCAGCTAAAACCCCGCGGTGGCCTTCTTCGGCGCTTACGGAGCGATCCCGGGGTATTCTAAGGAGTGCTAGAATTGCAGCCGGAATCGCCCCTGCGCGGTGCTGCGTAGCAGCCCATCTCCATGCAGGGCTAAGGAGACCCCGCGCACCGAACAACGACAGCGAACGAGGCCTTACCACACGCGCTGCCGTCCATCACGGGGTCGCACGATGCTCCGAATTTGGGAGTGCATCGATACGGGCTGACAGCCCTCCGCTGCGCGCCCGCGACCCCCGATGGCCCCTATTAGTCGCCTCGTACGACAGGCAGGGGTTACCGTGGTGGAATTCAAACGCCCCCATTCCACAGGGCGGGAGACGCCGGTCAGTCGTCCACCTGGCGCCTCCTACGTCTTCTCTGGCAGCGGGAGGGATCATATCGTTCCCGATCCCTCTCAGCACTCTCCTTCTGCGAGATGACGTTCTCGCAGAAGTGGGCTACCGCACGCCAGGACCTCCGGCTGGCGACCATGGACGACACCACGGCCGGCAGCGAGAGGTCTCCTCCGACGACTGCTCTGAGAGCGCTGCGCTCTTCGTCCCAGGCTGGGCACTCCTCCAACGTATGTTGGGCCGTGTCTTCACGGCAGTTGCCACAGTGGTGGCACACGGCGGACACCTCCTTTCCGATCCGACACAGGAACGAACCGAAACACCCATGGTCCGTTAATACCTGTGTCAGTCGGAACGTAGGCGCCCCGTGGCGCCTGTCTAGCCATCTCTTTAGGACAGGACGCACTGCCGCGACAGTCCTCAAGCCCGCAGTCGGGCTCTCCAGCCTGGTATGCCACTCCTCCACGGCGGTTCTGCGAAACCGGGCCGCAATCTCCCTCGGTGCCAGTCTCTCCTGACGGCGGCTGGACGCCTCCTCCCGCCAGAGGAACGCTGACGAGAGGAGTTTGGCGTCCAACTCCCAAGGGAGTGGGCCGGCCAATACGCAGGCCGCCTCGTGGGAGACCGTGCGGTAGCCCCTTACTATTCGCTGCGCCACCAAACGCTGCGGTTTGCGCAGCAGGGCGACGCAGCGGGCGTTCAGGGACTCGGCCCATACGGGACATCCGTACAGGGCCATTGACCGCACGACTCCAGCGTATAAACTTCGGCAAGGGCTATTAGGTCCCTCCAGGTTCGGCAGCAGGCGTCCGAGCGCGCCCGCCGCCCGCACCAATTTCGGCGACAACTCCTTGAAATGGGCACGGAAATCCCACCGGCTGTCCAGAATCAATCCCAAGTACTTCATTTTACAGCCGATGGGAATCCGCACCCCCTCCACACTTATGTGGGGCTCAAAAGGTGGCCGAATCCGAGGCCTGTGAAAACAAAGGGCCTCGGTTTTGTTGAGGGCCACCTTAAGGCCCAGTCGCCGAATCCTGCCCACCACCTGTTCGGTTGCGAACGAGGCGAGCAGGGTGGCCTCCTGGAAAGACCTGGCCGACGCTGTCACTAGTGTGTCGTCCGCGTAACAGACGACAGCGACACCTCGGGGGTAGGTACCACGGAGCACCCAATCGTAGCCGATGTTCCACAAGAGAGGGCCCAAGACTGAGCCCTGTGGAACACCGCAGGCCATCGCTCTTCGGTGCCAACCGTTGGCGCCCGGATACACTATGTATCTATCTGAGAGATACGAGTGCACCAGGCGCCGAAGATACGGTGGCACCACGTGGTACCGCAGTGCTTCCATTATGCAGGCCCAGGGTAGAGTGTTAAACGCGTTGGCGATGTCTAGAGACACCGCCACCACCACATCACCCCGAGCCACTGAATCCTCCGCTTGTGCCTTGACCCGCAAAATCGCGTGTATTGTCGATCGGCCTTGCCGGAACCCGTACTGGCATTGTGCCAGGTCCGGCCCGACCCCTTCAAGATGCTCGACGAGGCGAGCGTGAACAATACGCTCGAAGAGCTTGCAGACCTCATCGAGCAACACGATGGGCCGGTAGGCCGATGGCGACTCTGCGGGCCGCCCCTCCTTCTTGAGCAGGACCAATTTCCCAGTTTTCCACTGAGATGGAAAACGGCCCTGCTCCAGACACGCGGAGAACAGGCCACGGAGCCTAGTACCCAGATGCTCGACGGCTAACACCCATGCACGCCCGGGGATACCGTCGAGACCCGGGGCCGTCTTCTTGCCCCGTAGCCGAAGCACCACCGCCCGAAATTCTTCGGGCGATACCTCCGAAACAACCCTTGCCGAACTTAACGACGATGGCGTCGATAAGCGTGACGCCATCGCTGGGGGAGTGACATTCACAGTGGCAGGGAACAAAGCTGCGACGACCTCTTCAACTAGATCGCCCCGGAGACTCTGAGTCAGTGGGGGCGCCCAGGGGCGATACCGTCTCATCGCCACGCGATATGGACGCCCCCAAGGGTCGTTATCAAGAGTTCCCCGGAACTCCTTCTGAGCTGCAGACTTTGCCCTTGCTATTGCCACGCGCAGCGCTCTCTTAGCCTCCCTGTGGAGGCCGTGAAGTAGCCGTTCCTGGTCCTCGTCGCCGGGAAGACGGACCCGACGACGACGGTGTCTGGCGAGACGACGAAGGGCGGCAACGCAGGAGACACGTAACCGCATAAGTTCCGCCGACCACCAGAACACCTGGCGCTTCTCTGGAAGACGTCGGACTCGGGGCATGGCCGCGTCACAGACGCGCGACATCGCTGCCCCGAACCACGCCGCCTCCTGCTCGACCTGCATCGGTGCCTCCGGTGCAGGGAGCCACGCCTGGGCCAGTGCGGCCTCCTTCAGGGCCTCAACATCGAGGCGTTTTACAGACCAACGCGGGCCGTCCGACCGCGGGCCAGTCGGTCCTCCACTGGACTGGGGGTTAGGGGACAAGCAGACGTCGAACCGAATGTATCGGTGATCCGACAACGTCTCCTCGTCCACCAGTACTCTCCAGTCACGGACACGGCGGGCAATAGCTGGGGTGGCAAACGTGAGGTCCACCACCGATCCGCCATTATGCCGCACGCACGTGTTAACCGACCCGCGATTCACGACGGCCAGGTTGGCCGAGATCGCCCATTCCTCCAGGGCCTCGCCTCGCCTGCTGGTGACCGACGAACCCCAAGCCAGAGACTTGGCGTTGAAGTCGCCGGCAACGAGAACGGGGCGAGGCTGACTGCCTTGCACCACCAGGGCCCCTAGCCGAGCGAGAAAGTGCTCGAACTCGGCCAGGGATCTATTGGGGGAGAAATACACACCCACAACCCAGACCCCCCCAACAGAACCGCCACACATCCCGACCCCTTCGCTACTTTTTCGAAGGGCGGGGAGCCGGCGGCGCCCCGAGTGATGATGGCCACCAAACCGTTAAGGTCCCCTGCCCAGTCTTCCCTGGGGGGAACAAAATAAGGCTCGGCGACCACAGCCACTTGTATCGACCACTGCGCCATGCTCTGGACTAACAGGTCCTGGGCCCTGGCGCAGTGATTAATGTTCGCCTGGAGGAAACGTTGCGCCATATTAATGGGCGATCTCCATCTGCTCCTCTACGGGGAGCGCTGCCGGCTGGGTCACAACCCCCGTCCCCCGACCACGATTTGCGTGGCGAGGGCGGGAGGAGGCGACGCATGCCTTGGCGCCCACCTGGTGCCCCGCGGGTTTACCCGCATCTGCGCAAACTGCGCAATGCGGCTCCGCGGAGCACTCCTTGGCCTTGTGGCCCAGTTTACCGCAGCGGTAGCAGACGCCGCTGCGGTCACACTCTTCGGTGCACCGTGCCCGCACATGTCCCTTGTGCAGGCAGCGGTAGCACCTCATAGGCCTCGGCTCAAGAAGCTGGACGCGGGCTGCTACCCAGCCAATCAGCACACGGCCCGAACTTAAAATTTTGTCAGCGACCTTGGCGGGGCAGCGCACCCACACCGCACCAAGGCCCGACCGGTCGGGGCGGATCTCCCCGACTTTAAAATTTTCCACCGCATTGCTACACCCCGCTTTTGCGAGGGCCGAAGCGACCATCTCCGGGTCGGCAGACGCATCCAACCCGGATACTCGTAGTTCCGCGGTCTTGAACGGGCGGGAAACACGGACATCGTCCGCCAGTTCCGTTCCGCAGAACACCTCCCGCACTTTGTTAGCGAGGGAGTCGGCCCTCGCTTCAGACTCCGGGCCGGGCACCTCGTACAGGTACCCGCCTGTCGCCATTAGGCGAGCTCGCATTTCGGCAATGCCAAGACCGGCCAGATCAACGGATCGCTGGACCTGACGCAGCACATGGGCATACGTAATGCCTCGCGCCAACCCCTCAGGTGTCACCGTCAACGTGACGGCTGCCTTGCGAGGCAGGTGAATCCGTGGCCTTGGCCGACCTGGCTGCGGCTTCGGTGCGGAGGCAGCAGTATTCGGCAAGGCCTGGGGATTCTTTTTCCCCTTTTTGGCCACGACATTCCACCCCTCCTCCATCGACACAGGAGCAGGGGGCAGCGGCCGGGGCACACAGGGTGTTTGGGCTCGTGGAGCGACACGCCCTTTTTTATTTCTGTTCCCCCCCCTGCGGGACTTACTCAGGGGAGGTAGTTGGGGCGTGGCGGACGTCGATGGTACAAGCCCAGCCACAACAGTAGGCACGGGTCGAGGACCATTATTAGGGGCGGGCTGGGCATTGCTTTTGCCCTTTACCTGCCCTTTTCCTTTCGGGGTGGCCGGTGGGCCGGCAGCGACTGGTGGGGCCTTTGATGGCCCAGCAACGGCGGGCGTTGCCGGAGCTTTAGCCCTATCGGCGGCCAGAGGAGGCCGCATGATGGGCTCTGGAGGTAGCCTCGCGTATATATTGCTCAAGCGCGCGTCCAAAATATTAAAAAATCGGCGCTCGAACTGCTTGAGGCACTCCTCCTCTCCAGCTACGGCTCCAGTTTGGGCCGCCGGCTGCGACTGTCCTTGTATCGCTTGGACAGTCGCCATCATCTCCTCCAGGGTCCGCTGTTGGGATGCAAGGGAGGCCTTGAGGAAGGCGATTTCTTGGGCCATCGCCACCTTTTCGGCCTCCAACCTGGCCACCTCTGCGGAGGCTGACTCCTCGGCCCTCTCCATCAGCTCTTTCGCCGCGAGGTTCAGCCTCCGCTGCTCCGTCCCTTTTAGGTGCGGGGACTGTTTTGCCACGTCCCGGATGATGGCCGACATCTGCAAGCGCCAGTCATGGTCATCCGTTCCTTCCATCGGCACAGTGTCTTCATCAGACACCACAGCCGGGCTTGCCGAGAGAGCAAGCACTTTTGGCGCCGGTTCAACATCACTGTCGCTTGCAGATGCGTCCAGTTCTCGAGCTATCAGCGCCCTCTTCGAGCGCGTCATAATGCCGCTTGTTCCAGCCTTGGCCTTGGGACGGCCTCGGAAGGCAGTGCCTTTTTTGGGCTTATGCCCAGTGTCATCCATTCCAGGGTCACTAGTGTACCCCAGGGTAGACAAATTCTCCACAGACTCGTTCTTTTGTTTTAATTTTTTTTCCATAGTTATTCCCACGATTATGGGGGATATAAAAGTCCGCCCAGGCAGAGCCCCCTGTACCTGGGTAAGCCTTGGGTATCACGCACAGAGGGGCAGCAGGTACTCCGGCGGCGTGGTTCGCACTAGAGACCGAACTACCCATCGGCCATGCATCCCCTCGCGGTGCGCCGCCGCTTGGGATTCGGGGTGACTTTTTATAGAGGTTTTCTCCCTCGCGGCCCAGGCGGTTAAGCCAAGACCCTCGGTCCAGTCGGAGCGCGAGACGTGACCACAGACCTCCTTTTGACTGGATTACGATATACGACGGTGGCAACAGGAGAGAAAATCTCCCCTACTGCCAGCTCGGCGGCGGGGTAAGCGCACACCGAGCCCGCCGACGCCCCCGAGACAGAACCCGGGAGTAGCCCAAAGTGGGCACAAAAACTGACGACAGCCGCCGCAACAGGCGACGACTGCCATCCACCTTTTGTCAGGATATCGGCCGTCGGTCAACGTGACCGCCGTTGCCCAGGGTGCACCACGTGGAGGTTTCCTGACTTCGCACCCCAATCATGCCGGTCTGCTTCTTCATACTACGCCATGGGCAAAAAGGTGAAGAAGCGGTCGAGGGTCTAGTGTCAGAGTACTTAGAAAGCTGCAAAACGGCCAAATATCGTACCTTAACTCTAGACCTCCGACAAAAACCGAATGTACACTGGCTGATCCCGGAACGTGATACACTTGTGTGAGCCACTATGGCGGGTTTTTCACCCTGTGTGCGGTGGTCGCTATCTGGGCGGATATGAATATCCTACCACCAGCATGTTACTGTTATTAACGTAGTTCTTTAATGGTTTTGAAATATTTTAGTAGTTAGTATGTGTGTGAATACGCGTGTTTGTGCCTGCGTATTAAAAAGCTTACTCGTAGATAACTGAAGTTTCATTTCTACCGTGTGTGAATTGCACACAGACTTTTGTTTTTTTTATTATTGTAACTATATTTTATTTGTTTCATGGTGGAAATAAGGCCAGGACGCAATCAAACTGCATTGGTTGCGTTAAAATGCCTATTATTAGAACACGATGCTCACGCTGCAGTCACCTTTGCGCTCCGGCGGGAGGTATCATAGTTGTACCCGACTAGATAGCGCCCATCGTACAGTTGTGGATGGCTCTTCGGAGAAACAGATCCAGAGCTAGCCGGTGTGGCGGTGTACATCTAGCTGACTGGCCTATGGCATTGCGTTGGTCGTGCGTTATTGATTATTGTAGTATACCGCGATAAACGCTTGTTAGTTATGAGATGATGAGATGACCGATCAAGGTTAGTTTATAAATACACATGTCGTAATGTGGTAGAGTGTAGTTGTGTTGTTGTGTAGTACTCACAGCGTCTGCAGATGTTCGAGCTGTGCAAGCGCGCGCGCGGGCACGGCTCGCAGCAGGTTGCGCGCCAGTCGGAGTGTGCGCAGCGCCCGCGCCCCCTCCAGCGCCTCAGCCTCCACCTCCGCGATCAAATTGTCCTCGGCCGACCTGCACACAACCACACCCTTGTACCACCAATCATTTGCAATATAATTACGTACGTGAACATCATCACCTATAGAAACCCATGATGGAAGACATGTCGTGAGTAGGGCTTAACGAAATTACTGCAATCTTACTTAGATAACTAGATTAGCAAAATAAAAGAGACTCCTTGTACATCAGTTACAATATAGACAATATTCCATACTAAGTCAAGATATTGTAAAAATTGGGTAAGATAAGACCAGAAGTACCTCTCAGTGTGGGTCGACAGATTGGTTGCAGGTTTGGAGTGTTTGGAAAATTTTCGCACTATTTCTGTTCGTCAAAAAATTATTAATTAGATCTTGAGGGTCTTGTCCAATGGGGGTCGTATGCTATTATAGAGTTCTAAGTGGGATGTCGATGGTCTTCTAAGGGCGGTATGCGCCTAGCTGACTTTGGAACGAAACGGTTTGTGTTCCCCACATGCTTTACAAACATTTGTGCCATTCGCAGATATTTGTCGTGGGTTTGGGTTGTGTGATACTGAAACTCGTGTAAACACGCTGGGTGGACGCGGGACCGCGGGACCGGGGGACCACAGTATCGTGAGGTATCGCCCTCACTAACATCACCAGACCACGAAAGTGTCTGTATGATGTTCAGGAGAAGATCATGTCAACACATCCTACAGAAACAAATGTTAATTAAACTTATCATAGTGATTGTAAAAGTGTTCTAGATTTTGTTTTTACATAAATTTTTCGATAGATATAAAATATGGCAGCGTTGATTTGCATGTCACTGACCCTGCGGCGTGCGGCCATTGCCTAATCTCAATCAGTGCTCGCACAGATCGGCACATGCGAAAATAATGAGGCGTGCGAAAGTGCGCGTCGCGTCGGTCGCACGATACCCCCTCCACACACCGGTGCCGTATTCAGAGAGTAATCGGACTTATTAATGATCATTCGGTATATCAGGAGCATGTCTAGGACCGTCTGACCACTTAGCTGTGCTTATCTGAATATAAGTGTAGTGCGGACTATCTGTAGTGATTTCATATTGTTTAAAACCAAGACGACCTGATAAAATTGATGAATAAATTCAGTTACAAACATACATATACACTCACGCCTGTAATCCCCGAAGTGGTAGGCAGAGGTGTAACTAGTACACCCACTTTTCGCCGAAAAATTCAGTTACGTACCTATAAAACTACAGTTATCCTTCATCTACCAACTATCTTGATATATATATCGAAGAAATGATATGTTTATGTCTGTATGTACGTCTACATATAGATTATAGAGGCTTGTTCCGAGGAGCCCCAGCAGACTAGTGTGAGTCCGTCCCGGGTGCGTCGGCGGCGGTGGCGGTGCGGGCGCTTGCATCACTCTCCAGTCTCCACTCAACGAGTCACATTAATCACGTTCGCGGATGACGACACGCTTGTACTACAGCGTTTATAATTGTCATCCTTGTCCGGACTTTTAATATATACATGTATATTTTATATTATTCTCAGCAGCAGTGGCTGTTTGATGGATTTTAGCGAGTTCTACTCAAGCCGCCTACAGCATAGCATATACACACTTCTAGAGCCCGGTGTCATTTCGTGTTTAATCCATAATCCTCAGCGCACGATTTCTAATCGTACTTAATACACACACATACACTCACGCCTGTAATCCCCGAAGGGGTAGGCAGAGGTGTAACTAGTACACCCACTTTTCGCCGAATTTCGGTCCCATAATGTGATAGGGGGCGAGCCTATCGCCATACAGGGCACATTTACCAGACTCCGGGCTAATACTGAGGAATTTCTAGATAGGATCGAACCCGAGACCTCAGCACAGCCGTCGTAACGCATGCGCAATTACAACTGCGCTACCGTGGCTTTCTCTCGTACTCGTACTTAATTTGCTTTTTATACGAGTAATAATGAGCAAAAATGAGTTTAGTAAGTGATCTCTATTGACCATGTATATCCACGAAACTGTTCAAGAACCGCCTCTCAAGAACTGGGCCTGTTGGCAATACTCTCACAGCACGGCTCTACCAATAACAAAACTGTGCCGACCGTTGCAGCTGACACGAAGGCCGCCGCCCGCTGCCGCCGCCGCGCCCGCTACTCGCGCACATCTGTATCACTGACCCAGCGTTTAATGATGATATATAACACACGAGCCAATTTTATTGGACATTAGCATAACTCACGACATCAGATTCAGCCGCCCTCGCCACTGCTTGCCCTCGTGGCGCATTGCACATAACTCATGGACATATGCAAGAATCAATTGCTCTAACTGCATAGAACGTCATGTCCGACCCGTTCGAGAGTGCCTCGCACGTAGTGATGTCGTTTGCATTGGAAATGTCATACGTCTACGCTAGTGCGCTACATATTGGGTGTATTGTGAAAATATACACTATGGGCAACGGCTGTCCTAAATTGGCTGCGTTGAAGTCAGTCACGAGTGACATCGTGTTTATTGTTACAGAAGAGAAGAGAGGCGCGTACTATTAGGCTGGCGGAACTATACTGGTCGTGCTGTAGGTACTGTAGCCGCTGTTTCGGAACAACTACGAGCTGTGTACAATAACAATAGTGTAGCGCGAACTTAGTTTCGGAAACTCATCGGAAACAGAATAACATCCATACGAACACTCTCTCTCTCACGCGAGGAGCGTGTCTTGAGGAGCCTGTGCGCTGAGAAGGTTTTATTATAATTTATAGTGTCCAGACAGTTGTCTGCCCCGCCTCGGGCGACGATCGTGACGTCACGAACACACGGACCCTTTATCGACTGTTTAAACAGAGAGCTCAGAACACATGTTCTGAATCAATCCATCCCATTGATGACAGACGCTTCTGTGACACATTACGAACATGGGCGAAATTGATTTGTTAGCCATAGCCCATATCCCACTAGTGCACTTTCGTCTTCAATATTGTCGTTACAGTTTTCAGATGGTCGTGTATATTGGTGCACAGTGCACACGCTGTAATGAAATGTACGTAGCTTTCCACGTGGTAAATTGTCTTGTAATGGCCCGCGTTAAGCACGATAAGCACCCGGCACGCTCCTATTAATACGTATTTGATGATTATATATATATCCTAAAATTAGTGATGTCCACAGTGTAAATACTAGAAACAAAAATTACCTTGTTAGTTATAAAACAAGGCTCCACAAAATTAGCAACACAAGGGTCTTTGTATACGCTTTTACAATAAGGTTCCCAATCATATTAAAGAACTCAATGAAAGATGCTTTAAAGCTACTATTAAGCGAAAACTAAGTAATAAAGCCTATAACAAAATTTCTGAATATTTAGATGACCGAAAGGCTTGGGAATAAGTTATCCTATTACTTAGAAGAGTAGCCATTTAATTATTATTGGGATCTTTATATACTTGAAGTAAAGCCAATATAATTTATTTCTTTAACATTGCGAACTTATATGCCTTACATGACTTTACTTCATATTTTTCTAGTATTTTAATTGTTGTATTCAGTCTGGGTATGTCATGCTCGCTAAAGTGTCTGTGCTTGCTGCGGCGCCATGTGCCAGGTCGGTCTCTTACCTGTAACATGGTTGAGGAGGCCGATGGCTGACACATGCGTCATTACTCGTGAACGGGTGCGGCTCGTGTGGACTGGTCTGCTCAGACTGTTTCAGTAAGGACCAACTGTTTTAAGAATTCGAGATATTCATCACTCACGATGGCATCACTCATGTGCGGCACTAGGTCTTGTGATGATTTTTATTCACAATATTGCAATAAGGCAACTTAACATATATTGATCTGCCCTAATCTAATGTAATTAAACTGAAATCGTTTACTAATTGTAAGACCAAATATTGTTAACCGTGTGAAAAGACCAACGCTAGAGTTTCTTGTCCGTTCTTCTCTAGCGAAACTGCATTCTGAACTGGTGGTAGAGTAAAAAATTGACTGAATCTAAATGATGTATAACATTTCATGGATTCAATAATATTGGTTTTTTGATATATATATTGACTGCATGGTTAATAACCAGAAGGCTCGCGGGCTCTGGCTACGGTCCACCGGCCGCGGCCTTACACTTGGCAGCTGTCTGCTCATTACCAAGTTAAATGTGTTGTGTTATTGTGCGAGTATCGTCGGAAGGTACTTCCTGCTCACACATACACACACACACACGCACTAACGTCCCTGGTGCTAATTAACCTGTTATAAATGTATAAAATATTACATTATTATGTATTACCCACTTGTTTAGTTCCTGTTTTCGTATTTTCGATTACCACATATGACTGACGACATACCTATATTATTTTAATCGATAAAATTTTATGAACATCAGAGACGCGGCCACGGCCTTCTGTTTTGGGACACCACACTAATATACAGCATCAGTGAATGCTGTATATGGTTCCGTCGTTCTAGAATTACAATATTCTGATAAACCCGTGACAACTCGCAGACATTTTGAAGTGAAATAACATGTTTTCATGAATGTTTCACATACATATAATTTAATAGCCTTGTTATAAAAATAAGCTTTCTTTCTATGGGTAAAAACAAAGTGTATAAAATTAGAACACATCCTTGGACACAAAGACCGGTGGCTGCTCTACTCTGCATAGTAACAACATGGCGTCGCGGGCGTATTATTTAATTTCGTAAATGGCAGAGACATGCAATAGACAGTTTTGTCTAGAGCACAAATAAATCGACTGGAGTGGTTACTTAAAAACTGTGGAAATGGCAGATTTCCTGTTGCGTTCCATGCAGGTCAGTTACAGTCAGTTCCTATTGAGTTGTTTTCTTAAGGTCTGACATTGTGTGTGTATGTATGTACATAATAGGTTGAAAGGATGTTGTAAGTTCTGGATATACAAGACATAAGGCACACACAGACGATGATTTGGAGATAATTAAGCGACTTGTCTCCTGCACTGACGCACCTGTACCGATCGTCCTACCTCTCAGGTGTTGAGCCTGAATCTTGGAAAGAGCCCAACGTGCAGCCGAACTTCATTGTCCATACAAACTTTCAACCGTTATTTCACCGCCTTCACCATTATTTTTGAGACAAAAGATAACCTATGTATTCCTCCAGGATATAATGTATTCCTTTGCCAAATTTCATTAGGAACCGTGCTGCCGTTCAGCTGTAGAGTTACTTTAGCATTTGTGCAGGAGACAACTTCTTGGAATGTATACTTTACAGTAATAGTATGAATATAATGTGGTTTAGTGTGTGGTACTGACAGGTAGTGGAGATGTCTTAGGTCAGCGAGCGCATGCGCGGGCAGGCGGCGCAGCGCACACCGGTCCAGCCACAGCCGCGCCAGCGCCGCGCCGCTCAGCGCCCCGCGCGGCACCCGCTCCAGCCGGTTCGACGATAGGTTCCTGTACACGAGCACACGATAACACATACATATATACAGCACAACGCTATAGAACATCAGTGTTAGTTATTAGACTGACTACTGTCGTCGACCGCACCTATAGTTAGAATTTCTCCAGATTACCTAGATTCTAGCAGTCACGTTCCGAGATCAGCCAGTGTACATGCAGATAGTTAGTCCGATATAATTCTAGCGACCATCACGAAATGCCACGTTCCTTGCCAGTCGCCATTATATTTGGACTGCACTATACTTGCCACCAGGTATACTTACTGTATAGCGCCAAATATACTTTTTGCCATGTCTTATTTTTACAGCTTGCCAGTCAATTTACCTATTATTTGGTACACCAGCTCGTCGACGAGGGCTCACAGTATATCAAGTATATGTGTTACTGTATGTACGTGCGATACGTGCGTAGTACACAAAAACATTAACTAATCTTTGTTTATTTGCGCGGTAATAAACCATACTCGGGCTGAGTAGCAAGCTCAACAAATTGTGGGGGTTTTCCGCAAAATATTTGCGACGATAGTCGCCCTCCCTCCCCCGAGCCTTCGCTCATAAATCACAGCGACGACACGCCGCGCCGCCTATGCTTCGTGAGACGTGGTGGTGGCGTGGTGGTGACGTGGTGGTGGCGTGGCAGTGGCGTGGCAGTGGTGTGGCAGTGGCGTAGTAAAGGCGTGTACTCACAGGTCACGCAGAGCGGCGGCGGAGCGCAGCGCATCGCGCGGCACAGAGCTGATGTTGTTGTTGGACACGTCCCTGCAACAACCACCACGCATGTCAAATCATAATATATGTATGTAGGTATATATAGGCAGGATTCATCGTCTTACCTTCTGTTCACAGATGGTTTGTGTATAAAACATATTATAAAACAAAGTCCACTGCCGCGTCTGGCTGTCTGTCTATTCGGGATAAACTCAAAAGCTACTGAACGGATTTTCATGCGCTTTTTCCCAATAGATAGTTATTCATGAGGAAGGTTTAGGTTAAATTGGCAAAGTTTTGTGTAAATTGGTTGAAATATACCGATAATAATTTTTGGAAGTGTCGGAAAAAGTTAAGCCGTCTGGGAGCTTTCATCAAAACTGCCTTTGCGATTTAAAAACAATGCATTGTGGGATATTCCCCTTTTATAGATCTACAAACAAGTCTGCGATGGCATGTATGTATCTTTTAAGGACAGCTTACTATACGAATTATATCTTATACGAACATGATCACGTACAATGCGCTAATGTAAAGCTATTTAGACGGATACAGTATTAATCCTTATCAACTTAAGTTAGTTACGTTAAGCATTTCATGCACATTATTATAATCGTGTACACCATATAATTTAAATAAATATCTTAGGAGTTATCGCGAAAAACTAATGCGCGTGAAAATAAATTCAAGCGCGTTTCTCACACCGATGACAGGATTCACTTGATGCGATCACCCCCGCGCCGCGCTGCGCCCTCCTTTGTCGCCCACTGTTTCTGTGTTATGGGGATTGGGCGATAGTTGTATATTGTCTGCCCGGTCACCCTTGAGGATCAGCTCCATGTTGGCCTCTGACCAAGAGCCAAGCTCAACACCTGAGAGGTTGGACGATCCGTACAGGTGCGTCAATGCACGAGATAACTCCTTGGATTGTATACGTTTCTCCCATAAATAATCTCCACGCGGGCGGAGACGCAGGTAACAGCTAGTTATACATAAATATTGCCAGCGATTTTTATAATCTTAGGTTTTGTGTCCGACCAGCGGGAAGGGGGGGGGGGCGACGGGGCGGTATCGGGGGCGCAGAGTATAATACTTTATATTTTCGGAATAATGCTCGTCCGTGATTAATATATATTTGAATATTAATTAATTACTCGACAAGAACAGATATATTTAATGTATATATAAGTTATTACTCAATCGTCTACGTCATTGTCCCTCTCCGAATTGGCAGCAAACGGTATGTGGCCAATTTATAAGGGTTAATATCCACTATATGTTATGCTTATTTCTTATGGCATATAACTGATAAATCAGCAAATTGATCATCTGAAAATATATCTTCCATCCATGAATATCCTCAACACCAGACTTCACACGCTCGTGAACAGACTTCTCTAACAATAAGTGATCAATGCGATACGACTGCGTGTCCCGGGGCTCATGGTCGATTCTCTCGCGTTCACCAATCGTATATTTAATAATTCGATAATTTCATGTCGCGATCGATGGGCACGTCGGTCGATAGCGCACCCGCTACACCACACACTGAAGCAAGACGTTTGGACTGCTGGCGCCAACGAAGTAATGAGTACGATGTGGTGTTTGTTGTACTGCGGCGCAGTACCTTCTGTGCAGTGTGGCGCTGTGGCACTGATAACGACCGCGGCGGCGCTCGTTATTGGCGCCATCCATCATCGGCCTCGGCCGCGGTCGCTGACACGTGACCGCCATCGCACCCCCGGTCTCACCCCCCACCCCCCGGCGTGCCACTCAAACCCCTCGTTTTCAGCCGCCGACCTCCCTCGTGTTCGTTGCCCGCTTTCAGCTCATTCAAGCTTTAATTTTGCCCATAGATGTACTTTTTACGTCGGATTCCATTCGATATAACAGGATAACTAATATTTTATAGATACAGTGCTTATAATAGGTATGTCAAAGGATTAAAAAAGAAACAATAATGAACTGAATGCCCCTCAATCTCCATCTAATTTGATATCAATTTTTTTTTGCAAACTATTAGTTTATAATTATTTTAGAATTTAAATTTACAAATTATAAATATGTAATAGTATTACATAACATTCCTTAAACATTGTATTCATTCATTGTATACTTATTCAGGAAGTTATATTTTAATTCACCTAACACTACATTCAAAGAATTTCGAGGGTATGTGAAGTCTACCAACACGTCTTAGGCCCGCGTGGTGAACTAAGGCCTAACCCGTCTCATTAGTAGAGGAGACACGTGCCCAGCAGTAGGACAATGTTTAATACTATTATTATTAACTCTACATTACACTCTCAATAACGACCAATATAAAAGGAATGTCCTAACCAGAGCTTGGTCGAGTGGCGGCGAGTGGCGGCGAGCACACGCTCATGCCTACTTCTACAGTAGTAAAGCCATCCAGAATCTCATCTCAAGAGGTTAGGTTACACATAATGTCCAGTAACATCACAGACATCAACACCTTTCAAACCAGAATACAGCAATACTGAAGACAATCTTCGCGTAGTACCTAATGAGACGGGCTCTCACGTGTGTGGGACCACCACCGGCCTCAGTGAATGACACGTACAATCGTACAGCATGCAGTGTGGCCTGTGTAGAGTCGCGCGCCATCCACTGAGAAGGTTGCGGGGGGTGTGTGGGTGGCGGGTGCTGTGACCGCTCCCTGCGGGGTTGTCGGCCGCGCGGCTCGGTGCGGCACCCGCTACTCGCCTACCGGTACAGTTAATTAAATAATTCAGCACCGTCTTTATCTTAATATTGCTGTATGTTGGGTAGGTACTGTACAAATTACCCACACGATGGTTGGGTGCTAACATTTCAAGCAACACGAATCGTTTGATCAGCAATCAGTTCACGTATTTAAAATGAAAAATGTTTATAATATTTAGACCGTCAAGTTAGTTGCAACAAATTATACAAAAAAAAATCCTATCTTTGTATTTACGAATCATCTTTAAGTACGATCAAAGTGACTTCTTACTAAGTTACATAAAAATAAGAAAGAATTTCGATAAACTTTTTAGAAAAAGTTTTGTCACAAACTTTGTATACTATCATTTTTCAAGATTTTTGTAATAAAGAAAGAAAATTGAATAGCAGTCACTTTACGCAGTTTTCTCATGAACAACTGGAGCGATGAATATAATGTTTCTTGTGAAAAGCAAATATCGCTACTTAATCCTATTTTTTTACTTTAAGACATATCGACTAAAGCGAGAAGAGATATCTAGGGCTGTGGATATATTGGATTCACGTTGTGTTCCCAATTGTGGGCATGCTACAGGACTACAAGCTATGTGGCTAAACATCACCGAGGAAAATATGGGATCCTATAAGGAGTAGTACTACATAATCATGTATTATATTATGCAGCTCTTTGTTTAATGTCTACTTCCAATAGGAGTTTATTGGGCTTGCATACTACATGTAAGTTGTTCAGCGGTTGGTGTCGGTTGCGGCACCGCAGCCGTTCACATCAATCAGCCACGACACAGAGCTCATAGCTGATGTTAAAATGTATGTTATTTACACATGTCGCATCGCGCTTCACATCTATCAATGCTTTTTCAGAACATTATGTCCCTGCCTGTGGCATAAAGCGCTTGTTGGTGTGATCTCAAACGGTAGTTAAATGCACTATTTCGTCTTAACTGACTTTACAACGTACGATAGATGATCTATTGCTCTCCTCCACGCAGCACGACCTTGTAGTAGCACAAGGTGGCCGTGGCGCATCGAGCGCGTGCAGTGCGTGCAGTGTGTCAGCACGAGGCGGCGGCGGGAGGCGACCTCGACCCACAGCCAGTGCGTGAATGGCACACACATGCACACCGACACACGCGGCGCCGGCGCCGGCACACCATACCATCGCGTCGCGTCGACCCGCACTGTAAGTCACGTCCGTCTCCGTGCGTGCAGCGTGTGTACTCTCTGTGCAACGTTATGTTGACCGACAAGACACTGCACAATCTTGATTGCTATAATGATTGACGAGGTTTAGAGCCACGTTTGCCTATATACAAAATGCCATCTGTGTTTTCAATTGTGTGTTCGAATAGTGTTCGATAGTCAGAGATGCGGTTTTATTACATCATAAGCCGATGAAACCATTTACATACCATGAACCAAATTTGTAGGAATATATCGCGACATGTTCGTCGAAGTCATATTAAGAGGCACGTTCATTTTGGACGTCTATCGTTACAGATGTATCATCATGCATCAGCACACAGCAGTAGGTATGTACACAAATGAGGACTCATGTGGAGGCGAGCGGCATGCGTGTGTGCGTGTGACTCGTATGCCGCCTTGCAGACCAGCGCGGCGCGGTATCAGCCGCAATCGATACCTGCTGATAAATCGGAAGCTCGGGAGGCGGCGCGGCGGGGAGGTTGCCTGCGGTGTCCGCGCTGTCAAGTGTCTGAACACTTTTACAACTAGAGCAGCAGGTGTCACCGACCCCAGCTCGCTCTCGTCGATACTAGTATGCAGCGGTGCATCGGACAAGGAAGTATAGGAGCGCCGCACTACATACTGTCGTCGCGCCTAAAACTACATTATTGACGAATATTTTTGTTACAGTGCATCACGGCCGTGTTCATGACAGGTGACCTCTACACGCTCTACAGTAGCGCGGACATCGTCACACCACGCTATGCCAGTGAGTTTGCCCTATACTATTCTATTATCTATACATCCACGCAGGCTTTACAACTCCTGTACATAACCTCTCTTTATCTTCAACTACCTACAGTAGGTAGGTACTGTTATGCGGCTGATGTCTATAACCATACATCACTGAGTGTTTACACCGAAAAGAGTAAAGAATTTCACAATGAAAGAAAAATCACACGTCTCTCTCTGCAATCTCTTTCTGCAAGCATCCTCTTAGCGCTTGACACCATCTCTGGAATCCATTGGTAACATAAACATACACATATATATGTTGGTAAATGTGTGTTTTTTTTTTTTTTTTAGTGCCTGGATAGGCAGACGAGCAGACGGGCCACCTGATGGTAAGTAGTCACCGCCGCCCATAGACTTCTGCAATGCCAGAGCACAGCAGAGCCGCTGCCTACTAACCTAATTTAATCTAAATCCAGAAACAGATTCCAGAAATAAAAGTCGGTGCCGTCCACTTATAAAACCTCTAAGACAGAAATGTCCATATTTAGCATATATGTATTATATTTTTTATATAGAGATTTGTTTAGCAGACTATACAGAAATATCTTTGAACTCGACGCAATTTGTACAATTTGTGCGTCAAAAGGCCTCATGCACGAAGGACCACGCAGGCGTCCGCTCCAAATCAAAATCAAATCAGAGTGCGATCAAACTTGTCGGCGGACAGCGATCCACATGACGACGACATCAACCATGCCGCGGCTGTGGGGAGTGTGGGGCATCGCCACTCTCCAACACTATACAAGATTAGTTCACACGCCCGCGCCATGCTTACAGTAGACATAAGGCATTGGCAATAAGGTTATAGACGAAACATACATTTTAGCGATTGATGCCATTTCATTTGACCGAGTGACGACTCCGATACTGGTAGCGGAAAGATCTTTATTTAGGAAATCATTGTCATAGTTTTAGTTTATCTGTTATTTAGTTATTTTTAATCGATTTATATCTCCATTGATAGCAAAGTTTGCAATTTGCTATTCACCACTCGTGAATACATGCAGATAGCTTATCTCCTGGCGACAAAGTTTGTATGTGTGTATGTCCACGTAATGCAATAGTAAAATATTAATATATAGATAAGTATCAGTGCACGCCGCGCGGCCGCCGTCATCACTGTTCATGCGTTAGTTATTACTTGTTACGTCACGGTGTGAGCGGGCTGCGCGGGCGCCTACAAAAGACTTCAACGCGATCGAAGTGTAACACTCGCTAAATGTAAATTATACTTCTTACAGAAATATATGTCGGAGAAATAAAATAACTAACAGTTTTCCCTTATTCAATCATTAATGACACAAGAACTAAATGCCCCCGTGCGAATATAGATCCTTATTGTATAACGGAGTAAACAAGCCGGTATTTTTTTTTAATATTACCTGTATATAATATATTCCTTTCAGTTCAAAATGCTATAGATTTGAATAGTTCAATTATTTACAACTTTTCAACGAATTGAATTGCAGTCCTAAACTTATGACACGCTTTCTTACTCTACCTTTCCAAACATAATTTAAAGTTTTGAATCATTGTCTGAAGTCAGGACACCATCAGGCCCGTGCAATCTGGTGTTGGCACACTTCACACGTAGTGTACTCACAGGTAGAGCAGATGGTCGTGTAGCGGCGGCAGGCGACGGAGGCCGGCGGCGCGACAGTCGAGGCGGGCGCCGCCGTCGCCGCACGTGCAGCCCGGCACTCCGCCCCCGCATCCCGCCGCCGCCCCTGCCACCGCCGCCGCCACCAGCAGCGCCAGCGCCGCGTGTCCCATCCGCGCCCGCCTTCACCTGCCGCACACGCTGCGCCACAGCGGCGGCCACATCGCACCACACACCATCACACGAACCACACCACCCTCCTTACCAGCGCTAACAGACAGAACTTACAGGACACTCTTCCTCACACAACACGCCACCCACCAACTGAGCTAAAATGATACACTCGCGTCGGACTAGGCTCTGAATTACAGCAACCGTCAGATGCCGACACCGCCAGACGATTGTCGAAAGCAGCGCGTACTGGGTCGCGAAAACAGAAACGTGTGTCGCCGTGCAGAGCGC
This sequence comes from Laothoe populi, assembly GCA_905220505.1. Taxonomy (NCBI): domain Eukaryota; kingdom Metazoa; phylum Arthropoda; class Insecta; order Lepidoptera; family Sphingidae; genus Laothoe; species Laothoe populi. The sequence goes on from HG992168.1 coordinate 17,729,185, forward strand.
GCGAGTGACTGGCACTGGCGGGGGCGGGTGCGGGTGGACGCACGCGGGAGGGGTGTGGTGCGGTGTGACGCGTGTGGCGCCGCGTCGTATTCCTCGGCCCTTCGCCGGCGCCTGTGTGTCTCGCGCCGCCGCCACACCGCGCCACACCGGACACTCCGCTGCGCTGCATCGGTACACCGCCTTACCGCTGCACCGCACTCGGTACGTGACACATGCAGCGGCTTATGAGGTGGTTCGTTTGGTAACTGCTGTTTTTAGTAATGGATCATTAATTAAATATATTTGAAAATTTCAACACTAATAGTAAATGAATTGTCATTTAGTTACACTTAATTTTTTATCCAATTGTGTGATTGAAGAGTTCGAGGCACTATGCGTTCTTAAATATGTTACAGGCGAAGTAAGGAATCGTTACAGAGAGTGGCCTGAACCTAAAAAAATAATGATAACACTAGTCAACAAAAAATCAAAAATGTTTGTTGTAAGTGTCTTTGTGGATTATTATTACTAAAAATACATAGTTTACGAATATATTCACGAAAGTTCTGGATAGGCTCGGGTTTTTATGTAATTGGATAATTTATAATAATAAAGTTTTCAACTCTACTTCTTAAAATAATAACTTTTTTGAATGTTGGCAACACGTTAGAAGTCTTTTGCTCATTCTTCTCTCGCATCTTTACATTACGTGAACGCCACGTGGCACCTTGTACTTTATTTCGCTATTTAATGAGATCGGAGGTCACACAACGTACGTTGGGTAAGTTGATGATGTGGTGATCACAACTTTGTTTCATTTATTGACTTTTGATTCCTAAAATCTTTTTTTGTCTGTAGGAATATGATTTCATCACGAAAAAATGCAGATACAGGCGTAACACTTGAGTTTGTAACAGACCTCTCTAAGGAAGGATATTTAGCTGCACTTGAAAGGTTGTATATGTATATGTATGTGTATATGTATGTATGTATTGAAAGGTTTATCGCACGCCGTGGTGAACCTCATAGTATTACTTCTGACAACGGCACCAATTTTGTTGGTTGTCGTAATGATCTAAATAAGATCATTGCAGAGTCTAATAATTTGTCTTCTGACCTTGCTTTAAAGGGAATAGCATTTAAATTTTCACCTGTTTACAGCCCTAATTTCAATGGTGTAGCAGAAGCTGCTGTTCGATCAACAAAACATCATCTTCGTCGCATATTACAGCTGACTCACCTCACTTACGAGGAACTTAATACTTGCCTAATTAACATAGAAGCCATTCTGAATTCACGTCCTCTTACCCCTCTGTCCAATGATCCTCAAGACCTCGCACCCTTAACGCCTGCTCACCTCCTCCTAGGACGGCCACTGACATGTATACCTCGGCGACCTACCCCAACGTGCAACATCAACAGACTAGACCGTTATATAAGAACTGAATGTATTAAAGCACACTTTTGGAATCGTTTTAGCACCGAGTACATCAGCCTACTTAAGCAGAAGACCAAATGGCATTCTTCAATAGGAGAGCTGAAACCTGGAATGCTTGTTCTGGTCAAGGAAAAAACTCCACCATTACTATGGATGATGGCCCGCGTAATTAAAATTTATTCTGGAGCAGACGGGGTGGTGCGAATAGCAGACCTCAAGACGAAAGGAGGCACCATTCGTCGGTCATACAACAGCATCTGCCCGCTGCTGCCCGATCTTTGTTGAAGATCTTCAACCCGGGGAGCCTGTCTATGCCCTGCGCGTGCGACAACCCTGGCGCACGCGACAACCCTAGCGCGGCCATTTTTCCTGCGCGTCCGGCGCCATCTTGAGAAAGGACTCGATTCGACCGGGGCCCCGGGGAGCGACGACGCGCCTTCTCTCGAATTTTGTTATTCTTAAATAAATCTAATTGTAACACCAACGAAAACCTAAAATATATACAGTCCACGATTCCACGTATTTTAATTACACCAACAGGCGTGCTGCAGGGTAAATTCAAATTCAAAATTCTTTATTTCGGACATGAGCCCATAGTGTTAGTAACAAAGTAACTTAAAGCCTAGTGTTAGTAGCATATAAACATTTATAAATTATTATTACACTGTGTTATTACATAATAAAATTATCAATTTAAAAAAGACAAGACACAACAAGACTGCCTCGGTGGCGCAGTTGTAATTGCGCATGCGTTACGACTGCTGTGCTGAGGTCTCGGGTTCGATCCCCGGGTCGGGTAAAGTGATATTGGGTTTTTCTATCTAGAAATGCCTCAGTATTAGCCCGGAGTCTGGAAAATGTGCCCGGTATGGCGATAAGCTCGCCCCCTATCACATTATGGGACCGAAATTCGGCGAAAAGTGGGTGTACTAGTTACACCTCTGCCTACCCCTTCGGGGATTACAGGCGTGAGTGTATGTGTATGTGTGTGTGTATTATCAATTTATGTGGATCCTAACCCAGTGACGCAGCAGAGGGGAGTCCCACCGGTCTATGAACACAAAAAAGTAAAGTATAAAGTAAGTTCATTGGGAATAACATGTGTACTAGCTTTTGTGAGAGTCGCTGACCGTCAGCAAATTTAACGATATAAGATAACGGAGAATAAAGAATACTCATCTGTATCAAATGAAGAATGATGAAATAGTTCATCAAAACATTATTCAAGAATGGATATATAATATTTCAGATTAGTCATATTATAGAATACAGGATACTCAATTAGTTACAGTAAACGAAATCAAAGATCTCGGTGTGATTATTGATAGCGAGCTACGTTTTACCTCGCACGTGGACTCTATAATTAAGAAGGCTGCACGAATGCTTGGCTTTGTTAAACGTAACACCACGGTCTTCAAAAACATAAAAACCCAACTCGTGATATATAATGCGATTGTACGCAGTCAGTTGGAATATGGCAGTATAATTTGGAATCCTTATTATAGTACAGTATCTCAGCGTGTAGAAAATATTCAACGAGCTTTTACAAGGCACTTGGCATTCCATTCTTCCGGAATAAGTCATCGCACCTGCTATAAATCACGTTTTGCTTTTTTCAAATTGAACACTTTAACTGATCGCCGTAAAATTAATGACATAGTGTTCCTATATAAATTACTAAATAATATGAGCAACAACAGTGACATCCTTAGTAAAATCAGCCTAAATGTTCCACGTAAATTACCGAGACAAGCTATTACAAAAACATTTTATATACCACACGTCCGTACTAATACTGGATTTAATTCCCCCATTGTAAGAATATGCAGCGAGTATAATGCTCTTAACATCAAATCTCCCGATCTGGTCATATTCAGTACACCACTCTCCAAGTTCAGAAGGGAAGCGCTGAAACACTTGCTTGACAAAGAAGACTAGAGTTTATTATTATTATTTAAAGTTATTTTTTATCTTAATATTTTTTAATTCTGTGATAATTTTGATTATAAGTGTAAGTTACTATTATTTAAATTTTATGATTACTATTTTTTGATTTTTATTGTTTTTTATAGCTACTTATATTAAATTTAGATGCGAGGCTCTGTCATGTTTGTTATCCTCTTTTTTTACTGTTATTTTGTAATTTTATGTCAATGTTATTCGTATGAGAATGCTGTGCATACCTTCAATAGGCATATGTATCAGACTTTATATTATCTTTCATTATTTGTGACTTTTGGATGCATGTGTCACTGGTGTGTGTTATTTAATAAATAAATAAATAAATTTCAAAATCTTTAAGAAACGAGCTGAACGTGGAAAAGTTGAAAGCTTACATTTCTGACGGCGCTCTAATTTGAACATACATTTCAACGATGCAAACATAAACAGCATGAGTATTGTGGAAGCTGACGATTGGGGAGGTTTTGTTTCAGTAGTACAACATTTTCCATATAACCACAAAGTGTTGAAGTACAAAAAAGTTACTAAACTATATTGGATTGCCTCAGGACTTAGAGGAACAAATATAAGCCCAAAATTACATTTTATTCAAAGTCCTTTTTCTATGGGTTGATAACCTGGAAAATCACAGTAAGGAACAGGGTAACTTTCTTGAGGATGTAACAATTACATAGAAATCGTATCAGGATAGATAAAACCAAAACATCATGTCAGATGAATGTTTGTTTTTACGAAGAGATTATTCCCAAAACTCTCCCAAAAGATAGACACATGTGATTCTCTGAAATCTAATAAAATTTCACTGTTTTATTTTACTTTTATGCAGTTAAACTATGTACGGGAATAAAAAGAATAATGATATTTTTCAATAAAAAGATTATAAAAAAATACATACATATACTCACGCCTGTAATCCCCGAAGGGGTAGGCAAAGGTGAATCGGGTCGCGGGCGCGCAGCCGAGGGCTGTCAGCCCGTATCGATGCACTCCCAAATTCGGATCATCGTGCGACCCCGAGATGCCTCATGGCCTCGTTCGCTGTCGTTGTTCGGTGCGCGGGGGCTCCTTAGCCCTCCATGGAGATGGGCTGCTACGCAGCACCGCGCAGGGGCGATTCCGGCTGCAATTCTAGCACTCCTTAGAATACCCCGGGATCGCTCCGCAAGCGCCGAAGAAGGCCACCGCGGGGTTTTAGCTGGTAGTGTCGGGTGGGGTGTACATAGGGGTTAGGGACTCGGCCCAGCGGCAGCACGAGCGAGGGGGATGCTGGGTCGTAAGACCGGCTAGTCCAGCATACCCGTTTTATTCTTAATCCGCTTCCCTGCGGAGCGGGCGGCAGTAATAAAACGCTTTCCCCGCGACAAAATAAAAAAAGGCAAAGGTGTAATCAGTACACCCACTTTTCGCCGAATTTATTTCGGTCCCATGTGATAGGGAGAGAGCCTATTGCCATACCGGGCACAAATTCCAGACTCCGGGCAAATACTGAGAATTTCTGGATAGAAAAATCCAAGATAATAAAAAAAACATTTGTTTACAGATTTTGATACCGAGTGGCGATTTGGTTGTCACATTAAATGATACAACGGTTCACACTAGTTGAAATAAGTCTGTTCAATGAATACAATAAGCAATGAGACTTTAAATAAAAAGAACAACTTTCAAACAAAACAAATAGCGTAAAAATATACACGAAATAAAACACTTATAAATACTAGCTGTTGCTCGCGGCGCCCCCCGCGTGGATGTTTTTTTTTTGGGAGTTGAAGTATACAATCCAAGGAGTTGTCTTCTGCACTATAGCACACTTAGGCACCTATAGCGATCGTCCTGGCTCTCAGGTGTTGTGCCTGAAGCTTGATGCATTTAAAGAATACCTCATAAGTTAACCCCTCAATTCGCCTCTTTTAGGGATACATAAATACATACATGCATACAGAACAAAAGAACGAACGAACGAACGATAGAATTAATGAATGAATAAAGTAATGAATGCATGAATGAACGAATAAACGAACGAATGAATGAATCAAGTAATAAATGAATGAATGAAGAACCGAATGAATGAATGAATGAATGAAAAAATGAAAGATTGAAGTAATGAATCAATGAATGAATGGAGTAATAAATAAAGTAATGAATCAATGAATGAATGGAGTAATGAATGAAGTAATTAATGAATGAATGAGGTAATGAATGAATGAAGTAATGAATGATTGAAGTAATGAATGAATGAAGTAATGAATGATTGAAGTAATGAATCATTGAATGAATGGAGTAATGAATGAATGAATGAATTAATGTATGAATGAATGAAGAAACGAACGAATGAATGGAGTAAATAATGAATGAATGAAGAAATGAATAAATGAACGAGGTGATGAATGAATTAAAGAAGTAATGAACGAATGAACGAAGAAACGAACGAATGAATGTATCAAGTAATGAATGAAGAAACGAACGAATGAAGGAATGAATGAAATAATGAAAGATTGAATTAATGAATCAATAAATGAATGGAGTAATGAATGAAGTAATGAATGAAGTAATGAATCAATGAATGAATAGAGTAATGAATGAAGTAATTAATGAATGAATGAGGTAATGAATGATTGAAGTAATCAATCATTGAATGAATGGAGTAATGAATGAATGAATGAAGAAATGAATGAATGAACGAGGTGATGAATGGATGAATAAAGTAATGAATGAATGAATGAATGAAGAAATGAATGAATGACGTAATTAATAAATGCAGGAATGAATGAATGAATGAATAAGGTAATGAATAAAAGAATGAATGAAGTAATTAATGAATGAATAAATGCAAGAATGAAAGAATGAACGAACGAAGGTATGAATGAACGAACGAAGGAATGAATGAATTATTGAACGAGTTAGTTAATTAATGAGTTGGGAAATAAAAAAAAAAACAAATCATGAAATGAAAGTATACATAAACGAAAAAAAAAAAAAAAATAACTCTGCCAAATAGATGGCGCCAAAGAAAAATTACATCGCGATATGAAATTTTTCTACGTAATGTTCATAATTACGACACAATCCTTAGTCTCCTAGTTCGGTTCGGTTCGGTTCGGTTCGGTTCGGTTCGGTTCGGTTCGGTTCGGTTCGGTTCGGTTCGGTTCGGTTCGGTTCGGTTCGGTTCGGTTCGGTTCGGTTCGGTTCGGTTCGGTTCGGTTCGGTTCGGTTCGGTTCGGTTCGGTTCGGTTCGGTTCGGTTCGGTTCGGTTCGGTTCGGTTCGGTTCGGTTCGGTTCGGTTCGGTTCGGTTCGGTTCGGTTCGGTTCGGTTCGGTTCGGTTCGGTTCGGTTCGGTTCGGTTCGGTTCGGTTCGGTTCGGTTCGGTTCGGTTCGGTTCGGTTCGGTTCGGTTCGGTTCGGTTCGGTTCGGTTCGGTTCGGTTCGGTTCGGTTCGGTTCGGTTCGGTTCGGTTCGGTTCGGTTCGGTTCGGTTCGGTTCGGTTCGGTTCGGTTCGGTTCGGTTCGGTTCGGTTCGGTTCGGTTCGGTTCGGTTCGGTTCGGTTCGGTTCGGTTCGGTTCGGTTCGGTTCGGTTCGGTTCGGTTTTTTTTTTTTTTTTTTTTTTTCCTAGTGTGTTTTCATTGATATGTCAATGACAATTTTGTATCTGTGTGTTTTTTGTTATTCCATTGGGTTTACTTATATATCTATGAAGTTTTTTATCGGGCCAAGGCCTATTCAGATGGTGTTTCCTGAAAGGTCTTAGCCAGATTAGCCAGCCAACGGTAGGCAGCGGCTCTGCTGTGCTCTGGCATTGCAGAAGTCTATGGGCGGCGGTGACTACTTACCATCAGGTGGCCCGTCTGCTCGTCTGCCTATCCAGGCACTAAAAAAAAAAAAAAAAAAAAAGATGCATAACCCCATGTGTGTATGTGTATGTGTGTGTGTGTGTGTGTATGTGTGTGTGTGTGTGTGTGTGTGTATGTGTGTGTGTGTGTGTGTGTGTGTGTGTGTTATGTGGGAGGAGGATAGGAGTGAACTGGTTTCTCCCTTGAGAGGAGGCCGATCCGGATGGAGTTTCCCGGTCGGTCTCCCTTTAAGAGAGGTGCAGTTTGGAATGGGAGGTGGGTGGGATGGGATGGGAAACCTTTTTTATTTTATTTTTATAATATTTTTATACATTTTCATTTTATAAACTTACATTCTACAGTATATTCTAAACATTTTACAGGTTTACATGGGTTGATCTGGTTGTCTGATCGCTCAGATCTGCTGATCCGACGGTTGATCGACCATCCGACCGTTCAGACTTTTGTCATGTTGGTCAGCTGGTCGGTCAGCCGGCCACTATATTTCGCTGTTGAAAATCTAGTTATTTATTTATTTTATACATGAATATTCTTATTACTAAGTGTCTTAAATTTATTTCTTACTTATTCTAGTGGATACATGTTATTTAACTTAGGCAAAATACAAGTACAAAGTCTCTGTGCTTTCTGAGTTGTTTCTTTTGTTATTCGTTACTTTTGTTTTTGTAAAGTAAGTACAAAGTTTATTAATACTAAGTGTTGCTCTGTCTTGCAAAAAAAAATTAAAATTAAAAAATAAAAATAATGTAATTTGTAATATATGTACTAATAAGATAATTATTTCAATCAAGTATTGTCTGTATGATAGTGATTTATTAAATCAATTCTTAAGTCTAATTGTTTTTCTTTTTTGTGTTTTTTATAGTTTTTTGGTACGTGATCAACTTGGGGTAGGGAGCTAGTTTTTTTTTTTATTCCATTTTTTATCTTATTTATTTCTGTTTATTACTATTCTTGTTATCTTTTTACAATAATCCATAAATGGTTTTCTAGTCTCCTTTTGCTTCATTATATCAGGTAAATTGTTGATTGTGATTATAGTGTCTATTCGGTTTTCAGTTTCCATTCTATCGAGCAAATGTACCGGGCATTCGCATATGATGTGCTGGATGGTTTCGTCCTCGGCTTCGTCGCATATACATGTTGATACCTCTTTACATTTATATTTCTTAAGGTATTCTGAGAAACCTCCGTGTCCTGTGAATACCTGTGTTAGTATTGGATCAATGTTGATTTTTCTAATAGTGGGATAACTGGTTCGGTTCGGTTAGGTTAGGTTTGGCTAGGTTAGGTTTTTTTTTTATTTTTTTTATTTTTGTGGGGGAGAACACCCCCCTCTGCTCCCTCTGATACTTATTCAGAGAATTGTAAACACCTAGTTGAATTCACATGCCTTTATTAAATGATATGCGAACTCTAAACAAAAAACGATTGAAGGTGTTCATCAAAAAATAAAATCAAAATATACTGAATCTAAATTCTCTAAAATATAACAATTTTCATCCGACAACTACTACACTGTAAAATCCCCTATGTGTATTAAGAAGTCTGACAGCCATACGACTCTTTACATGGATACACATAGGTTCGTTAATTATTATACATTTTCAAAATAAAATCCTAATATAGCACGTCATTCTCACTTAAAAACACAGTAAAACACATTCCTTGGCGACTAAGTTCCTATAATATCATATTATATTGCATAGTCGCCCCTATCTATTTATTCTTATCTATACATTTACGTGCTATATCCCTACAGTATGTTAAAAATTTACGTCTTACGTCACCGGTCTCCAGCATGCCGCTCAGGTTTTCCTTACATAATTTTACGTTACAATCGCTTTCGAGTTTCATGCGTTGATACAGATATACTGGGCATTCGGTCAACACGTGTAAAACGTCTTCTTTGGCCTCTGGGTCACAGATGCACGAGGGGCTCTCCTTGCACTTGAAGCGATTCAAGTACTCAGAGAATCCCCCGTGCCCCGTAAACACTTGAGTGAGGACCGGGTCCACAGGCATCTTTCTGACTATGCTGTACGCTTTCCTTGCGTCTGGGAAAAACAGCTTCGTTACCGACGCTGTTTCTCCAGCCCTATAGCGCTCATCCCACTCGTCAATCGACTCCTGACGGATATATCGCTTGACGAATGAGGTGGGGCAACGGTCGTAATCGGGCTTCCGCTTCAGCGCAGTGGCTGCAGCCTTCGCGAGTTCGTCTGCGCGCTCATTTCCCACACACCCCACGTGCGCCTTCACCCAAAAGAGGTTAACGGTTTTTCCGCACGTAACGGTCTCACTTAACAGGTTGTTAATGCCAAATGCTATGGGGTGGAGGGAAACTCCGCTCGCGACCGACTCAAGCGCGGCTCTCGAGTCACAAAAGATGCTGTATTGTCGTTTGTCGTATCTCAGGGCCATTTGCACCGCCTTTTGCAGAGCCAACAATTCCGCCTGGTAAACGGTACAGAACGATTCCAGCTTTAGTTTGGTGGCTTTCGTTTCGGCATCGCCGTCCCGTAAGGACACCGATGCACCGACTTGGCCACCAATCTTGCTGCCGTCCGTGAACACCTTGACGGTGTTTGCAGCCTGTAGGTTCAGTTCTGCATCGTTCACCACGCATTCGAATTTCAATGCTCTGCGTCCAGCTGGATGTCGTAAGTTGGCAAAGGGCACAGGACTTTCCACATCCCGGTCCCCCACCACTCGCCGAGTGTGTCCTTTTTTCACTTCGTAAAGAAGCGCCGCTTCTCGGACACGAATGTCTAGCGGAAGGATCCCAGCAAGCAGCAGGGCCGAGTTTAGTGAAACTGTCCTGTAGCCCTTCACCATCTTTTGTGCAAAACCTCGTTGAACCGCTGCAAGCTTCTTTATGATGCCTATCTTTTTGCTTGCAGGCGCCCATGCACTGGCCGCGTATAGTATGGTAGGTTCAACGACTGCCGTGTACAACGTTTTCACTACCTCAGGTCCCAGCCCCCACTGCACCTTTGCAGCGGTTGCCAATCTTCTGTAGAAGCCTATGGCTTTCCTACAGACTTCCGAAACGTGCGTGTTGAATGTTAACTTATCATCCACAGTCAGGCCCAGTATTTTAATGTCTTTCGACAGGCCTATGTCGACGCCGCCCATGCGCAGGATTGGTGAGTCGTACTTAAGTCGTCGTGTTACGACCATAGCCTTCGTCTTCTTTGGAGCGAATTTCAGCTTGTTCCTGACTCCCCAATCCTGCACATACGCTAATGCATCGTTGGCCTGTCTCTGTATTTTCAACGTTTCGTCACCATGAAACACTAACACTACATCGTCGGCAAAGGCTTGACAATAGTCACCCCGTTTTGCAAGCTCCTTTAGCAGTGGGTCGAGGAGCAAGTTCCACATGATAGGACCACCAATAGATCCTTGAACACATCCCTTGGTGGTCCCTCTCGCGTGTTCTACCCCGGCGTAGCGAACTTTAACTTTCCGGCTCTCGAAGTAGCTATCCACTATCCGCCTTAGGTTTTTCGGACATCCTTCCTCAAACAGTCTGACTCTAATCGCTGGCCACCAAGCACTGTCAAAGGCTCCCTCTATATCCAGTGAGATTATCGTGATAATCTTTTTCTCACTCAATTTACTCCGGATGTGCTGGAGTAGGGTATAGAGGGAGTCTTCCGTGCCTCTTTGGGGCATAAAGCCAAACTGTCGAGTACTCATCCTAGGTAGTAGATGCCACTTCACTCTTCCCACCACTATTTTCTCCAGAATCTTCCCCATCACTGGCAACAAGCCTATCGGTCTATAGGACTTGACGTCTGTGTAGTCCTCCTTCCCGGGTTTCCGGAGGACTACGACCGTGGCCTCCTTCCAGATGGTCGGGAAGTGGCCCAATTCGAGGCATTTGTTGGCCAGTGATAGGAACAACTCCGGATCCTTAAGGATAGCCTGTTTGCAGATGTCGGATGTTAGACCATCTGCACCGGGGGCTTTTTTGGGGTTAAAGCTGTTCGCCGCCACAAGAATTTCATCCAGGGTAAATGCCGGGTCCCGATAACCATTATCCATACCGACATTTACGCTATCGGCTTTAACCCTTATCCGCTGGTGTTCTGCGTTGTCGTCTTCTACCCGGTCCTCAGGGTAGAAGACCTCCGCCAGCACCTTTGCCGATTCCTCTGGACTGAGGATATTTCCATCTTTCTTCAGGGGGAGATCCTCAGTTCTTTTCGTCACTCTACCTATCGCTCTATAGATGCCGTCCCAAACGGTTTCTTTGTCTTGTCTTCCGCAGAATGCCTTCCAGCTGTCATTTTGGGCCTTTTTAGCTTCTGTCTCATACTCTTCCTTTGCTCTCAGGTACTCGTCGACGACAAACTGTCTGCGGACTGGGGCTGCACAGCGGATCCTTCTCCTCCTGGTGACCATGGCCCTTTTCAATGAGGCGATTTTGTCAGACCACCATGGAATAGTAGGTTTTCTGTTGTTTTTGAATTTTGGCATGCTGTCTTTACAGCTTTCCTGAACGATTTTAGTGTATTCTTCTACTATTCCGTCTATTTCTATTTTGTTTGTTATATTATCAATTTTGTGTTTATTAAATTTTGCATCTACTGTTAATTGGGAGAATTTGTTACCAAATGCTCCCCAATTAGCTTTGTTTGTGTTAAAAATCCGAGTTGTTCTGCTTATTGCAATATGCTGTAATTTGCCGAAATTGATGTTAAATAATATGGTGTTGTGATCTGAACTTACGATGCCTTCATTGACCCGCCAATCGTTCACCTGGCCGAGAAGATCCTCCGTGCATAGAGTTATGTCCACGAAGCTTTGATATCGCTTCCCACCTCTTAAGGTGTCAAATGTCGGGACGTCGCTGTCGTTGAGCACCTGAAGGCCCCACTCGCCTATGGCTTCTGCGAGATCCTCACCCCTTCGGTCAGTGACCGCACTACCCCACCACATGCTCTTAGCGTTGAAATCTCCGCCGATGAGTATGTTGGTGGGACCTAGTTCGCCAACAATTACCCCCAGTTGTTCCAGGTATGGCCCTATGGGTTTATCCGGTTCAAAATAGAGAGAGACCACAGCGACCTCTCGGTTTCCAGCATAGATTTTCACCACTGAGATGTTGGGCGTGGTGAATTTTGGACATGGCGTGACTTTGATGTTATCGTCAAATACCACAATAGCAGACTTTACTGTGGTATTGTCCATGCCTGTATACTGGAAAATCCTCGTGCCACCGTAGTCCCTAACCCTACCCTGAGCTCCCACATACGGCTCCTGGAGTAGAGCGAACACCATTTTTCTGCTCGCGGCCTCCAGCATAAGCTCCTGAGTAGCTAACTGCTTCCTCTGGAGGTTTGCCTGAGCCACAAGCAGTGGCCGTGCTCTTTCTGGGGGATCATTATGCTCACTTACCCTGGGAACAACCTCAGCAATACGCAACCGCCGTTCTCGCCAGGGCATCCCACTTCCTTCTCACCGGACATTCGCTGCTAAAAGCATTATGGTCGGCTCTGCCCAGACCAGACCTGACGCAATTGCAGCACGTCGGGGGTGCTTGCGCAACCAATTTGGCGCAATCCTTCTTAAGGTGCGCACCCCCGCAGTGACTGCACGTATCCTCCCGATCCGCGCAGAACCGCCTCCCGTGGCCATATCCGAGGCAACGCGAACACTGGACGAGAGGGGACTGATCTTCCACTTTAACACGTTGGACGTCTATATGCGCCAACCCGTGTTGGGTGAGTCTCTTCCAGAGCTCCGGAGAGACTTGCAGCACTACGTGCGACGTGAGCGCGTTCCTCGCACCTTTCCGGTATTTCACGGATACACGTGCGTTCTCCCCGCTCACGTCCCCAAACAGGTGGCGGTTTTGCGACCTGAGTGCGCCGAGGATCTCTTCGTCCGTGTTGTGGCTCAGGACGTTCCTTAAGATCACAAGTGGGTCCTTATTTCGGACATCTTCCACTGTGAGACGTCCTCCCCCTTTCTTTATCCTCTCTTTAATCTTGTCCAGTTCCTCTCTCTTATTACATCCTAAAATTACCTTCCGGTCCTTAGCCTTCCTTATCCTGTCGATCTGTAGACCTTCTTCTTTAGCGTTGACCGTCTTCCTTATCTGCTCAAAGACCTGCTCACCGGTCTGGTTCTGGTCCACCGAGGAAATGACTACAGAGTGCATTGCACTCTGTTCAGGTCTTGGCCTCGGTGGCCCGGTAAGCACGCTGGCGTAGCTCGGTCTTTGACTCCAGTCTTCCCTCTGTTTTTTCATTTCTTCAGTCAACGCTAGCATCTCTATCTTATTCTTCTTCAGCAACTCGCTGTGCTCATCTATCTTTCTGATAAGATCTTCTGCACAGCGATTCTTCTTTTCTTCCTCGGCGCTTCCCCTTCTGTCCTGTTTTTCTTCTGTTTCTTCCACTTCTTTGTATTTCCGCCCTTCCTCAGCCTCCTTCACTAATTTAAACAGCCTGTCTGTGGCACTTAGGACCTCCGTCTTAATTTCTGTTTTCAAGTTGCGGCTGTTGCTGATTTGCAACTTGACCCGCATAAGGCACGCCTTTGCTTCGGCAGTGCGGGTCACGTAGGCAGGTGCTACCTGCGCCGCTTGCGGAGATCCTACTGGCGCGCTGGTCCCGCCAGTCGCCTTCTTCGCCGGGCCCGATCCCGAACTCTTGCCTTCCGGCTGCGTTAACGGGGTCCTCTGCCGCGCAGGCCCTGCCCGCACCGGTTCTGCAGATTTCTCAATCTGCGACTCGATGCTAAGCCTGGCCTGCGCAACTTTGGTACCGCTCGCCTCCTTTGGGCTGGTCTCCTCGGGAGATTCGCTCCGGCGAACGTTCCGGCGTTCAGTCTCCTTGGCGGGGGTTCTGAACCCGAACATTTTGTTGAAGGGGTGGAGGGCGGTAAGATAGATGCCTCGGTCTAGGATAAGGTACTTGAGGGTGTATATAGCCCTCAAGTATGATACACTAGAAAAACTTGATGGAGCTGGAAACTCGGTGTTACTATAAAAATTTTGTTGTCGGAGCCTATCAGAGGGATGCGTCAAAGTTATAAAATTAAAAATTTAAAAAATTTTATCTATTAAAATATTAACTTGCAGGTGTATGAAGGAGGGGGGGGGGGGGGGGGGTAAAAAAAAAGGGGGGGGGGGGTAAAAATTTAGGGGGGGTCCAAATGTTGGAAAGTGGAAAAAGGTAAGGAAACTGGACTGGATGTCGGCCTTCGTTTCTCACGCTCGTCACGGGTGTGACGTCACCGGGGGGTCTGGTGGAATTGGTTCTGGTTGTTAAAGACACTTCCAGAACCTTCGAGGATGGATGGTATTTCTCGAAACTTTCCACCGAATGCAAGCCCGGCCGATGACGTATGTTGTTTACTCCAACGAGCGTGGGAACCTCCCGATGCTCCGACGCGTTTCTATACACACAGACGAACAGAAACACACACAACAATGAAAAATATGACGCAAAAGACGTCGGTCGTGGCGCTGCGAAGTCTTTTTTTTTTTTTTTTTTTTTTTTTTTTTTTTTTTTTTTTTTTTTTTTTTTTTTTTTTTTGGGATTTACTCTATGTTGGTATTTTGCTCGCCAAAAATCGAATACTTCGGAACTCGAAATTATTCTTTGTCCTCAGTAAGCGGGATGATATTACCCTTAAGGTCTAACAAATTTGCTAGGACCTTAAAGATCGCTTTCGACCCCTGCAAGCATTCAAAAAGGGACCAAATTTTTTCAATCCCAAAAAAAGTTATAAAATTCGCAACTTACAATTTTTACAAAAATAAAATATGCAGTCAGGGTGTGGTTATCCCTCTTTGTCAGCTGGTGTAAGCCGCTCCCTCCTGGGAAGTCAGCTCTGGCTTTTGAGCCGCGAGGTGAAAACACACTTTTAGTCGTATCTCCCTGACTATGCACTTTAAAAATACACAACCTTTGCCTAAGAGTGGCTTCAGGTAACGTCCTCAATGAGGCGTCATAAAAACACTATGTAGCCGCTTTGGAACCGGCAGCGTTTTCACTTTTGTCACAAAAATTTCTCACTTTTGGGGTTATCGCCCAGTGAAAACGCTCTAACTCGGCCAAATTAGCCCCGAACTTTCCCGGCGTTTGCACGTAGTGACACTGTCACTAAGGTCTTACACTGTGCAAACTTTCGCGCACTTCCACGAACTTTTTCCCGACTTTCCGATTTTTACGTGTTAAAACTCGCGAAAAACACTTGGAACGGGGGAAAAACGATGCGCTCACGGGTACGGATGGCTCGCGACTCGGTTAGGTTAGGTTAGGTTAGGTTAGGTTAGGTTAGGTTAGGTTGGGGTGCGGAGGGGTGCGGAGTCAGGAAACCTCCTCGTGGTGCACCCTGGGCAACGGCGGTCACGTTGACCGACGGCTAATGTCCTGACAGAAGGTGGTTGGCAGTCGTCGCCTGTTGTGGCGGCTGTCGTCAATTTTTCGGAGTTGGCACCTTTGGTTCCCCTCGGGTTCTGTCCTGGGGGTGTCGGCGGGCTCGGTGTGCGCTCACCCCGCCGCCGAGCGGGCAGTAGGGGGGAAGTTCTCTCTTGCTGTCACCGTCGTATATCGTAATCCGGTCATATGGAGGTCTGTGGTCATGTCTCGCGCTCCGATCGGATCGAGGGTCTTGGCTTCACCGCCTGGACCGCGAGGGAGAAAACCTCTATAAAAAGTTACCCCGAATCTCAAGCGGCGGCGCACCGTGAGGGGATGCATGGCCGATGGGTAGTTCGGTCGCTAGTGCGAACCACGCCGGAGGGGTACATGCCTGTGCCTCGTCCGTGTACTTAAAGGCTTACCCAGCTACAGGGGGCTCTGGCTGGGTGGACGGTTTATTTCCCCCATACTCGTGGGAATTTCATGGAAACTGCAAATTTAAACCCAAAAATTCTATTGACGCGTTTGCCTACTCCGGTGCCCGATTCCGGGTCCGGAGAGGCGGTGATCGAAGGGTGCAAACCCGAAGATGGTTTGGTAGGTGTTTTGCCTATGGAGACTGTGGCCGCGGAGAGATCTGTGGTGACTCCGATGCCAGAATTTCGAGCTGGCAATAGTCGCCCATCGTCGCGTGCCAAGAGGGGCCGCTTCTGGCAGGGAAGCGAGACGGATTCGATCCGTTCTCGCTCCAGGCACTCCGAAAGTGACTCGGAAAGCGGGTTCGACGTGGCAGGTCGTTCTTCGTCGTTTGGAAGAAACGCTGCGCCGTCGATCGGTAAATATGTCGGCATGAGGAAGGCGCAGCGGGAGCTGGAGGCCCAACGCCGTGAGGCTGCTCGTCAAACAGTGGAGCAAGAAATGGAGGAAAGGGTGAACTCATTCCTGAAGTCAACCAATCCTCCAAAATCTTCTCCTATGGAGGACGTCGAGGCAAGGATCCTACTGCCAGACGACATAAGAGAGGCGGGCCGGCTTCTCAAGATGGTGTCGTGTAAGTCGGGCAATTTGAAAGGTGTCTTTCAAAAGACACTGAACACAGTACACGACACCATCAACAAATTTATCAACCAGCCGGAGTTTCAGACTGTGTTGAAATTAGAGGCGGAGGCCAAGAAATGGCAGGAATTGAGCGGCCGCCTAGAGAAAGAGCTGGCCAAACAGGCCGAGGAGAATACCTCCCTTCGCCGTCGCCTTGACCAATTGGAGGCGAGTGTCAAGAGTGGTGCGACTGTAGAGTCACTGCAGAGGTTTGAGGCCCGAGTGATGGCAAGGGTAGAAGGGGCCATCTTGCACCTGCCGCCTCCACCACTTTTGAGGCCACCGTTGGCCCATGAAAGTTTGGCCACCCGAGAGGAATTTCCAGTGCTCCCTCCTCCTCCTGCAGCAAGCAAAGGAAAGGGAAAAGGAAAGGGCAAGAAGACGGCCCAACCCGCTCCTACTCTCGATGCTGCTGGCGCTGGGATAAATGTGTCTGGCACTTCGTCGCCCGCCATTGCTGGGCCATCAAGTGCGCCCATAGCTGTGG
Source organism: Laothoe populi (assembly GCA_905220505.1). Lineage (NCBI taxonomy): Eukaryota > Metazoa > Arthropoda > Insecta > Lepidoptera > Sphingidae > Laothoe > Laothoe populi. The sequence goes on from HG992168.1 coordinate 17,746,380, forward strand.
CTGGCCCTTCAAACCCAACACAGCAAAAGGGTAAGAAGAAAGGGACCGCCTCTAAGGCGGACAAGACTCCCTCTTCCGCGACCGCAACTTCATCATCGTCTTCGATGTCAGGACAAGGAAAGGGAAAGAAGAAGGGAGCTCCTCAGTCAACGCCTCCGGAGCCTCGCCCCCTGCCGCCGGCTCCTACGTCAATGAACGAGCCGTGGAATATCGTGGCGGGAAAGAAAGCGAAAAAGAAGGCCTCGCCCAGCGCGGTTCCGGCTGCAAGCCAGCAACAGCAGCCGCGCAAGGCAGAACCAAGGCTTCGTGCGCCACGTTCCGCGGCGGTTATTGTATCGTTGACTCCAGCGGCAGTGGCGGAGGGCTTGACATACGCCCAGGTATTGACAGATGCCCAGGGTAAGGTGGACCTCACCGGCCTCAACATCCAGAGGCTGAGGCCAAAGTTTGCGGCCACGGGTGCCCCCATGTATGAGGTGCCCGGGGCCAATAGTGAAGAGAGGGCCGACTCCCTGGCCGCGAGGCTGAGGGAGTGTTTCCAGGGGTCGGAATATATAAAAGTATCCCGGCCCACTAAAACGGCGGAATTGCGTCTTTCGGGGTTGGACTGCACGGCCACCCCGGAAACAGTTGCAGTGGCCCTCGCAAAGGCCGGTGTGTGTCAGGTCGACGTAATAAAGGTTGGCGAAATTCGTCCTGACCGTTCGGGTCTCGGCGCAGTTTGGGCCAAAATGCCAATTAAGGCGGCCCAAAAGGTTCGAAGTGCGGGGCGAATTTTGATTGGCTGGGTTGCGGCTCGGGTTTCTGTGCTGGAGCCGCGACCCATGAGGTGCTTCCGATGCCTGGAAACAGGACATGTAAGGGAGTGTTGTGCGGGTACAGTGGACCGTAGCGGCCTGTGTTATCGCTGCGGTCAACCGGGCCATAAAGCCCGGCAGTGTGAGGCCGCGCCAAATTGCTCATTGTGCAGCGCGGTCGGAAAGCCCGCCGGGCATCAGATCGGGGGGAAGGCATGTCCCGCCTCCTCCCGTAAGACCCGTCGTCCGCCCCGAAGAGGAAGACCAGCTGTCGCTGTGGCTACGGCCCAGTCACAGCAGGAGAGCCCACCGCAGGCCGAGGTTGTTGCAATGGAGATCGCCCAATAATGGCATTTAAGTTCCTCCAGGCGAACATCAACCATTGTGCTCGTGCTCAGGATCTTTTAACCCAGAGCATGGCGCAGTGGTCGGTGCAAGTGGCCGTGGTCGCCGAGCCATATTTCATCCCCCCGCGTGATAACTGGGCGGGGGACGTCAATAGCTCGGTGGCCATCATCACCCAGGGTGCCGCTGGCTCCCCGCCCTTCGAACGTGTAGCGAAGGGTCGGGGATGCGTCGCGGCTCTGTTGGGAGATATTTGGGTAGTCGGAGTTTATTTCTCTCCCAACAGACCCCTCGCTGATTTCGAAACTTTTCTTGTTCAGTTGGGGGCCCTGGTGGCGCAAGGCCAACCTCACCCGGCAATTGTCGTCGGCGACTTCAACGCCAAGTCCCTGGCGTGGGGCTCGTCGGCGACCGATGCTCGCGGTGAGGTCCTGGAGGATTGGGTGATCTCGGCCGGTCTGGCCGTCTTGAATAGGGGGTCGGTGGACACGTGTGTGCGGCACAACGGCGGATCCATTGTTGATCTTTCTTTTGGGAGTCCGGCCGTCGCACGCCGTGTCCGGGGCTGGAAAGTTTTGGTGGGCGTGGAGACGTTGTCGGACCATCGTTACATAAGGTTCGACGTCTCCGCGTCCGCTGTTTCCCGGCCCGGTGGTAGACCGAGTGCCCCGCATCAGGACGGCCCGCGGTGGGCGTTAAAGCGCCTCGATAATGAGGCCCTAGAACTTGCCGCTCTGGTCATGTCGTGGCTCCCTGTACCGGATGGGCCGGTGCAGGTCGAGTTGGAGGCGGAATGGTTCGGGGTATCGGTGACGGACATTTGTGACGCCGCCATGCCCCGAGTCCGACGTCTCCCGCCCCGACGCCAGGTGTACTGGTGGTCGCAGGAGCTGGCGTCGTTGCGCATTGCCTGTGTTTCGGCGCGCCGCCAGTACGCCAGGCACCGTCGCCGGCGTCTCCGGGGCGAGGAGCACGCAGAGCAGGAGCGGCAGCTCTACGGCCTCTACAAGGAGGCGAAGAGAGCGCTGCAGGTGGCCATTAAGAGAGCCAAGGTCGCGGCGAGGAAGGAGTTCATTTCGACTCTCGACAGTGACCCGTGGGGGCGCCCCTATCGCTTGGTGATGAACAAGCTTCGCCCAGCGGCGCCCCCGCTGTCGCAGAGTCTCCGGCCAGAACTTCTGGCCGAAGTCGTCGCGGCCTTGTTTCCGGCCACCGTGGAGTCCACTCCTCCACCGATGGCGCCCCGCGAGTCGGCGCCATCGTCGAGTTCGGCAAGGGATATCCCAGAGGTTTCGCCCGCTGAGTTGCGGGCGGCAGTGTCGCGGTTGCGGGGCAAAAACACCGCCCCGGGTCTCGATGGCATCCCCGCCAAGATCTGGGTGCTAGCCGTCGAGCACTTGGGGCCGAGGCTCCGCAACCTTTTCTCCGCCTGTTTGGAGCAGGGCGTCTTCCCGACGCGCTGGAAAACCGGGAAGCTCGTCCTGCTGAAGAAGGATGGAAGGCCCGCAGAGTCGCCGTCGGCCTACCGGCCCATCGTGCTGCTCGACGAGGTCGCCAAACTCTTCGAGCGAATTATCCATGCTCGCCTCGTCGAGCATCTCGAGAGGGTCGGTCCGGACCTGGCCGACTGTCAGTTCGGTTTTCGAAGAGGCCGATCCACCGTCCACGCGATTCTGCGGGTGAAGGAACAGGCGGAAGAAGCAGTGGCCCGGGGCAAAGTTGTTATAGCAGTGTCGTTAGACATTGCTAATGCCTTTAATTCGCTGCCCTGGGCCTGTATTCACGAGGCACTGCGGTACCACGCGGTGCCACCTTATCTTCGGCGTCTGGTGCACGCGTACCTATCCGAGAGGTACGTTGTGTATCCGGGCGTCAATGGGTGGCACCGGAGAGCGATGGTGTGCGGTGTTCCACAGGGCTCAGTCTTGGGCCCACTCCTGTGGAACATCGGATATGATTGGGTGCTCCGTGGTGCCAACCTCTGGGGCGTCGGCGTCACATGTTACGCCGACGATACGCTAGTTACTGCGTCGGCTAGGACCTTCCAGGATGCCGCAATCAAGGCGGCTGTGGGTACCGGCCACGTCGTTGGTCGCATTCAGCGACTTGGTCTGAAGGTGGCCCTTGAGAAGACCGAGGCCCTTTGTTTCCACGGGCCTCGGAAGGGGCCACCGGCCGGTGCCCACATCGTGGTGAATGGGGTGCGGATTCCCATCGGCAAAACGATGAAATATTTGGGTTTAGTTCTCGATAGCCGGTGGGAACTCCGCGCCCACTTTGAGAAGTTAGGAGAAAAGTTGTCGCGGGTAGCAGGTGCTTTAGGGACCCTGCTGCCCAATCTGGAAGGTCCTGGCATCCCTTGCCGAAGGCTGTACGCCGGAGTCGTGCGGTCCATGGCCCTATACGGCAGTCCCGTCTGGGCCGAGTCCCTGAGCGACCGGTGCGTCGCTCTGCTGCGTAAGCCACAGCGTTCAGTGGCGCAGCGTGCGATCAGGGGCTACCGCACGGTCTCGTACGAGGCGGCTTGCGTTTTGGCCGGTTTCATACCGTGGGACCTGGACGCTAAGGCCCTCTCCGCTGCATTTCATTGGCGGGAGGAGGCGTTCAGGCGCGGGGAGAGACCGGCCCTGAGAGAGGTGGAGGCCATCCGTGGCTCCCTCCGCAGAGCCGCCGTGGAGGAGTGGAGTCTCAGGCTGGAGAACCCGATCTCGGGTCAGCGGGTCGTAGCGGCAGTGCGTCCTGTCTTTAGCCAATGGTTGGACAGGCGCCACGGCGCGGCGACGTTCCGGCTGACACAGGTGCTCACAGGCCATGGTTGTTTTGGCGAGTACCTGTGTCGCATAGCCGGCGCAGAAGGGTCGGCCGTGTGTCACCACTGTGACAACTGTCCGCGTGACACGGCCCAACACACTATTGAGGAGTGCCCAGCCTGGGACGAAGAGCGCAGCGCTCTCGCAGCAGTCGTTGGTGTAGACCTCTCGCTGCCGGCTTTGGTGTCAGCCATGGTCGACAGCCGGAGGTCCTGGCGTGCGGTGGCCCTCTTCTGTGAGGCCGTCATCTCACAGAAGGAGAGTGCCGAGAGGGATCGTGAACAACAAGCCGATCCCTCCCGCCGCCAGTCGAGACGGAGGAGGCGCCGGGTTGACGACTGACCGGCGTCTCCCGCCCTGTGGTTTGGGGGCGTTTGGAGAATCCCACCACGGTATCCCCTGCCTGTCGTAAGAGGCGACTAATAGGGGCATCGGGGGTCGCGGGCGCGCAGCGGGGGGCTGTCGTAGCGCCCTTTCCGGTGTGTCGATATTTTGTTTGTACATAGTTTTATTTTGTATATACTTCGTCGGCACGCCGGGCGACCCCGGGATGACGGCAGCGCGGGTGGTTGGCCTCGTAGCTGCCGTGGACGCCGAGGGCGTCCTTCGGTGCGCGGGGGCTTCTGAGCCCCCCCCACATGGAGACGGGCCGCAAGGCGGCACCGCGCAGGGGCGGTTCCGGTCGAAAATGGAGCGCTTCTCGCTCCGTGAGCCCGGGACCGTCTCTTATGCGCCGAAGAGGGCCACCGCGGGGTTTTTAGTTGGTATTGCCGGTGTAGGGAATTTGTTAGGGACTCGGCCCAGCGGTCGTCCGGATGTCAACATCTCTCCCGGACGGCTTAACGCTGGGTCGTAAGGCCGGCGAGCCCAACATAACCGTCCCGCCATCCCCCCGGCGGGGCGGTAGTGATAAATCGCTTTTCCCCGCGAAACCAAAAAAAAAAAAAAAAAAAAAAAAAAAAAAAAAAAAAAAAAAAAAAAAAAAAAAAGGTTGGGGTGCGGAGTCAGGAAACCTCCTCGTGGTGCACCCCGGGCAACGGCGGTCACGTTGACCGACGGCTAATGTCCTGACAGAAGGTGGTTGGCAGTCGTCGCCTGTTGTGGCGGCTGTCGTCAATTTTTCGGAGTTGGCACCTTTGGTTCCCCTCAGGTTCTGTCCTGGGGGTGTCGGCGGGCTCGGTGTGCGCTCACCCCGCCGCCGAGCGGGCAGTAGGGGGGAAGTTCTCTCTTGCTGTCACCGTCGTATATCGTAATCCGGTCATATGGAGGTCTGTGGTCATGTCTCGCGCTCCGATCGGACCGAGGGTCTTGGCTTCACCGCCTGGACCGCGAGGGAGAAAACCTCTATAAAAAGTTACCCCGAATCTCAAGCGGCGGCGCACCGTGAGGGGATGCATGGCCGATGGGTAGTTCGGTCGCTAGTGCGAACCACGCCGGAGGGGTACATGCCTGTGCCTCGTCCGTGTATGTAAAGGCTTACCCAGCTACAGGGGGCTCTGGCTGGGTGGACGGTTTATTTCCCCCATACTCGTGGGACTTTAATGGATAAATTTATGAACCCAAAAATCATTTTGACGAGGTTGCCTACTCCGGTGCCCGATTCTGGGTCCGGAGAGGCGGAGGTCGGAGGGCGCAAGCCCGAAGACGGAAGTTGTGTGATGGAGGTCGTGGGTGAGACGCCCACGGAGATTGTGGCTCCGGAAGGAGTGTTTGTAACTCCGGCTCGCATAATTGAGGCCAGGAGTAGTCGTGCCTCTTCGAGGGCGAAAAGAGGGCGCTTTTGGGAGGGGAGCGAGACGGACTCTATCCGTTCTCGCTCTGGGCACTCGAGTGGCTCTGAGAGTGGAGTGGATGCACTTGGTCTGCCATCAACGGTCGGCAAATATGTCGGCTTAAGGAAGGCGCAGAGGGAGCTGGAGGCCCAGCGCCGTGAAGCCAAACGACGAAAGGCGGAGGAGGAGATGGAGGAGAGAGTGAGCTCCTTCTTGAAGTCTACCGCCCCTCCGAAGTCTGCTCTGTTGGACGGAATCGGGGAGCGGATAATCTTGCCTGAAGACATCAGGGAGGCGGGAAGGCTACTGAAGATGGTGTCGGCTAAATCGGGGAACCTAAAGGGTGTCTTCCAAAAGACACTCAACACGGTTCACGACACCTTCGTGAAGTTCATGGACCAGCCGGAATTCCAGGCTGTGTCCAAATTGGAGGCGGAAGCCAAGAAGTGGCAAGAGGTGAGCGGCCGCCTCGAAAAAGAACTGGCCAAGCAGGCGGAAGAGAACTCCTCCCTCCGCCGGCGCCTCGACCAATTGGAGGCGCAGATGAAGAATGGGCCGTCGGAGGAATCACTTCGGATGTTTGAGGCCCGCGTGATGGCGAGAGTTGATGGTGCTATAATGCACCTGCCGCCACCGCCGCTCTTGAGGCCACCTTTGGCGCATGAAGGCGGAACCGGTCGTGAGGAGTTTCCTTTGCTTCCGCCGCCTCCTCCTCCTCCAGTGGTTAAGGGAAAGGGCAAGGGAAAGGGGAAGAAGACGGCCCTGCCCGTTGCCGCTCCCGTGGTCCCTAGCGTATCTACGCCTGCTGTCGCCGGGCCATCTAGTGCACCCATTGCTGTGGCTGGGCCATCTAACCCACCGCAGCAAAAGGGCAAAGCGAAGGGGACTGTCACTGTCCCCAAGGCGGCTTTGCCCTCCTCTTCGGGACCCGGGAAGCCCAACACCAAGAAAGGGAAGAAAGGAGCTCCTCAGCTTACGCCTCCGGAGCCTCGCCCACTGCCGCCGGCTCCTACATCAATGGACGAGCCGTGGAGTGTTGTAGCGGGCAAGAAGGCGAAAAAGAAGGCTTCGCCTAGCGCGGTTCCTGCTGCGAGCCAACAACAACAGCCGCGCAAGGCAGAACCAAGGCTTCGGGCGCCACGTTCCGCGGCGGTTATTATATCGTTAACTCCGGCGGCAGTGGCGGAGGGCTTAACATACGCCCAAGTTCTGACGGAGGCCCAGGGTAAGGTGGACCTCACCGGCCTCAACATTCAGAGGCTGAGGCCAAAGTTTGCGGCCACGGGCGCCCCCATGTATGAGGTGCCCGGGGCCAACAGTGATGAGAGGGCTGACTCCCTGGCCGCGAGGCTTAGGGAATGTTTCAGTGGGTCGGAGTACGTCAGGGTATCCCGGCCCACAAAGACCGCGGAACTACGTCTTTCGGGGTTAGACTGCACAGCCACCCCGGAAGCGGTCACAGTGGCTCTCTCAAAGGCCGGTGAGTGCGCGACCGACACCATCAAGGTCGGCGAAATTCGTCCTGACCGCTCGGGCCTTGGATCTGTGTGGGCCAAAATGCCAGTCAAGGCGGCCCAAAAGGTCAAAGGTGCAGGGCGGATTCTTGTTGGTTGGGTTGCGGCTCGGGTTTCTGTGCTCGAGCCGCGACCACTGCGATGTTTCCGGTGCCTCGAGTCGGGGCATGTACGGGAGTGTTGCCAGGGCGCTGTGGATCGTAGCGGCCTTTGCTACCGCTGCGGTCAGCCGGGTCACAAAGCCCGGCAATGTGAGGCACCGCCGAGCTGCGTGATTTGTGCAGCGGCAGATAAGCCCGCCGGACATCTGGCCGGGGGGAAGGCGTGTCCCGCCTCCTCCCGGAAGAACCGACGTCGTCCGGGCCGAGGATTTAAACCAACTGCCGCTGGGGCTACGGCCCAGCCGCAGTTGGAGAGCCCACCGCAGGCCGAGGTTGTAGAGATGGAGATCGCCCAATAATGGCAATTAAGTTCCTCCAGGCGAACATCAACCACTGTGCCCGTGCTCAGGATCTTTTAACCCAGAGCATGGCGCAGTGGTCGGTGCAAGTGGCCGTGGTCGCCGAGCCATATTTCATCCCCCCGCGTGATAACTGGGCGGGGGACGTCGACAGCTTGGTGGCCATCATCACCCAGGGTGCCGCTGGCTCCCCGCCCTTCGAAAAAGTAGCGAAGGGCCGGGGATGCGTCGCGGCTCTGTTGGGAGATATTTGGGTAGTCGGAGTTTATTTCTCTCCCAACAGACTCCTCGCTGATTTTGAAACTTTTCTTGTTCAGTTGGGGGCCCTGGTGGCGCAAGGCCAACCTCACCCGGCAATTGTCGTCGGCGACTTCAACGCCAAGTCCCTGGCGTGGGGTTCGCCGGCGACCGATGCTCGCGGTGAGGTCCTGGAGGATTGGGTGATCTCGGCCGGTCTGGCCGTCTTGAATAGGGGGTCGGTGGACACGTGTGTGCGGCACAACGGCGGATCTATTGTTGACTTGTCCTTCGCGAGTCCCGCCATCGCACGCCGTGTCCGGGGCTGGAAGGTTTTGGTGGGCGTGGAGACTTTGTCGGACCATCGTTATATTAGGTTCGACATCTCCGCGTCCGCCGTTTCCCAGCCCGGTAGTAGACCGAGTGCCCCGCATCAGGACGGCCCGCGGTGGGCGTTAAAGCGCCTCGATATTGAGGCCCTAGAGCTTGCCGCTCTGGTTATGTCGTGGCTCCCTGTACCGGATGGGCCGGTGCAGGTCGAGTTGGAGGCGGAATGGTTCGGGGTATCGGTGACGGACATTTGTGACGCCGCCATGCCCCGAGTCCGACGTCTCCCGCCCCGACGCCAGGTGTACTGGTGGTCGCAGGAGCTGGCGTCGTTGCGCATTGCCTGTGTTTCGGCGCGCCGCCAGTACGCCAGGCATCGTCGCCGGCGTATCCGGGACGAAGAGCACGCAAACCAGGAGCGGCAGCTCTACGGCCTCTACAAGGAGGCGAAGAGAGCGCTGCAGGTGGCCATCAAGAGAGCCAAGGTCGCGGCGAGGAAAGAGTTCATCTCGACCCTCGACAGTGACCCGTGGGGGCGCCCTTATCGCTTGGTGATGAACAAGCTTCGCCCAGCGGCGCCCCCGCTGTCGCAGGGTCTCCGGCCAGAACTTCTGGCCGAAGTCGTCGCGGCCTTGTTTCCGGCCACCGTGGAGACCACTCCTCCACCGATGGCGCCCCGCGAGTCGGCGCCATCGTCGAGTTCGGCAAGGGATATCCCAGAGGTTTCGCCCGCTGAGTTGCGGGCGGCAGTGTCGCGGTTGCGGGGCAAGAACACCGCCCCGGGTCTCGATGGCATCCCCGCCAAGATCTGGGTGCTAGCCATCGAGCACTTGGGGCCGAGGCTCCGCAACCTTTTCTCCGCCTGTTTGGAGCAGGGCGTCTTCCCGATGCGCTGGAAAACCGGGAAGCTCGTCCTGCTGAAGAAGGATGGAAGGCCTGCAGAGTCGCCGTCGGCCTACCGGCCCATCGTGTTGCTCGACGAGGTCGCCAAACTCTTCGAGCGAATTATTCATGCTCGCCTCGTCGAGCACCTCGAGCGGGTCGGCCCGGACTTGGCGGATTGCCAGTTCGGGTTCAGAAAAGGCCGTTCCACCATCCACGCGATTCTGCGGGTGAAGAAACAGGCGGAAGAAGCGGTGGCCCGGGGCAAAGTCGTAATAGCGGTGTCGCTCGACATCGCTAATGCATTTAATTCCCTGCCCTGGGCCTGCATTCATGAGGCACTGCGGTACCACGTGGTGCCGCCCTATCTTCGGCGTCTGGTGCACGCGTACTTGTCAGAGAGGTACGTGGTGTATCCGGGCGCCAATGGGTGGCACCGGAGAGCGATGGTGTGCGGTGTTCCACAGGGCTCAGTTTTGGGTCCTCTCCTGTGGAACATCGGATATGATTGGGTGCTCCGTGGTGCCAACCTCTGGGGCGTCGGCGTCACATGTTACGCCGACGACACGCTGGTTACTGCGTCTGCTAGGACCTTCCAGGATGCCGCAATTAAAGCGGCGGTGGGTACCGGCCACGTTGTTAGTCGGATTCAACGACTGGGTTTGAAGGTGGCCCTTGAGAAAACCGAGGCCCTTTGTTTCCACGGGCCTCGGAAGGGGCCACCGGCCGGTGCCCACATCGTGGTGAATGGGGTGCGGATTCCCATCGGCAAAACGATGAAGTATCTGGGTTTAGTTTTAGATAGCCGGTGGGAGTTTCGCGCCCACTTTGAAAAGTTAGGAAGCAAGTTGTGTCGGGTAGCAGGTGCCCTTGGAACCCTGCTGCCCAATCTGGAAGGTCCTGGCATCCCTTGCCGAAGGCTGTACGCCGGAGTCGTGCGGTCCATGGCCCTGTACGGCAGTCCCGTCTGGGCCGAGTCCCTGAGCGACCGGTGCGTCACTCTGCTGCATAAGCCACAGCGTTCAGTGGCGCAGCGTGCGATCAGGGGCTACCGCACGGTCTCATTCGAGGCGGCTTGCGTTTTGGCCGGTTTCATACCGTGGGACCTGGACGCTCGGGCCCTCTCCGCCGCATTTCACTGGCGGGAGGAGGCGTTCAGGCACGGGGAGAGACCGGCCCTGAGAGAGGTGGAGGCCATCCGTGGCTCCCTCCGCAGAGCCGCCGTGGAGGAGTGGCGTCTCAGGCTGGAGAACCCGATCTCGGGTCAGCGGGTCGTAGCGGCAGTGCGTCCTGTCTTTAGCCAATGGTTGGACAGGCGCCACGGCGCGGCGACGTTCCGGCTGACACAGGTGCTCACAGGCCATGGTTGTTTTGGCGAGTACCTGTGTCGCATAGCCGGCGAAGAAGGGTCGGCCGTGTGTCACCATTGTGACAACTGTCCGCGTGACACGGCCCAACACACTGTAGAGGAGTGCCCAGCCTGGGACGAAGAGCGCAGCGCTCTCGTAGCAGTCGTCGGTGGAGACCTCTCGCTGCCGGCTTTGGTGTCAGCCATGGTCGACAGCCGGAGGTCCTGGCGTGCGGTGGCCCTCTTCTGTGAGGCCGTCATCTCACAGAAGGAGAGTGCCGAGAGGGATCGTGAACAACAAGCCGATCCCTCCCGCCGCCAGTCGAGACGGAGGAGGCGCCGGGTTGACGACTGACCGGCGTCTCCCGCCCTGTGGTTTGGGGGCGTTTGGAGAATCCCACCACGGTATCCCCTGCCTGTCGTAAGAGGCGACTAATAGGGGCATCGGGGGTCGCGGGCGCGCAGCGGGGGGCTGTCGTAGCGCCCTTTCCGGTGTGTCGAAATTTGTTTGTACATAGTTTTATTTTGTATATACTTCGTCGGCACACCGGGCGACCCCGGGATGACGGCAGCGCGGGTGGTTGGCCTCGTCGCTGCCGTGGACGCCGAGGGCGTCCTTCGGTGCGCGGGGGCTTCTGAGCCCCCCCCACTTGGAGACGGGCCGCAAGGCGGCACCGCGCAGGGGCGGTTTCGGTCGAAAATGGGGCGCTTCTCGCCCCGTGAGCCCGGGACCGTCTCTTATGCGCCGAAGAGGGCCACCGCGGGGTTTTTAGTTGGTATTGCCGGTGTAGGGAATTTGTTAGGGACTCGGCCCAGCGGTCGTCCGGATGTCAACATCTCTCCCGGACGGCTTAACGCTGGGTCGTAAGGCCGGCGAGCCCAACATAACCGTCCCGCCATCCCCCCGGCGGGGCGGTAGTGATAAATCGCTTTTCCCCGCGAAACCAAAAAAAAAAAAAAAAAAAAAAAGGTTGATGTTGACCGACGGCCAATATCCTGACGAGAGGTGTTTGGCAGTCGTCACCTGTTGTGGCGGCTGTCTTTGTGTTTGGAGAGGGCACCTTTTGGTTACCCTCGGGTTCTGTCCTGGGGGTGTCGGCGGGCTCGGTGTGCGCTCACCCCGCCGCCGAGCGGGCAGTAGGGGGGAAGTTCTCTCTTGCTGTCACCGTCGTATATCGTAATCCGGTCATATGGAGGTCTGTGGTCACGTCTCGCGCTCCATTCGGACCGAGGGTCTTGGCTTCACCGCCTGGACCGCGAGGGAGAAAACCTCTATAAAAAGTTACCCCGAATCCCAAGCGGCGGCGCACCGTGAGGGGATGCATGGCCGATGGGTAGTTCGGTCGTTAGTGCGAACCACGCCGGAGGGGTACATGCCTGTGCCTCGTCCGAGTACGTAAAGGCTTACCCAGCTACAGGGGGCTCTGGCTGGGTGGACGGTATATTTCCCCCATACTCGTGGGACTTATTATGGACTCAATCAATATAAACAAAAAACCTTTAATAATTTTGGAGAAGTTGCCTACTCCGGTCTCTGTTACAGGGACTGGGGAGGCGGTGGTTGAAGGGTGCAAACCCGACGACGCTAAGGTAGTGGCGGTAGGTGGGACGCCTACAGGGATGGTGGCCATGGAGACATCCATGGTGACTCCGGCTCGAGTGACAGAGGCCAGGTGTAGTCGTGCCTCCTCGAGTGCGAAAAGAGGGCGCTTGTGGCAAGGGAGCGAGACGGACTCCATCCGGTCTCGCTCCGGGCTTTCGAGTGATTCTGAAAGTGGAGTGGATGCGCTGGGTCCGCCATCAACAGTCGGCAAATATGTCGGCTTAAGGAAGGCGCAGAGGGAGCAAGAGGCCCAGCGCCGTGAGGCCAAGCGGCGAAAGGCGGAGGAGGAGATGGAGGAACGAGTCAGTTTGTTTTTGAAGTCGACCATCCCTCCGAGATCTACTTCGATGGAGGGATTCGAGGCGCGGGTCATCTTGCCTGAAGATATCAGGGAGGCGGGACGACTCCTTAAGATGGTGTCGGCTAAGTCGGGGAACCTAAAGGGTGTCTTCCAGAAGACACTCAATACGGTACACGACACCTTCGTCAAATTCATGGACCAGCCGGAATTCCAGGCTGTGTCCAAATTGGAGGCGGAAGCCAAGAAATGGCAGGAGTTAAGTGGCCGCCTTGAGAAGGAGCTGGCCAAGCAAGCGGAGGAAAACTCTTCTCTTCGTCGTCGCCTTGACCAGCTGGAGGCCAGCATCAATAGTGGCCAGTCGGACGAGGCTCTCCAGAGGCTAGAGGCGCGCTTGATGGCCCGGATAGATGGGGCCACAATGCACCTGCCGCCACCGCCGATTCTGAGGCCGCCATTGGCCCATGAATCCAGAACTGTTCGTGAGGAGTTTCCTTTACTTCCGCCTCCTCCTCCTCCTCCACCAGTTGTAAAGGGCAAGGGCAAAGGCAAGGGCAAGAAGACGGCCCTACCCGCTGCCGCTACCCTGCCCCCACGTACACTGATGTCCGCCGTTCCCGGACCATCGAGTGCGCCAATTGCTGTGGCTGGGCCATCAAACCCACCTCAGCAAAAGGGTGAGGCGAAGGGATCGGGCACCGTCCCTAAGGCGGCTAAGAAGAAGAAGAAAGGAGCTCTTCTACCTGCGCCCCAAGAACCCCGCCCATTGCCACCGGCTCCAGTTTCAATGGACGAGCCGTGGAATATCGTGGCGGGAAAGAAGAGTAAGAAGAAGACCTCGCCTAGCGCGGCAGCTCCTGCTAATCGGCAACAACAGACGCGCAGGGCTGAGCCTAAACTTCGGCCGCCACGCTCCGCGGCTGTAATTATTTCATTGACGCCGGTTGCAGTGGAGAAAGGGTTGTCTTACGCCAAAGTGTTGACGGAAGCCCAACACAAGGTGGACCTCACCGGCCTAAATATTGAAAGGCTGAGGCCAAAGTTTGCGGCCACGGGTGCCCCGATGTACGAGGTGCCCGGGGCTAACAGCGAGGAGAGGGCTGACTCCCTGGCCGCGAGGCTAAGGGAGTGCTTCCAGGGGTCGGAGCTCGTTCGAGTATCCCGGCCCACAAAGTGCGCGGAACTTCGTCTTTCGGGGCTGGACTACACAGCCACCCCGGAAGCGGTCGCAGCGGCCCTCTCAAAGGCCGGTGAGTGTGGGGCAGACGCCATTAAGGTTGGCGAAATTCGTCCCGACCGCTCAGGATTGGGGACGGTGTGGGCAAAGTTGCCCGTAAAGGCGGCCCAGAAAGTGAGAGGAGTGGGTCGTCTTTTAGTTGGTTGGGTTGCGGCTCGAGTTTCTGTGCTCGAGCCGCGTCCGCTCCGGTGCTTCCGCTGCCTTGAGTCGGGGCACGTGCGGGAGTGCTGTGAGGGTGCAGTGGACCGCAGCGGCCTTTGTTACCGCTGCGGACAGCCGGGTCATAAGGCCCGGCAATGTGAAGCGGCGCCGAATTGCACTATATGTGCTGCGGCAGGAAAGCCCGCCGGGCATCCAGTCGGGGGGAAGGCGTGTCCCGCCTCCTCCCGGAAGAACCGGCGTCGTCTGTCCCGAAGAGTTAATCCAGCTGCCGCTGGGGCTACGGCCCAGCCGCAGCTGGAGAGCCCACCGCAGGCCGAGGTTGAGCAGATGGAGATCGCCCAATAATGGCATTAAAGTTCCTCCAGGCGAACATTAACCACTGTGCCCGTGCTCAGGATCTTTTAACCCAGAGCATGGCGCAGTGGTCGGTGCAAGTGGCCGTGGTCGCCGAGCCATATTTCATCCCCCCGCGTGATAACTGGGCGGGGGACGTCGACAGCTCGGTGGCCATCATCACCCAGGGTGCCGCTGGCTCTCCGCCCTTCGAACGTGTAGCGAAGGGCCGGGGATGCGTTGCGGCTCTGTTGGGAGATATTTGGGTAGTCGGAGTTTATTTCTCTCCCAACAGACTCCTCGCTGATTTTGAAACTTTTCTTGTTCAGTTGGGGGCCCTGGTGGCGCAAGGTCAACCTCACCCGGCAATTGTCGTCGGCGACTTCAACGCCAAGTCCCTGGCGTGGGGTTCGCCGGCGACCGATGCTCGCGGTGAGGTCCTGGAGGATTGGGTGATCTCGGCCGGTCTGGCCGTCTTGAATAGGGGGTCGGTGGACACGTGTGTGCGGCACAACGGCGGCTCAATTGTGGATCTTTCTTTTGGGAGTCCGGCCGTCGCACGCCGTGTCCGGGGCTGGAAGGTTTTGGTGGGCGTGGAGACGTTGTCGGACCATCGTTACATTAGGTTCGACGTCTCTGCGTCCGCCGTTTCTCAGCCCGGTGGTAGACCGAGTGCCCCGCATCAGGACGGCCCGCGGTGGGCGTTAAAGCGCCTCGATATTGAGGCCCTAGATCTTGCCGCTCTGGTTATGTCGTGGCTCCCTGTACCGGATGGGCCGGTGCAGGTCGAGTTGGAGGCGGAATGGTTCGGGGTATCGGTGACGGACATTTGCGACGCCGCCATGCCCCGAGTCCGACGTCTCCCGCCCCGACGCCAGGTGTACTGGTGGTCGCAGGAGCTGGCGTCGTTGCGCATTGCCTGTGTTTCGGCGCGCCGCCAGTACGCCAGGCACCGTCGCCGGCGTCTCCGGGGCGAGGAGCACGCGGAACAGGAGCGGCAGCTCTACGGCCTCTACAAGGAGGCGAAGAGAGCGCTGCAGGTGGCCATCAAGAGAGCCAAGGTCGCGGCGAGGAAAGAGTTCATCTCGACCCTCGACAGTGACCCGTGGGGGCGCCCCTATCGCTTGGTGATGAACAAGCTTCGCCCAGCGGCGCCCCCGCTGTCGCAGGGTCTCCGGCCAGAACTTCTGGCCGAAGTCGTCGCGGCCTTGTTTCCGGCCACCGTGGAGTCCACTCCTCCACCGATGGCGCCCCGCGAGTCGGCGCCATCGTCGAGTTCGGCAAGGGATATCCCAGAGGTTTCGCCCGCTGAGTTGCGGGCGGCAGTGTCGCGGTTGCGGGGCAAGAACACCGCCCCGGGTCTCGATGGCATCCCCGCCAAGATCTGGGTGTTAGCCATCGAACACTTGGGGCCGAGGCTCCGCAACCTTTTCTCCGCCTGTTTGGAGCAGGGCGTCTTCCCGACGCGCTGGAAAACCGGGAAGCTCGTCCTGCTGAAGAAGGATGGAAGGCCCGCAGAGTCGCCGTCGGCCTACCGGCCCATCGTGTTGCTCGACGAGGTTTGTAAGCTCTTCGAGCGAATCATTCACGCTCGCCTCGTCGAGCACCTTGAGAGGGTCGGTCCGGACTTGGCGGATTGCCAGTTCGGGTTCCGGAAGGGCCGATCCACCATTCACGCGATTCTGCGGGTGAAGGAACAGGCGGAGGAAGCAGTGGCCCGGGGCAAAGTAATGGTTGCTGTCTCGTTGGACATCTCCAACGCATTTAATTCGTTGCCCTGGGCCTGTATTCACGAGGCACTGCGGTACCACGTGGTGCCACCCTATCTTCGGCGACTGGTGCACGCGTATCTATCCGAAAGGTACGTGGTGTATCCGGGCGCCAATGGGTGGCACCGGAGAGCGATGGTGTGCGGTGTTCCACAGGGCTCAGTTTTGGGTCCTCTCCTGTGGAACATCGGATATGATTGGGTGCTCCGTGGTGCCAACCTCTGGGGCGTCGGCGTCACATGTTACGCCGACGACACGCTGGTTACTGCGTCTGCTAGGACCTTCCAGGATGCCGCAATTAAAGCGGCGGTGGGTACCGGCCACGTTGTTAGTCGGATTCAACGACTGGGTTTGAAGGTGGCCCTTGAGAAGACCGAGGCTCTTTGTTTCCACGGGCCTCGGAAGGGGCCACCGGCCGGTGCCCACATCGTTGTGAATGGGGTGCGGATTCCCATCGGCAAAACGATGAAGTATCTTGGTTTAGTTTTGGATAGCCGATGGGAATTTCGCGCCCACTTTGAAAAGTTGGGCAGTAAATTGTGTCGGGTAGCAGGTGCCCTTGGAACCCTGCTGCCCAATCTGGAAGGTCCTGGCATCCCTTGCCGAAGGCTGTACGCCGGAGTCGTGCGGTCTATGGCCCTGTACGGCAGTCCCGTCTGGGCCGAGTCCCTGAGCGACCGGTGCGTCGCTCTGCTGCATAAGCCACAGCGTTCAGTGGCGCAGCGTGCGATCAGGGGCTACCGCACGGTCTCATTCGAGGCGGCTTGCGTTTTGGCCGGTTTCATACCGTGGGACCTGGACGCTCGGGCCCTCTCCGCCGCATTTCACTGGCGGGAGGAGGCGTTCAGGCGCGGGGAGAGACCGGCCCTGAGAGAGGTGGAGGCCATCCGTGGCTCCCTCCGCAGAGCCGCCGTGGAGGAGTGGCGTCTCAGGCTGGAGAACCCGTCATCGGGTCAGCGGGTCGTAGCGGCAGTGCGCCCTGTCTTTAGCCAATGGTTGGACAGGCGCCACGGCGCGGCGACGTTCCGGCTGACACAGGTGCTCACAGGCCATGGTTGTTTTGGCGAGTACCTGTGTCGCATAGCCGGCGCAGAAGGGTCGGCCGTGTGTCATCATTGTGACAACTGTCCGCGTGACACGGCCCAACACACTTTGGAGGAGTGCCCAGCCTGGGACGAAGAGCGCAGCGCTCTCGCAGCAGTCGTCGGAGTAGACCTCTCGCTGCCGGCTTTGGTGTCAGCCATGGTCGACAGCCGGAGGTCCTGGCGTGCGGTGGCCCTCTTCTGTGAGGCCGTCATCTCACAGAAGGAGAGTGCCGAGAGGGATCGTGAACAAGCCGATCCCTCCCGCCGCCAGTCGAGACGGAGGAGGCGCCGTGTTGACGACTGACCGGCGTCTCCCGCCCTGTGGTTTGGGGGCGTTTGGAGAATTCCACCACGGTATCCCCTGCCTGTCGTAAGAGGCGACTAATAGGGGCATCGGGGGTCGCGGGCGCGCAGCGGGGGGCTGTCGTAGCGCCCTTTCCGGTGTGTCGAAATTTTGTTTGTACATAGTTTTATTTTGTATATACTTAGTCGGCACACCGGGCGACCCCGGGATGACGGCAGCGCGGGTGGTTGGCCTCGTCGCTGCCGTGGACGCCGAGGGCGTCCTTCGGTGCGCGGGGGCTTCTGAGCCCCCCCCACTTGGAGACGGGCCGCAAGGCGGCACCGCGCAGGGGCGGTTCCGGTCGTAAATGGGGCGCTTCTCGCTCCGTGAGCCCGGGACCGTCTCTTATGCGCCGAAGAGGGCCACCGCGGGGTTTTTAGTTGGTATTGCCGGTGTAGGGAATTTGTTAGGGACTCGGCCCAGCGGTCGTCCGGATGTCAACATCTTTCCCGGACGGCTTAACGCTGGGTCGTAAGGCCGGTGAGCCCAACATAACCGTCCCGCCACCCCCCCGGCGGGGCGGTAGTGATAAATCGCTTTTCCCCGCGAAAAAAAAAAAAAAAAAAAAAAAAAGGTTAGGTTAGGTTGCGTACTTGTCAGAGAGGTACGTGGTGTATCCGGGCGCCAATGGGTGGCACCGGAGAGCGATGGTGTGCGGTGTTCCACAGGGCTCAGTTCTGGGTCCTCTCCTGTGGAACATCGGATATGATTGGGTGCTCCGTGGTGCCAACCTCTGGGGCGTCGGCGTCACTTGTTACGCCGACGACACGCTCGTTACTGCGTCTGCTAGGACCTTCCAGGATGCCGCAATTAAAGCGGCGGTGGGTACCGGCCACGTCGTTAGTCGCATTCAGCGGCTGGGTTTGAAGGTGGCCCTTGAGAAGACCGAGGCCCTTTGTTTCCACGGGCCTCGGAAGGGGCCACCGGCCGGTGCCCACATCGTTGTGAATGGGGTGCGGATTCCCATCGGCAAAACGATGAAGTATCTGGGGTTAGTTTTAGATAGCCGGTGGGAATTTCGCGCCCACTTCGAAAAGTTGGGCAGTAAATTGTGTCGGGTAGCAGGTGCCCTTGGAACCCTGCTGCCCAATCTGGAAGGTCCTGGCATCCCTTGCCGAACTCTGTACGCCGGAGTCGTGCGGTCCATGGCCCTGTACGGAAGTCCCGTCTGGGCCGAGTCCCTGAGCGACCGGTGCGTCGCTCTGCTGCATAAGCCACAGCGTTCGGTGGCGCAGCGTGCGATCAGGGGCTACCGCACGGTCTCATTCGAGGCGGCATGCGTTTTGGCCGGTTTCATACCGTGGGACCTGGACGCTCGGGCCCTCTCCGCCGCATTTCACTGGCGGGAGGAGGCGTTCAGGCGCGGGGAGAGACCGGCCCTGAGAGAGGTGGAGGCCATCCGTGGCTCCCTTCGCAGAGCCGCCGTGGAGGAGTGGCGTCTCAGGCTGGAGAACCCGTCATCGGGTCAGCGGGTCGTAGCGGCAGTGCGTCCTGTCTTTAGCCAATGGTTGGACAGGCGCCACGGCGCGGCGACGTTCCGGCTGACACAGGTGCTCACAGGCCATGGTTGTTTTGGCGAGTACCTGTGTCGCATAGCCGGCGCAGAAGGGTCGGCCGTGTGTCACCACTGTGACAACTGTCCGCGTGACACGGCCCAACACACTATTGAGGAGTGCCCAGCCTGGGACGAAGAGCGCAGCGCTCTCGCAGCAGTCGTTGGTGTAGACCTCTCGCTGCCGGCTTTGGTGTCAGCCATGGTCGACAGCCGGAGGTCCTGGCGTGCGGTGGCCCTCTTCTGTGAGGCCGTCATCTCACAGAAGGAGAGTGCCGAGAGGGATCGTGAACAACAAGCCGATCCCTCCCGCCGCCAGTCGAGACGGAGGAGGCGCCGGGTTGACGACTGACCGGCGTCTCCCGCCCTGTGGTTTGGGGGCGTTTGGAGAATCCCACCACGGTATCCCCTGCCTGTCGTAAGAGGCGACTAATAGGGGCATCGGGGGTCGCGGGCGCGCAGCGGGGGGCTGTCGTAGCGCCCTTTCCGGTGTGTCGAAATTTGTTTTGTACATTGTTTTATTTGTATATACTTCGTCGGCACACCGGGCGACCCCGGGATGACGGCAGCGCGGGTGGTTGGCCTCGTAGCTGCCGTGGACGCCGAGGGCGTCCTTCGGTGCGCGGGGGCTTCTGAGCCCCCCCCACTTGGAGACGGGCCGCAAGGCGGCACCGCGCAGGGGCGGTGTCGGTCGAAAATGGGGCGCTTCTCGCCCCGTGAGCCCGGGACCGTCTCTTATGCGCCGAAGAGGGCCACCGCGGGGTTTTTAGTTGGTATTGCCGGTGTAGGGAATTTGTTAGGGACTCGGCCCAGCGGTCGTCCGGATGTCAACATCTCTCCCGGACGGCTTAACGCTGGGTCGTAAGGCCGGTGAGCCCAACATAACCGTCCCGCCATCCCCCCGGCGGGCCGGTAGTGATAAATCGCTTTTCCCCGCGAAACCAAAAAAAAAAAAAAAAAAAAAAAAAAAAAAAAAAAAAAAAAAAAAAAAAAAAAAAAAAAAAATGTTGGGGTGCGGAGTCAGGAAACCTCCTCGTGGTGCACCCTGGGCAACGGCGGTCACGTTGACCGACGGCCAATATCCTGACGGGAGGTGTTTGTCAGTCGTCGCGTGTTGTGGCGGCTGTCATTGTTTTTGGAGATGGCACCTTTTGGTTACCCTCGGGTTCTGTCCTGGGGGTGTCGGCGGGCTCGGTGTGCGCTCACCCCGCCGCCGAGCGGGCAGTAGGGGGGAAGTTCTCTCTTGCTGTCACCGTCGTATATCGTAATCCGGTCATATGGAGGTCTGTGGTCACGTCTCGCGCTCCGATCGGACCGAGGGTCTTGGCTTCACCGCCTGGACTGCGAGGGAGAAAACCTCTATAAAAAGTTACCCCGAATCTCAAGCGGCGGCGCACCGTGAGGGGATGCATGGCCGATGGGTAGTTCGGTCGCTAGTGCGAACCACGCCGGAGGGGTACATGCCTGTGCCTCGTCCGTGTACTTAAAGGCTTACCCAGCTACAGGGGGCTCTGGCTGGGTGGACGGTTTATTTCCCCCATACTCGTGGGACTAAATATGGACACAATCAATTTAAATAAAAAACCTTTTATAGTGTTGGAAAAGTTGCCTGCTCCGGTTCCGGTAACGGAGGCCGGACAGGCGGAGGTCGGAGGGCGCAAGCCCGAAGACGGATGTTGCGAGATGGAGGTCGTGGGTGTGACGCCCACGGAGATTGTGGCTCCTCAGGGAGCGGTCGTAACTCCGGCACGCGTTTGTGAGGCCAGGAGTAGTCGTGCCTCTTCGAGCGCGAAAAGAGGGCGCTTTTGGCAGGGGAGCGAGACGGACTCCATTCGCTCTCGCTCCGGGCACTCAAGCGAATCCGAAAGCGGCGTGGATGCCCTAGGTCCGCCATCAACGGTCGGCAGATACGTTGGCCTAAGGAAGGCGCAGAGAGAGTTGGAGGCCCAGCGCCGTGAGGCCAAGCGGCGAAAGGCGGAGGAGGAGATGGAGGAGCGAGTGAGCTCCTTCTTGAAGTCAACTATCCCTCCAAAATCTACTGAGATGGAGGGCGCTGAAACGCGGGTCATCGTGCCTGAGGACATGAGGGAGGCGGGACGATTACTCAAGATGGTCTCGTGTAAGTCGGGGAACCTAAAGGGTGTCTTTCAAAAGACACTCAACACGGTTCACGACACCATCTTGAAGTTCCTTGACCAGCCGGAGTTCCAGGCTGTGTCGAAATTGGAGGCAGAAGCCAAAAGGTGGCAAGATTTGAGCGCCCGTCTTGAGAAGGAGTTGGCCAAACAGGCGGACGAGAACACCTCTCTGCGTCGCCGCCTCGATCAACTAGAGGCAAGCATTAAAAGTGGTGCGTCAGAGGAATCGATGCAAAGGTTTGAAGCCCGAGTGATGGCCAGAGTCGAAGGCGCCATCATGCACCTGCCACCGCCGCCACTTGTAAGGCCGCCTTTAGCACATGAAAGCGGGGCCAGCCGAGAGGAGTTCCCTATACTTCCTCCTCCTCCTCCACCACCAGTGGGAAAGGGCAAGGGAAAAGGGAAGGGTAAAAAGACGGCTCTACCCGCTGCCACTCCCGTGGCCCCTAGTGAATGGACGCCCGCTGTCGCCGGGCCGTCAAGCGCACCCATTGCTGTGGCTGGGCCATCAAACCCACCGCAGCAAAAGGGCAAAGCGAAGGCGACTGATACTCTCCCCAAGGCGGCTGTGCCTACCTCTTCAGGATCCGGGAAGCCGAACACCAAAAAAGGGAAGAAAGGAGCTCCTCAGTCAACGCCTCCAGAGCCTCGCCCACTGCCGCCGGCCCCTACATCAATGAACGAGCCGTGGAATGTTGTGGCGGGAAAGAAGGCGAAGAAGAAGGCCTCGCCTAGCGCGGCTGCAAGTCAACAACAGCAGCCGCGCAAGGCTGAACCAAGGCTTCGGGCGCCACGTTCCGCGGCGGTTATTATATCTTTGACTCCGGCGGCAGTGGCGGAGGGCTTGACATACGCCCAAGTTCTGACAGAGGCCCAGGGTAAGGTGGACCTCACCGGCCTTAGCATCCAGAGGCTGAGGCCAAAGTTTGCGGCCACGGGTGCCCCTATGTATGAGGTGCCCGGGGCCAATAGTGAAGAGAGGGCCGACTCCCTGGCCGCGAGGCTCAGGGAATGTTTCTCTGGGTCGGAGTACATTAGAGTATCCCGGCCCACAAAGACTGCGGAAATACGACTTTCGGGGCTGGACTACACAGCCACCCCGGAAGCCGTCGCAATGGCCCTCTCCAAGGCCGGCGAGTGTGTGTTGGACTCCGTAAAGGTCGGAGAAATTCGTCCCGACCGTTCGGGTCTGGGCACGGTATGGGCAAGGCTTCCCGTCAAGGCGGCCCAGAAAGTCAAGGGCGCCGGGCGGCTTTTGATAGGTTGGGTTGCGGCTCGAGTAACCGTGCTTGAGCCGCGTCAGCTGCGTTGCTTCCGGTGCCTTGAATCTGGGCACGTCAGGGAGTGTTGTCAGGGAGAAGTTGACCGTAGCGGCCTATGTTACCGCTGTGGCCAGCCGGGCCATAAAGCCCGGCAGTGTGAGGCCGCGCCAAATTGTTCTTTGTGCAGCGCGGCCGGAAAGCCCGCCGGGCATCAGATCGGGGGGAAGGCGTGTCCCGCCTCCTCCCGTAAGACCCGTCGTCCGCCCCGAAGAGGAAGACCAGCTGTCGCTGTGGCTACGGCCCAGTCGCAGCAGGAGAGCCCACCGCAGGCCGAGGTTGTTGCAATGGAGATCGCCCAATAATGGAGTTTAAGTTCCTCCAGGCGAACATCAACCACTGTGCTCGTGCCCAGGATCTTTTAACCCAAAGCATGGCGCAGTGGTCGGTGCAAGTGGCCGTGGTCGCCGAGCCATATTTCATCCCCCCGCGTGATAACTGGGCGGGGGACGTCGACAGCTCGGTGGCCATCATCACCCAGGGTGCCGCTGGCTCCCCGCCCTTCGAACGTGTAGCGAAGGGCCGGGGATGCGTCGCGGCTCTGTTGGGAGATATTTGGGTAGTTGGAGTTTATTTCTCTCCCAACAGACTCCTCGCTGATTTCGAAACTTTTCTCATTCAATTGGGGGCCCTGGTGGCGCAAGGCCAACCTCACCCGGCAATTGTCGTCGGCGACTTCAACGCCAAGTCCCTGGCGTGGGGTTCGCCGGCGACCGATGCTCGCGGTGAGGTCCTGGAGGATTGGGTGATCTCGGCCGGTCTGGCCGTCTTGAATAGGGGGTCGGTGGACACGTGTGTGCGGCACAATGGCGGCTCTATTGTAGATCTTTCTTTTGCGAGTCCGGCCGTCGCACGCCGTGTCCGGGGCTGGAAAGTGTTAGTGGGCGTGGAGACGTTGTCGGACCATCGTTACATTAGGTTCGACGTCTCTGCGTCCGCCGCTTCCCAGCCCGGTGGTAGACCGAGTGCCCCGCATCAGGACGGCCCGCGGTGGGCGTTAAAGCGCCTCGATATTGAGGCCCTAGAACTTGCCGCTCTGGTTATGTCGTGGCTCCCTGTACCGGATGGGCCGGTGCAGGTCGAGTTGGAGGCGGAATGGTTCGGGGTATCGGTGACGGACATTTGTGACGCCGCCATGCCCCGAGTCCGACGTCTCCCGCCCCGAAGCCAGGTGTACTGGTGGTCGCAGGAGCTGGCGTCGTTGCGCATTGCCTGTGTTTCGGCGCGCCGCCAGTACGCCAGGCATCGTCGCCGGCGTATCCGGGACGAAGAGCACGCAAACCAGGAGCGGCAGCTCTACGGCCTCTACAAGGAGGCGAAGAGAGCGCTGCAGGTGGCCATTAAGAGAGCCAAGGTCGCGGCGAGGAAAGAGTTCATCTCGACCCTCGACAGTGACCCGTGGGGGCGCCCTTATCGCTTGGTGATGAACAAGCTTCGTCCAGCGGCGCCCCCGCTGTCGCAGGGTCTCCGGCCAGAACTTCTGGCCAAAGTCGTCGCGGCCTTGTTTCCGGCCACCGTGGAGTCCACTCCTCCACCGATGGCGCCCCGCGAGTCGGCGCCATCGTCGAGTTCGGCAAGGGATATCCCAGAGGTTTCGCCCGCTGAGTTGCGGGCGGCAGTGTCGCGGTTGCGGGGCAAGAACACCGCCCCGGGTCTCGATGGCATCCCCGCCAAGATCTGGGTGTTAGCCATCGAACACTTGGGGCCGAGGCTCCGCAACCTTTTCTCCGCCTGTTTGGAGCAGGGCGTCTTCCCGTCGCGTTGGAAAACCGGGAAGCTCGTCCTGCTGAAGAAGGAAGGAAGACCCGCAGAGTCGCCGTCGGCCTACCGGCCCATCGTGTTGCTCGACGAGGTCTGTAAGCTCTTCGAGCGAATTATTCACGCTCGCCTCGTCGAGCACCTCGAGAGGGTCGGTCCGGATTTGGCCGACTGTCAATTCGGATTTCGGAAAGGCCGATCCACCGTTCACGCGATTCTGCGGGTGAAGAAACAGGCGGAAGAAGCGGTGGCCCAGGGCAAGGTAGTTATCGCGGTGTCTTTAGACATCTCGAATGCCTTTAATTCGCTGCCCTGGGCCTGCATTCATGAGGCACTGCGGTACCACGTGGTGCCACCCTATCTTCGGCGTCTGGTGCACGCGTACTTGTCAGAGAGGTACGTGGTGTATCCGGGCGCCAATGGGTGGCACCGGAGAGCGATGGTGTGCGGTGTTCCACAGGGCTCAGTTCTGGGTCCTCTCCTGTGGAACATCGGATATGATTGGGTGCTCCGTGGTGCCAACCTCTGGGGCGTCGGCGTCACTTGTTACGCCGACGACACGCTCGTTACTGCGTCTGCTAGGACCTTCCAGGATGCCGCAATTAAAGCGGCGGTGGGTACCGGCCACGTCGTTAGTCGCATTCAGCGGCTGGGTTTGAAGGTGGCCCTTGAGAAGACCGAGGCCCTTTGTTTCCACGGGCCTCGGAAGGGGCCACCGGCCGGTGCCCACATCGTTGTGAATGGGGTGCGGATTCCCATCGGCAAAACGATGAAGTATCTGGGGTTAGTTTTAGATAGCCGGTGGGAATTTCGCGCCCACTTCGAAAAGTTGGGCAGTAAATTGTGTCGGGTAGCAGGTGCCCTTGGAACCCTGCTGCCCAATCTGGAAGGTCCTGGCATCCCTTGCCGAAGGCTGTACGCCGGAGTCGTGCGGTCCATGGCCCTGTACGGAAGTCCCGTCTGGGCCGAGTCCCTGAGCGACCGGTGCGTCGCTCTGCTGCATAAGCCACAGCGTTCGGTGGCGCAGCGTGCGATCAGGGGCTACCGCACGGTCTCATTCGAGGCGGCTTGCGTTTTGGCCGGTTTCATACCGTGGGACCTGGACGCTCGGGCCCTCTCCGCCGCATTTCACTGGCGGGAGGAGGCGTTCAGGCGCGGGGAGAGACCGGCCCTGAGAGAGGTGGAGGCCATCCGTGGCTCCCTCCGCAGAGCCGCCGTGGAGGAGTGGCGTCTCAGGCTGGAGAACCCGATCTCGGGTCAGCGGGTCGTAGCGGCAGTGCGTCCTGTCTTCAGCCAATGGTTGGACAGGCGCCACGGCGCGGCGACGTTCCGGCTGACACAGGTGCTCACAGGCCATGGTTGTTTTGGCGAGTACCTGTGTCGCATAGCCGGCGCAGAAGGGTCGGCCGTGTGTCACCACTGTGACAACTGTCCGCGTGACACGGCCCAACACACTTTGGAGGAGTGCCCAGCCTGGGACGAAGAGCGCAGCGCTCTCGCAGCAGTCGTCGGAGTAGACCTCTCGCTGCCGGCTGTGGTGTCAGCCATGGTCGACAGCCGGAGGTCCTGGCGTGCGGTGGCCCTCTTCTGTGAGGCCGTAATCTCACAGAAGGAGAGTGCCGAGAGGGACCGTGAACAACAAGCCGATCCCTCCCGCCGCCAGTCGAGACGGAGGAGGCGCCGGGTTGACGACTGACCGGCGTCTCCCGCCCTGTGGTTTGGGGGCGTTTGGAGAATCCCACCACGGTATCCCCTGCCTGTCGTAAGAGGCGACTAATAGGGGCATCGGGGGTCGCGGGCGCGCAGCGGGGGGCTGTCGTAGCGCCCTTTCCGGTGTGTCGAAATTTGTTTTGTACATAGTTTTATTTTGTATATACTTCGTCGGCACACCGGGCGACCCCGGGATGACGGCAGCGCGGGTGGTTGGCCTCGTCGCTGCCGTGGACGCCGAGGGCGTCCTTCGGTGCGCGGGGGCTTCTGAGCCCCCCCCACTTGGAGACGGGCCGCAAGGCGGCACCGCGCAGGGGCGGTTCCGGTCGAAAATGGGGCGCTTCTCGCTCCGTGAGCCCGGGACCGTCTCTTATGCGCCGAAGAGGGCCACCGCGGGGTTTTTAGTTGGTATTGCCGGTGTAGGGTATTTGTTAGGGACTCGGCCCAGCGGTCGTCCGGATGTCAACATCTCTCCCGGACGGCTTAACGCTGGGTCGTAAGGCCGGTGAGCCCAACATAACCGTCCCGCCATCCCCCCGGCGGGGCGGTAGTGATAAATCGCTTTTCCCCGCGAAAACAAAAAAAAAAAAAAAAAAAAGGTTAGGTTAGGTTAGGTTAGGTTAGGTTAGGTTGGGGTGCGGAGTCAGGAAACCTCCTCGTGGTGCACCCCGGGCAACGGCGGTCACGTTGACCGACGGCTAATGTCCTGACAGAAGGTGGTTGGCAGTCGTCGCCTGTTGTGGCGGCTGTCGTCAATTTTTCGGAGTTGGCACCTTTGGTTCCCCTCGGGTTCTGTCCTGGGGGTGTCGGCGGGCTCGGTGTGCGCTCACCCCGCTGCCGAGCGGGCAGTAGGGGAGAAGTTCTCTCTTGCTGTCACCGTCGTATATCGTAATCCGGTCATATGGAGGTCTGTGGTCACGTCTCGCGCTCCGATCGGACCGAGGGTCTTGGCTTCACCGCCTGGACTGCGAGGGAGAAAACCTCTATAAAAAGTTACCCCGAATCCCAAGCGGCGGCGCACCGTGAGGGGATGCATGGCCGATGGGTAGTTCGGTCGCTAGTGCGAACCACGCCGGAGGGGTACATGCCTGTGCCTCGTCCGTGTACTTAAAGGCTTACCCAGCTACAGGGGGCTCTGGCTGGGTGGACGGTTTATTTCCCCCATACTCGTGGGACTCAATATGGAAACTTTCAATAAAAACCCAATTATTATCCTTGAGAAGTTGCCTGCTTCGGTTCCGGTTTCCGGATCCGGAGAGGCGGAGGTCGGAGGGCGCAAGCCCGAAGACGGATGTTTGAAGATGGAGATTGTAGGTGAGATGCCTACGGAGGCTGTGGTTGCCGAGAGGCAAGCTATAACTCCAGCCCTCGAATCCGAGAACAGGAGTAGTCGCGCGTCTTCGCGCACCAAGAGGGGACGCCTGTGGCAGGAGAGTGGGACGGAGTCTGTTCGCTCGCGGTCCGGTCACTCGAGTGAGTCGGACAGCGGTACGGATGCCCAGACTTGCTCGACTACTACAGGAAGTGGGAAATACGTCGGTCTGAGAAAAGCTCAAAGAGAGCTAGTGGCTTTAAGGCGCGAAGCTGCTAGCCGAAAGGCGGAGGAAGAGATGGAGGAGAAACTCCGCTCTTTTATGAAGACTCCTCCTCCACCGCCTTCAAAAGTCCAGCGTTTGGAGGGCTTCGAGGAAGACAGGGTCGTACTCCTAGACGATCTGAATGAGTGCAGCCGGCTAGTCCAGATGGTATCCACCAAATCTGGCCACTTGAAGGGGACATACCAGAGGTCCCTTAAGGTGGTGGTGGACACTATCAAGAGGTTCGTGGCGCAGCCGGAGTCTACTGCGATTGCCCGTCTCCGAGAGGAGACCGTTAAGTTGAGGGAGCAATGTGCGCGCCATGAGGCGGAAAAGAGGATACAGGCGGAGGAAAACGCCTCCCTTCGCCGCCGCCTTGACCTGCTGGAGGCTGATAGAAGCGCGCAGCCCACGAAGGAAGAACTGGAGCGGTTAGAGGCTCGCCTAACAGCGAGGATCGAGTCAGCAGTGATGGGGCCTGCCCAGAGGCCGCCGTTAGCTCATGAGTTAAGGGGCGATCTCGAAGCTGCGATGGAGATGGAGCTGCCGGTACTACCTGTACCCGGCAAAGGCAAAGGGAAAGGGAAGGGGAAGGGTAAGGGAAAGGGAGTTCTGCCTCCCACTCCCGCTACTTCCACCCCGGTAGTTGGTCCCTCAAAGACATCGGACCCCTCCCCATTGCCTACTAATGTGACGACACTAGCTGTCGCGGGACCATCTGGCCTGCAAAAGAAGGTCGAGAATAAGGAAGCGACTCCCGCTCCAGTTATGGAAAAACCGGTGGCCCCTCTTGTCCCTAAAAACAAGAAGAAGGGAGGGAAGAAGAAGAAGGAAGGGGTCCCTCAGGCCCCGACTGTTGTGCCCCGTCCGCTGCCGCCTGCCCCGGTGTCCCTTGACACGCCGTGGAACGTGGTAGCCGGAAAGAAGGCAAAGAAGAGCTCGCCCAGCGCCACAACAGCTGCAAACCAGCAACAGCAGCCACGTAAGGTTGAGCCAAAGCTCCGGCCGCCGCGTTCCGCGGCTGTCATTATCTCTTTGACACCGGCTGCAACGGAGAAGGGCCTCTCATACGCCCAAGTATTAACTGAGGCCCAACAAAAGGTGAACCTCACCGGCCTCAACATCCAGAGGCTGAGGCCAAAGTTTGCGGCCACGGGTGCCCCGATGTATGAGGTGCCCGGGGCCAACAGTGAGGAGAGGGCGGACTCCCTGGCCGCTAGGCTAAGGGAGTGTTTTGCAGGGTCCGAATACATCCGAGTGACCCGACCCACAAAGTGCGCGGAGCTACGCCTCTCGGGGTTGGATTATACGGCCACCCAAGAAGCGATAGCGGAGGCCCTCTCCAAGGCCGGTGAGTGTGAGGTAGACTACGTGAAGGTCGGAGAAATTCGTCCCGACCGTTCTGGTCTGGGCACGGCGTGGGCTAAACTTCCTGTCAAGGCGGCCCAAAAAGTTAGAGGCGCCGGGCGGCTGTTAGTAGGCTGGGTTGCGGCTCGAGTGACTGTGCTCGAGCCACGTCAGTTGCGTTGCTTCCGGTGCCTCGAATCTGGGCATGTTAGGGAGACTTGTCAGGGCACTGTGGATCGTAGCGGCCTTTGCTACCGCTGCGGTCAGCCGGGACACAAAGCCCGGCAATGTGAGGCACCGCCGAGCTGCGTGATTTGTGCAGCGGCAGACAAGCCCGCCGGACATCTGGCCGGGGGGAAGGCATGTCCCGCCTCCTCCCGTAAGACCCGTCGTCCACCCCGAAGAGGAAGACCAGCTGTCGCTGTGGCTACGGCCCAGTCACAGCAGGAGAGCCCACCGCAGGCCGAGGTTGTTGCAATGGAGATCGCCCAATAATGGCATTTAAGTTCCTCCAGGCGAACATCAACCACTGTGCCCGTGCTCAGGATCTTTTAACCCAGAGCATGGCGCAGTGGTCGGTGCAAGTGGCCGTGGTCGCCGAGCCATATTTCATCCCCCCGCGTGATAACTGGGCGGGGGACGTCGACAGCTCGGTGGCCATCATCACCCAGGGTGCCGCTGGCTCCCCGCCCTTCGAACGTGTAGCGAAGGGCCGGGGATGCGTCGCGGCTCTGTTGGGAGATATTTGGGTAGTCGGAGTTTATTTCTCTCCCAACAGACCCCTCGCTGATTTCGAAACTTTTCTTGTTCAGTTGGGGGCCCTGGTGGCGCAAGGCCAACCTCACCCGGCAATTGTCGTCGGCGACTTCAACGCCAAGTCCCTGGCGTGGGGTTCGCCGGCGACCGATGCTCGCGGTGAGGTCCTGGAGGATTGGGTGATCTCGGCCGGTCTGGCCGTCTTGAATAGGGGGTCGGTGGACACGTGTGTGCGGCACAACGGCGGATCTATTGTTGACTTGTCCTTCGCGAGTCCCGCCGTCGCACGCCGTGTCCGGGGCTGGAAAGTTTTGTTGGGCGTGGAGACGTTGTCGGACCATCGTTATATTAGGTTCGACGTCTCCGCGTCCACCGTCTCCCAGCCCGGAGGTAGACCGAGTGCCCCGCATCAGGACGGCCCGCGGTGGGCGTTAAAGCGCCTCGATAATGAGGCCCTAGAGCTTGCCGCTCTGGTCATGTCGTGGCTCCCTGTACCGGATGGGCCGGTGCAGGTCGAGTTGGAGGCGGAATGGTTCGGGGTATCGGTGACGGACATTTGTGACGCCGCCATGCCCCGAGTCCGACGTCTCCCGCCCCGACGCCAGGTGTACTGGTGGTCGCAGGAGCTGGCGTCGTTGCGCATTGCCTGTGTTTCGGCGCGCCGCCAGTACGCCAGGCACCGTCGTCGGCGTCTCCGGGGCGAGGAGCACGCAGAACAGGAGCGGCAGCTCTACGGCCTCTACAAGGAGGCGAAGAGAGCGCTGCAGGTGGCCATCAAGAGAGCCAAGGTCGCGGCGAGGAAAGAGTTCATCTCGACCCTCGACAGTGACCCGTGGGGGCGCCCTTATCGCTTGGTGATGAACAAGCTTCGCCCAGCGGCGCCCCCGCTGTCGCAGAGTCTCCGGCCAGAACTTCTGGCCGAAGTCGTCGCGGCCTTGTTTCCGGCCACCGTGGAGTCCACTCCTCCACCGATGGCGCCCCGCGAGTCGGCGCCATCGTCGAGTTCGGCAAGGGATATCCCAGAGGTTTCGCCCGCTGAGTTGCGGGCGGCAGTGTCGCGGTTGCGGGGCAAGAACACCGCCCCGGGTCTCGATGGCATCCCCGCCAAGATCTGGGTGTTAGCCATCGAACACTTGGGGCCGAGGCTCCGCAACCTTTTCTCCGCCTGTTTGGAGCAGGGCGTCTTCCCGACGCGCTGGAAAACCGGGAAGCTCGTCCTGCTGAAGAAGGATGGAAGGCCCGCAGAGTCGCCGTCGGCCTACCGGCCCATCGTGCTGCTCGACGAGGTCGCCAAACTCTTCGAGCGAATCATTCACGCTCGCCTCGTCGAGCACCTTGAGAGGGTCGGTCCGGACTTGGCGGATTGCCAGTTCGGGTTCCGGAAGGGCCGATCCACCATCCACGCGATTCTGCGGGTGAAGGAACAGGCGGAGGAAGCAGTGGCCCGGGGCAAGGTAGTTATTGCGGTGTCTTTAGACATCGCGAATGCCTTTAATTCGCTGCCCTGGGCCTGCATTCATGAGGCACTGCGGTACCACGCGGTGCCACCTTATCTTCGGCGTCTGGTGCACGCGTACTTGTCAGAGAGGTACGTGGTGTATCCGGGCGCCAATGGGTGGCACCGGAGAGCGATGGTGTGCGGTGTTCCACAGGGCTCAGTTCTGGGTCCTCTCCTGTGGAACATCGGATATGATTGGGTGCTCCGTGGTGCCAACCTCTGGGGCGTCGGCGTCACTTGTTACGCCGACGATACGCTAGTTACTGCGTCGGCTAGGACCTTCCAGGATGCCGCAATCAAGGCGGCTGTGGGTACCGGCCACGTCGTTGGCCGCATTCAGCGACTAGGTCTGAAGGTGGCCCTTGAGAAGACCGAGGCCCTTTGTTTCCACGGGCCTCGGAAGGGGCCACCGGCCGGTGCCCACATCGTGGTGAATGGGGTGCGGATTCCCATCGGCAAAACGATGAAGTATCTTGGTTTAGTTTTGGATAGCCGATGGGAATTTCGCGCCCACTTCGAAAAGTTAGGAAGCAAGTTGTGTCGGGTAGCAGGTGCATTGGGAACCCTGCTGCCCAATCTGGAAGGTCCTGGCATCCCTTGCCGAAGGCTGTACGCCGGAGTCGTGCGGTCCATGGCCCTGTACGGCAGTCCCGTCTGGGCCGAGTCCCTGAGCGACCGGTGCGTCGCTCTGCTGCATAAGCCACAGCGTTCAGTGGCGCAGCGTGCGATCAGGGGCTACCGCACGGTCTCATTCGAGGCGGCTTGCGTTTTGGCCGGTTTCATACCGTGGGACCTGGACGCTCGGGCCCTCTCCGCCGCATTTCACTGGCGGGAGGAGGCGTTCAGGCGCGGGGAGAGACCGGCCCTGAGAGAGGTGGAGGCCATCCGTGGCTCCCTCCGCAGAGCCGCCGTGGAGGAGTGGCGTCTCAGGCTGGAGAACCCGATCTCGGGTCAGCGGGTCGTAGCGGCAGTGCGTCCTGTCTTCAACCAATGGTTGGACAGGCGCCACGGTGCGGCGACGTTCCGGCTGACACAGGTGCTCACAGGCCATGGTTGTTTTGGCGAGTACCTGTGTCGCATAGCCGGCGCAGAAGGGTCGGCCGTGTGTCACCATTGTGACAACTGTCCGCGTGACACGGCCCAACACACTTTGGAGGAGTGCCCAGCCTGGGACGAAGAGCGCAGCGCTCTCGCAGCAGTCGTCGGAGTAGACCTCTCGCTGCCGGCTTTGGTGTCAGCCATGGTCGACAGCCGGAGGTCCTGGCGTGCGGTGGCCCTCTTCTGTGAGGCCGTCATCTCACAGAAGGAGAGTGCCGAGAGGGATCGTGAACAACAAGCCGATCCCTCCCGCCGCCAGTCGAGACGGAGGAGGCGCCGGGTTGACGACTGACCGGCGTCTCCCGCCCTGTGGTTTGGGGGCGTTTGGAGAATCCCACCACGGTATCCCCTGCCTGTCGTAAGAGGCGACTAATAGGGGCATCGGGGGTCGCGGGCGCGCAGCGGGGGGCTGTCGTAGCGCCCTTTCCGGTGTGTCGAAATTTGTCTGTACATAGTTTCATTTTGTATATACTTCGTCGGCACACCGGGCGACCCCGGGATGACGGCAGCGCGGGTGGTTGGCCTCGTCGCTGCCGTGGACGCCGAGGGCGTCCTTCGGTGCGCGGGGGCTTCTGAGCCCCCCCCACTTGGAGACGGGCCGCAAGGCGGCACCGCGCAGGGGCGGTTCCGGTCGAAAATGGGGCGCTTCTCGCTCCGTGAGCCCGGGACCGTCTCTTATGCGCCGAAGAGGGCCACCGCGGGGTTTTTAGTTGGTATTGCCGGTGTAGGGTATTTGTTAGGGACTCGGCCCAGCGGTCGTCCGGATGTCAACATCTCTCCCGGACGGCTTAACGCTGGGTCGTAAGACCGGCGAGCCCAACATAACCGTCCCGCCATCCCCCCGGCGGGGCGGTAGTGATAAATCGCTTTTCCCCGCAAAAAAAAAAAAAAAAAAAAAAAAAAAAAAAAAAAAAAAAAAAAAAAGGTTAGGTTAGGTTAGGTTAGGTTAGGTTAGGTTAGGTTAGGTTAGGTTAGGTTAGGTTAGGTTAGGTTAGGTTAGGTTAGGTTAGGTTAGGTTAGGTTAGGTTAGGTTAGGTTAGGTTAGGTTAGGTTAGGTTAGGTTAGGTTTTTTTTTTTTTTTTTTTTATATTTGTTCCTTAGTTTTCCAATGATATTTTCAATGGCAATTTTATATCTAATTTTTATTTGTTATTCCTTGTTTTCAATTGTTTACCTTAGTTGTTTGGTTGCTCTTGGATTGAGGCCATCTGTTTCCAGTTGGCTCCCGTCCAAGAGAAACCAGGAGGGAAGGGTGGGAAGGATGGGACGGATGGGATGGGATGGGAAACCTTCTACCTTTTATTTATTATTCCTTCAGTTTTACAGTTTGTTTTCCTTATTTCTATTACAATTATTTTTCTCCTGGTTTACAATTTTTTAATGGCTTATTTCTAAATCCTTATTTTATTTTAACATTATTCCTGGGTAAATTATTAATATAGTTGTCAGTTAGTTTTCCTATTATTACAATGTTTTCCTTATGTCTAAATTATATTCCTTTAAAAATAATATTTATTCTTTCAACTCCTGTCTTTTCCCTGTATCTAAATATTACACTTATAAAATCTATCTTTCCTTTCAAATTTATTATTACTCCAATTTTTCTATATCTAATATATTTTTCCTTTATCTAATAGTTACGTCTGATGCAAATTTCTTATTCTCTTATTACAAACATATTATGGTGATGCTATCTATGAGTTTCCTGTGTTCCTATGTATATTATTTTTCTATCTAATAATTTATATATCCTATTATTATCTTATGAGCTAAGTTATTATTCCTATACTAGTACAAATGTTAATGTATGCATGCACTTATTACTATCTTATTTCTATTTATTAAGTCCTTTCTTCTCTAATATTTTCTACCTTTGTGGTCGGGTGCATGGGGTTTGCGGTCGCTGCGTTGCTGGTGGTCGGCAGGCTATGTATGGTGGTCGGCTGGTGGCAACTCCATGGTCAGTCGCCACGAGCTGGTGGTTGTCCTCCCTCAGCCGGTGTGCGACAACGGCCTGAAGTTGATGGTCGATTGACACGGCCTTGTGGTCCGTTGTCCGCAGATAGTGGCTGGCCCAAGGGTCTGGTCATCCTGTTTCCTGGTCATCCAGTTTCTTATGTGCTCCAATGGCACTTTATTCGACTTGGCCGTATTTTTATGCTGGTCACTTGTGCACTGTCGTCCTTGCAACACAACACTGTCGTCCTTTCAACATAGCAAAAAGTGTACCTTGGTGGACCCATTGGTGCCGAGGGTCAGGTAATACACGATTTCCGCCACTGCACATGCACACCGCACTTTGTCACTGTCACTTGTGCACTTATCCTTATTTCTAAAACTCCTTATATCTAATTTACAAGTCTTATCTAGTTTTAATGTCTACATATTATTATTACTATTCTTCCTAACTATCTTATATATCTAACTTATATGATTAGTCCTTAACTAGCTTACAAAAATTTATTTATTCACATATGTACATATTCCAGAAAATTAAACTGGTGTTCCTGTTTGGGGTGCTGGTCAAGTGTTATTTCCTGGACCATTACCCCCCCCCTTCCCCCCCTCCCCAACACACACAAAAGAGAGGGAAAAGAGGCGCAGTGTTGCACGTCAGCTGTCACTCGGATCATCAGTCACGAAGCTATGACTTACCCGAGTGACAGGAACCAGCGGGGCCACGTGGAGGCCCACAACACCACTTGATTGTCAGAGGCTAGTGTCCACATACCTGGATGGAAAAATGCTTCAAGGTTAGTGGATGTATGACGCATAACAACCCAAGTAGCTAGGCTGTTAGGTTGGCCGGACCTTAGCCATAGCTACTCCCGCCGGTTAGGTTAGGTTAGGTTAGGTTAGGTTAGGTTAGGTTAGGTTAGGTTAGGTTAGGTTAGGTTAGGTTAGGTTAGGTTAGGTTAGGTTAGGTTAGGTTAGGTTAGGTTAGGTTAGGTTAGGTTAGGTTAGGTTAGGTTAGGTTAGGTTAGGTTAGGTTAGGTTAGGTTAGGTTAGGTTAGGTTAGGTTAGGTTAGGTTAGGTTAGGTTAGGTTAGGTTAGGTTAGGTTAGGTTAGGTTAGGTTAGGTTAGGTTAGGTTAGGTTAGGTTAGGTTAGGTTAGGTTAGGTTAGGTTAGGTTAGGTTAGGTTAGGTTAGGTTAGGTTAGGTTAGGTTAGGTTAGGTTAGGTTAGGTTAGGTTAGGTTAGGTTAGGTTAGGTTAGGTTAGGTTAGGTTAGGTTAGATTAGGTTAGGTTAGGTTAGGTTAGGTTAGGTTAGGTTAGGTTAGGTTAGGTTAGGTTAGGTTAGGTTAGGTTAGGTTAGGTTAGGTTAGGTTAGGTTAGGTTAGGTTAGGTTAGGTTAGGTTAGGTTAGGTTAGGTTAGGTTAGGTTAGGTTAGGTTAGGTTAGGTTAGGTTAGGTTAGGTTAGGTTAGGTTAGGTTAGGTTAGGTTAGGTTAGGTTAGGTTAGGTTAGGTTAGGTTAGGTTAGGTTAGGTTAGGTTAGGTTAGGTTAGGTTAGGTTAAGTTAGGTTAGGTTAGGTTAGGTTAGGTTAGGTTAGGTTAGGTTAGGTTAGGTTAGGTTAGGTTAGGTTAGGTTAGGTTAGGTTAGGTTAGGTTAGGTTAGGTTAGGTTAGGTTAGGTTAGGTTAGGTTAGGTTAGGTTAGGTTAGGTTAGGTTAGGTTAGGTTAGGTTAGGTTAGGTTAGGTTAGGTTAGGTTTTTTTTTTTTTTTTTTTTTTTTTTTTTGGGTTCCTTATTTTTTCCTTTGCTCTTGGCAATGGCAATTTTATATCTATTATTCAATTGTTACTCCTATGAATAGTTTGTTAAACCTTTTTTTTTTTTTTTTTTTTTGATTGCTCTTGGATTGAGGCCAATCTGTTTCCAGTTGGCCCCCGTCCAAGAGAAACCAGGAGGGAAAGATGGGAAGGAAGGGGAGGGAAGGGATGGGAAACCTTTTATTTATTATTCCTTAATTATTACAATTTGTTGTTCCTTAATTATTACAATTGTTATTCCGGGTACTATTTTTCTTTACATCTTTACTACTACTTATAAACTATTATTCCTTATATTCTTACTTTCCTTTTACAATTAAATTATTATTCCTGTTTAAACAATTATTTCCTTAATCAACTTTGACATCTATACATATAAATTTTTATTCCTTATATAAACTCCTTTCTTATATTTGTTATTCCTATTTGTTACTCCTTAATTACAGTGTGTGTTTTTATGTCTAACTTATGAACTATTTTTCCTTATTTACAATTATTTTCCTTATATCTAAAAATTATTTAACCTTATAAACACGTATGTACATGCCAGAAAATAAACTGGTATTCCTATTTTGGAGTGCCAGTCGGGGGTTATCGTCCCGACCAACACTCCTCCTCCTCCCCCCAAACCAGGGGGGAGGAAGCGCAGTGTTGCACGTCAGCTGTCACTCGGATCATCAGTCATGAAGCTATGACTTACCCGAGTGACAGGAACCAGCGGGGCCACGCGGAGGCCCACAACACCACTTGATTGTCAGAGGCTAAGTTCACATACCTAGATGGAAAACGCTTCAATGGTAGTGAATGTAAGACGCATAACAACCCAAGTAGCTAGACCAATTGGATGGCCGATCCTCTTGGTCATAGCTACTCCCGCCGGTTAGGTTAGGTTAGGTTAGGTTAGGTTAGGTTAGGTTAGGTTAGGTTAGGTTAGGTTAGGTTAGGTTAGGTTAGGTTAGGTTAGGTTAGGTTAGGTTAGGTTAGGTTAGGTTAGGTTAGGTTAGGTTAGGTTAGGTTTTTTTTTTTTTTTTTTTTATATTTGTTCCTTAGTTTTCCAATGATATTTTCAATGGCAATTTTATATCTAATATTTATTTGTTATTCCTTGTTTTCAATTGTTTACCTTAGTTATTTGGTTGCTCTTGGATTGGGGCCAATCTGTTTCCAGTTGGCCTCCGTCCAAGAGAAACCAGGAAGGGAAGATGGGATGGAAGGATGGAATGGGAAGGGATGGGAAACCTTTTATTTATTTTTCTGTTTTACAATTATTACTCCTTATGTTTACATTGTTATTCCTCTTATGATCTATTGTACATATCTTTATCATAGCTTAATGTTTATTTTCCTATATCTAATTTTACAATCCTTGTTAATTATGTTATCCTGTTCAATTTTAGAACTCCAAGTTTTACAAGTTATTATTCCTGTCTTATATCTAATTTACACGTATAATTATGATTTTTCCTATATCTACTTTTAAAAACTCCTATATTTTCTCCTATAAAATTATTCCTTCTGTTAATATAAAATCCTTATTTTTACACAATCATTCTTATAACTATTACACCTATATACACATCTGAAAAATTATAAAATCCTTTTATTATTTTTTACTCCTGTTTGAAGTGCCAGTCGGGGGTTATCATCCCAACCAGCACTCCTCCCCCTCCCCCCAAACCAGGGGGGAGGAGGCGCGGTGTTGTACGTCAGCTGTTACTCGGATCATCAGTCACGAAGCTATGACTTACCCGAGTGACAGGAACCAGCGGGGCCACGCGGAGGCCCACAACACCACTTGATTGTCAGAGGCTAAGTTCACATACCAAGATGGAAAAATGCTTCAATGGTAGTGAATATAAGACGCATAACAACCCAAGTAGCTAGACCAATTGGATGGCCGAACCTCTTGGTCATAGCTACTCCCGCCGGTTAGGTTAGGTTAGGTTAGGTTAGGTTAGGTTAGGTTAGGTTAGGTTAGGTTAGGTTAGGTTAGGTTAGGTTAGGTTAGGTTTTTTTTTTTTTTTTTTTTATATTTGTTCCTTATATGTTCCAATGATATGTCAATGGCTGTTATATATCTAGTTTTACTTTTATACTCCTATAATATATACTTTTGTACCTTATGTTTTTTTTGGTTGCT
This sequence comes from Laothoe populi, assembly GCA_905220505.1. Classification (NCBI taxonomy): domain Eukaryota; kingdom Metazoa; phylum Arthropoda; class Insecta; order Lepidoptera; family Sphingidae; genus Laothoe; species Laothoe populi. The sequence continues at coordinate 17,784,361 of HG992168.1, forward strand.
TTCGGACCAAGGCCGAACTGTTTTCAGTCGGTCTTAGTCCGAGAGAAACCAGGATGGGTGGGGTAGGATTGGATGGGATGGGATGGGGATTATGGGTGGGATACCTTGACCTTAACCCAACTTTTATTTATTATTCCTTTAACATAATTATTATTCCTATTACAATTTTTGTTCCTTATTTTAAATTTTCCTTAGTCTATTTTACAACTTCTTAAAACTATATTTTCCCTTATATCTTAATTATTATTCCTGTTGCAATCTTCCTTTCCTATTACAATTTTCTGTTTTTAACTGCTATTACGATTTACACCTATATCTGTTACATTTACATTTTACATCTGTTACAATTTAAACGAATTACTCCTATTCTTATAACAATTTCCTCCTATATCCGTAACAATTTTCTCCTATACCTGTAACAATTTACTCCTATATTTTTAATACAATTAACTTTTACATCTGTTATAATAAACTTTTACATGCGTTACAATTTACTCCTATTTTATTATGACTTGTTCCTATACCTGTAGCAATTTATCCCTATGTCTGTAACAATTACTCCTATAATTTACTCCTATTTTAATTATACGGCTCCTATCTTTTTTTTTTTTTTTTTTTTTTTTTTTTTTTTTTCCTATAATTATTACTCCTGATACAAACAAACAACTTATATGCTTTCACTAAATCTAAATTATAATCCTTATATTTAACATTTTCCTATGGACTAAGCTATCTGAAATATTAAAACTAATGTGTACACATATTTACTCTACCTTATTCTTATTTATTCTTACTATGGTGGTGGGGTGCATGTAGTTGTGGTCGGCTGTACTGCTGGTGGTCGGCAGGCTGCGGAAGGCAGGCTGCTGGTGGCGTTTTGGTGGTCAGTTGCCACGAGCTGGTGGTTTCTCGCCTTCATTCGGCGGTCGGCGGCGGCTAGCAGCTGACGGTCAGGTACCACGACTTGGTGGTCCGCTGTCCATAGGTGGCGGCCGGCCCAGGAGTCAAGTTGTCCAGGGTTCGGGGTTCGTTGCCGTTGTTCCCATCTTTCATATGGTACTTACTTCGGCACACCCATTTTCCGCATTGAACTTGGTCACTTGTGCACTGTCGTCCTATCAACAAACACTATAGCATACCTTGAGGGACCCGTGGGTGCCGAGGGTCCGCAATTTCTCACTTCACATGCACCCGCACAGTTTGTTCCGCACTTAGTTTGTGTCACTCACTTTCACTTGCACTTGTGCATTCTTAGGTGTAAAATAACAAACATACTTATAAACTATTTATCCTTATTTACTTACTTATATATCTAGCTTATAATCTAATATTCCTATTTACACATTTACAAGCCAGAAAAATAAAACTGGTACTCCTTTTTGGGGTGCCGGTCAGGGACTATATCTCTGACCATTACCCCACCTCTTTCCCCCCCTCCAACACACACAAAAAGGGGGGAAGGAGGCGCAGTGTTGCACGTCAGCTGTCACTCGGATCATCGGTCACGAAGCTATGACTTACCCGAGTGACAGGAACCAGCGG